>CAWUFW010012241.1:0-555262 GCA_963921515.1 Calotriton arnoldi
CTTCGTTCAGTTACGTATTGCTGCAGGCAGTGGGCGCTACTGTAGTCTTTACGCGTTTGCAGGTCAGTCCTCTTTGAGTAATAAGCAGTTCCAAACCAACCCTCGCCTAATTTTGACACCGCTACGTGGTGATTTCCCCACACGGCCACGTTAGTGAACAGCGCCACCTGGTGGTGGTGGTAATTGGTATTGTGCCTCAGTCTATTCTTATAACAGCTTCGGGGAAAGCCCAGCTGTTGGAGCACCGGTGAGGGGGCTGCCTTAAGGATTTTAAGGGCATTTGTTCTGTGCTCACACCCTCTGCTATCATGTCTTCTCCAGAAGACCATTTTTACTCCTCCTACCAGGAAGTGGAGGAGGAATGGCCCCCAACTTCTCCCTCCAGCAGTGGACCAAGCCCTCTCTCTGGCTATTTCTAGGGCGCTGGCTCCTCTTAGGGATCAGGTTGATAAGCTGGCGAAAAGCATCCATGGGGTGTTCAGTGACCCAGATCTGGTGGTGGCGGGTCCAAGTAGCTCCCAGATGGGGAATAAAAGGGCCGTTAAGCATAACGCGGGGCACTTGGAAGGATTTGATAAACTTACGGAGACCTTCCTCAAGAGTGCTCGAACGCTAAATCATGCACCCTGCCGGGAGGAGGAGGGGCCCGGAGAAAATTGCGACACTGTCACCACTATTGTAGACCCCGACGGCGGGTTTCCCTTAGAGGGAGTGGGTGTATCGGAGGACGATTTCTCCTCCGATGAGGATAAGGACTCGGGGCGTCCCTGGCGTCCAGAGTCCCACTCCTCTCAGTCCCCGGTTGGGGACAGGGTCCACTCGGACATGTTTGAGCCTACCCAAATTTACCATCCTAGGTCGGCAGAGTGGACACCTGACGCCAAAGTAGCAGAGTATGTGGTGGGGAAAATCCATCAACCCCTTGAAAGGGAGGTCAGGAATAGGATGAGGGGAGAATGCCCCAGGCCCTCACTGAAGGGGAAGGTGGCACACACGCCTGAAATTGATGAGAAACTATGTACCTTTTTCTCCAAGTATATGAGGGATCCCAACAAAGGAATTGATAGGTCTTGGACGTGGTAGGGCCCTTGACCCAAATTATTCAATTGACGGAGCGTTCCAAAGAGTCAGGATCCCCTTTGTCCACGGATATTGTGGCTGGTTGGGCGCACTACCCTAAACCCTAAAACACTACCCCCTTCACTACCCAAACACCACTGCACTACCCTAAACCCTAAAACACTACCCCCAGCACGACACCCTACACTACCCAAACATAACTGCACTACCCTAAACCCTAAAACACTACCACCAGCACGACACCCTACACTACCCAAACACCACAGCACTACCCTAAACCCTAAAACACTACCCCCAGCACGACTCCCTACACTACCCAAACACCACTGCACTACACTAAACCCTAAATATACCCCCAGCATGACCTCCCACACTACACAAACACCACTGCACTACCCTATACCCTAAAACACGACCCCCTACACTACCCAAACACCACTGCACTACCCTAAACCCTAAAACACTAACCCCAGCATGACCCCCTACACTACCCAAACACCACTGCACTACCCTATACCATAAAACACGACCCCCTACACTACACAAACACGACTGCACTACCCTAAACCCTAAAACACTACCCACAGCATGACCCCCTTCACTACACAAACACCACTGCACTGCCCTAAACCCTAAAACACTACTACAGCACTACCCCCTACACTACCCAAACACCACTGCACTACACTAAACCCTAAATATACCCCCAGCATGACCTCCCACACTACACAAACACCACTGCACTACCCTAAACCCTAAAACACTACTCCCAACACGACCCTCTACACTACCCAAACACCACTGCACTACCCTAAACCCTAAAACACTAACCCCAGCATGACCCCCTACACTACCCAAACACCACTGCACTACCCTATACCCTAAAACACGACCCCCTACACTACACAAACACGACTGCACTACCCTAAACCCTAAAACACTACCCACAGCATGACCCCCTTCACTACACAAACACCACTGCACTGCCCTAAACCCTAAAACACTACCCAGCACTACCCCCTACACTACCCAAACACCACTGCACTAACATAAACCCTAAAACACTACCCCCAGCACAACCCCCTACACTACACAAACACCACTGCACTACCCTAAACCCTAAAACACTACCCCCAGCACGACTCCCTACACTACCCAAACACCACTGCACTACCCTAAACCCTAAATCTACCCCCAGCACGACCCCCTACACTACCCAAACACCACTGCACTACCCTAAACCATAAAACACTACCCCCAGCATGACCCCCTACACTACACAAACACCACTGCACTACCCTAAACCCTAAAACACTACCCCAGCACGACCCCCTACACTACTGCACTACCCTAAACCCTAAAACACTACCCCCAGCACGACCCCCTACACTACCCAAACACCACTGCACTACCCTAAACCCTAAAACACTACCCCCAGCACGACCCCCTACACCACCCAAACACCACTGCACTACCCTAAACCCTAGAAAAGAAACCCCCACCCCATGCCCAATTCCCCTTACCTCTCACTCCTCATGGTTCTTCTCTCCTCGTGGTTCCTGCTTCACGTCATCTCTGAGGGGCGGTGCATGTCGTTGTGAGGAAACGGAACAGCCTCTGTTTCCTTACAACGACATGGACCGTCTACATGTTTTTTAGAACGCATGGTCATTTACCATACATACCTTTACAACAAAATTCGTTGTAAAGGCATGTTTGGTAAAGGACCATGCATTCTAAAAAAATGCGTAGTAATGACTTCGTGATGTACAACGCATGCGTTGTAATGGTATCGCAAAGTAAAAAGTCGTTGGAACGGCTGTTTACCGATCGAAGCTGGCCCCTGTTCTTCAGTGAGATGTTTATTTGATTAATTAGGAGGAAGGAATGTGGTTTTTTACCGAAAAGTGCATTCCCGGCTGTTGTATTGTGAAAGTGTCCGCGTGGCCTGGTTTCACTTCCGGTGAGAGAGTGGAAGAGTCTGTTTGGATCTAAAGGAGTTCTGTTGTTGGACGGGGCCGGAGCGAGATGTCATCAGAAAACATAGCTAATGGAAAGCGTCCTCCCTGAAGTGTGGAGCAGTGCCATGAGAGGTCAACGAGTGTGCGTCCCACCGCAGTATGACCGTACCGCGTGACTCCATGTGCCGCCTCCAGGGTACGGGAGGCAGAAGCGGCATCGCAGGTCCTCTTGAAGACCGTTGTAGCACTAATTCTACATTTTGGTACTAGGGCATTTTAACTTCGTTATTCCTGCCAGATACAAAGAGAAGATCCTGTGTTATTCAGTGCCCTCGTTACCTTTTTTGTGGGTTGTGGTGCTTGTCACTTCGCTGCCCCGCCGGTGCACACGACTGGGCACCCCACCTCGTGTGCCATCTGCAGGGCCTCTGCCCTCGGATCACTGGTTTCGGTTTCTGGAGTGGCAACATAAACAGTTGCTCCCAAAGGACTAGCCTGAACACTTAGGTGAATATCCCCTGCACCAGCAATCCACGGAAATTCTTTCCTAGCTCTCCCACGTCACGAGCACGGCTCCGCTCACGACACTGTATGACGTCATCGGAGCCATAAGAGGGCCTCGTCGGCGTGCTGACGTCAGTTCCACCCATTTTTTCCGTGCCACCGAGGCAAACAGGGGACCGAGACATTTTCACATGTATACATAGTATAATAAATATATATATATTCACTGAAGAAAACCATAGGTTTCAGGCACGTTATAGTTAGAAATTAGCATTTAAAAAACCTTAGAAATTCACTGACAAAAACCATAGGTTTCAGGCACGTTATAGTTAGAAATTAGCATTTAAAAAACCTTAGAAATTCACTGAAAAAAACCATAGGTTTCAGGGGCGTTATAGTTAGTTGGACATTTCACTCATACAAAACCATAGAAATTCCCCCGTTATAGTTAGTTCAGCTAACTATAACTCACGCGCTCCGCAATGCACTGCTGATGACGTCACATATTACATCACTCATGACATGGTCAGTGACATCACTCATGACATCACTGATGACATCTCAAATGACATCACTGATGACATCACTGATGACATCATCCTTGTGATAGAGTGGCAGACCTCTTCTCACCCTAATATAACCTTTGATACACACACTCAAAAATACAAACTAACATGGTTTTTTCAGTGAATATATATATATATATATATATATATATATATATATATATATATCACTCACCGGCCCATATGCTGTTCAAAGCGTGATTTTATTAGCAACGACACTCAACTCGTTTCGGAGCCTTTCGCTCCTTGTTCACGAGTAAACCGCTGTAGCCTCTGAAGAAGTGAAGCCCACGAAACGCGCAAGGCTGCGGCCATAGGCTTTTAAGGACTGAGAAGGAAGCTGTACATACCAATAAATTCTTTTACGGGGAAAAACGGTGTCGTGCTCGAGTGCTGCTTTACTGTTGGTCACCCTACTGAGCGTTATATATATATATATATATATATATATATATATATATATATCAACTTCAAAGCATTCTCAAACTTCCAGCTCACAGTGAGAAAGAATGCGCGAACTCCTCTTCGTGGTAAATATATATATATATCAACACAAGAACACCAGACTTGGTGAGCCGCACGTCTTGTGAGTAACTTTATTTCTGCAAGGCAGCAATGCTTACATCAATCACTGCTTTGAAATTCATCTGCCCAATTCGAACTCCTTTGCGTTTCGATCGCCACGCGCTCTTGATCACAGGTGTAGGGCAAAACATGGTGCAGCATACTTCCGCAACTCGGAGTTACAATTTCTAGTCTCTCCAACTGGGCGTATCCTCCAAGTGCATCTTGGTACTCCGACTTCTGTTTTCAGGTAAGTTTTACATTAAAGCGGTTGCCACAATCATATTCCAAAATTCAATCACCTTAGTAGGTTTCTCAGTCAGTTAACGGATGTGGCAGTGCTGTATTTCTTCCTTTCTTTGCAGAAAACACAAGGCTCCATATCGCCTGGGTGTAATAACCCGCTGGACACCACTGCATGCGTGGGGGGCTCACCGCGACCCTGGCAGACCGCAATTCAACATCAACACAAGAACACCAGACTTGGTGAGCCGCACGTCTTGTGTGCAACTTTATTTCCGCAAGGCAGCACTGCTTACATCAATCACTGCTTTGAAATTCATCTGCCCAATTCGAACTCCTTACGCGTTTCGAGCGCCACGCACTCTTGATCACAGGTGTAGGGCAAAACATGGTGCAGCATACTTCCGCAACTCGGAGTCACAATTTCTAGTCTCTCCAACTGGGCGTATCCGCCAAGTGCATCTTGGTACTCCGAGTTCTTTTTTCAGGTAAGTTTTACATTATAGCGGTTGCCACATTCATATTCCAAAATTCAATCACCTTAGTAGGTTTCTCAGTCAGTTAACGGATGTGGCAGTACTGTATTTCTTCCTTTGTTTGCAGAAAACACAAGGCTCCGTATCGCCTGGGTGTAATAACCCGCTGGACACCACTGCATGCGTGGGGGGGCTCACCGCGACCCTGGCAGGCCGCAATTCAACATCAACACAAGAACACCAGACTTGGTGAGCCGCACGTCTTGTGTGTAACTTTATTTCCGCAAGGCAGCACTGCTTACATCAATCACTGCTTTGAAATTCATCTGCCCAATTCGAACTCCTTACGCGTTTCGAGTGCCACGCGCTCTTGATCACAGGTGTGGGGCAAAACATGGTGCAGCATACTTCCGCAACTCGGAGTCACAATTTCTAGTCTCTCCAACTGGGCGTATCCGCCAAGTGCATCTTGGTACTCCGAGTTCTTTTTTCAGGTAAGTTTTACATTATAGCGGTTGCCACATTCATATTCCAAAATTCAATCACCTTAGTAGGTTTCTCAGTCAGTTAACGGATGTGGCAGTACTGTATTTCTTCCTTTGTTTGCAGAAAACACAAGGCTCCGTATCGCCTGGGTGTAATAACCCGCTGGACACCACTGCATGCGTGGGGGGGCACACCACGACCCTGACAGGCCGCAATTCAACATCAACACAAGAACACCAGACTTGGTGAGCCGCACGTCTTGTGTGTAACTTTATTTCCGCAAGGCAGCACTGTTTCCATCAATCACTGCTTTGAAATTCATCTGCCCAATTCGAACTCCTTACGCGTTTCGAGCGCCACGCGCTCTTGATCACAGGTGTAGGGCAAAACATGGTGCAGCATACTTCCGCAACTCGGAGTCACAATTTCTAGTCTCTCCAACTGGGCGTATCCGCCAAGTGCATCTTGGTACTCCGAGTTCTTTTTTCAGGTAAGTTTTACATTATAGCGGTTGCCACATTCATATTCCAAAATTCAATCACCTTAGTAGGTTTCTCAGTCAGTTAACGGATGTGGCAGTCCTGTATTTCTTCCTTTGTTTGCAGAAAACACAAGGCTCCGTATCGCCTGGGTGTAATAACCCGCTGGACACCACTGCATGCGTGGGGGGGCTCACCGCGACCCTGGCAGGCCGCAATTCAACATCAACACAAGAACACCAGACTTGGTGAGCCGCACGTCTTGTGTGTAACTTTACTTCCGCAAGGCAGCACTGCTTACATCAATCACTGCGATGAAATTCATCTGCCCAATGCGAACTCCTTACGCGTTTCAAGCGCAACGCGCTCTTGATCACAGGTGTAGGGCAAAACATGGTACAGCATACTTCCGCAACTCGGAGTCACAATTTCTAGTCTCTCCAACTGGGCGTATCCGCCAAGTGCAACTTGGTACTCCGAGTTCTTTTTTCAGGTAAGTTTTACATTATCGCGGTTGCCACATTCATAATCCAAAATTCAATCACCTTAGTAGGTTTCTCAGTCAGTTAACGGATGTGGCAGTACTGTATTTCTTCCTTTGCTTGCAGAAAACACAAGGCTCCGAATCGCCTGGGTGTAATAACCCGCTGGACACCACTGCATGCGTGGGGGGGCTCACTGCGACCCTGGCAGCCCGCAATTCAACATCAACACAAGAACACCAGACTTGGTGAGCCGCACGTCTTGTGTGTAACTTTATTTCCGCAAGGCAGCACTGCTTACATCAATCACTGCTTTGAAATTCATCTGCCCAATTCGAACTCCTTACGCGTTTCGAGTGCCACGCGCTCTTGATCACAGTTGTAGGGCAAAACATGGTGCAGCATACTTCCGCAACTCGGAGTCACAATTTCTAGTCTCTCCAACTGGGCGTGTCCGCCAAGTGCATCTTGGTACTCCGAGTTCTTTTTTCAGGTAAGTTTTACATTATAGCGGTTGCCACATTCATATTCCAAAATTCAATCACCTTAGTAGGTTTCTCAGTCAGTTAACGGATGTGGCAGTACTGTATTTCTTCCTTTGTTTGCAGAAAACACAAGGCTCCGTATCGCCTGGGTGTAATAACCCGCTGGAGCGTAAGAATGTGCTAGTATTTGTATGAGTAAGTGAGCTGGTGTGTGTATAACTGTATAGGTGAGTAAATGGGTGTGTGATTAATTTTTTGTATGACTGACTAGGTGTGTGAGTACCTCTATGGATGAGTGGCGGTGTGTGAGTGTTTATATAGGTGTATGAGTGCATATGATAGTCCTGTACTGAGTGACTGTAAGTATGAGTGCCTGTACGGGTGAGTGAGTAGATATGTGTGTGTTTAGACCTAAGAATCAGTGAGTGGGTATGTAGTTATTGGTATTGGAGTGTGTATGGTTTTGAGAATGGCAGTCTGTAATTTAGAGTGGGTGTATCAAAAGTTATATTAGGGTGTGAGAAGATGCATGAAATTATCACATGGATGATGTCATCAGTGATGTCATCAGTGATGTCATTTGAGATGTCATCAGTGATGTCATCAGTGATGTCACTGACCATGTCATGAGTGATGTAATATGTGACGTCATCAGCAGTGCATTGCGGGGCGCGAGTTATGGTTAGCTGAACTAACTATAACGGGGGAATTTCTATGGTTTTGTACGAGTGAAATGTCCAACTAACTATAACTGTCCCTAAAACCTATGGTTTTTTCAGTGAATTTCAAAGGTTTTTTAAATGCTAATTTCTAACTATAACGTGTCTGAAACCTATGGTTTTTTCAGTGAATTTCAAAGGTTTTTTAAATGCTAATTTCTAACTATAACGTGCCTGAAACCTATGGTTTTTTAAGTGAATTTCAAAGGTTTTTTAAATGCTAGTTTCTAACTATGCCTACAGAGGTAGGATATGTGAAGAAAGAAGAAAAAACGCACAGAACGAAGCAAAAGAAATGCAGAAAGAAGCAACCGAAGTCCACAAAGATGGATAAAAGTGCAGGAAGAAGCAAAAGATGTGCAGAAAGAACCAACAGAGGAGTAGAAAGAGGCCTTGTTGCAAAATCATCCTGTGCCCACAACTTTTTCAGACGTGTACTGGTGGTAACTGACTCTGACTAACCAGAGCCAGTGCTATGCTAAAAGACACTTAGAATACAGTGAAAACACCTACATACACTAGGGAACACTATGTGTTGGGGTACCCCTGTGATTAGCATGACCTCCTCTGTAAGTCCCTAGTACATAATAGGGCAGGGGGATTAAAACTACCTCTTAAAACGCGCTACAGGGCGCGTTTGCACAGTGGTGAAGGGAGGGGGGGCCTGAGGTGACATGTGTGCAAACGCGCCTGTGGCGCGTTTAAAGTTGCGGGATTAAGTCCCCTTGAATCCTGAGGGTCCATGGGGCCCAACTAGCCCCCAGGTACCTACAGTTAGGACCACAGAGCTGAGTTGCAGAGAGGCGTTCCGAGGCCACGCACCTTTTTGCACCTCTCTGCAACGCAACTCTGTTGTGCTTACTGAAGGTACCTGGTGGGCTAGTTGGCCCAGGGTCCCTCAGGATTCAAGGGGAATTAATTCCCAACTTTAAACGCACCACAGGGCGTGTTTGCGCACATGTCACCTGAGGCCCCGCCCCCTCCCTTCACCACTGTGCAAACGCTGCGCCGTGGCGCGTTTTAAGTTGGGGGATTAGGTCACCTTGAATCCTGAGGGTCCCTGGGGCCCAACTAGCCCACCAGGTACTTCCAGTAAGCACCACAGGCCTGCGTTGCAGAGAGGTGGTCCGAGGCCACGACCCTTTTTACACCTCCCTGCAACGCAGCTCTGTGGCGCTTACTGGAGGTACCTGGTGGGCTAGTTGGACCCCAGGGACCCTCAGGATTCAAGGGGACTTAATCCCCCAACTTAAAACACGCCACAGGGTGTGTTTGCACACATGTCACCTCAGGCCCCGCCCCTCCCTTCACCACTGTGCAAACGCGCCCGTGGCGTGTTTTAAGTTACGGGATTAGTCACCTTGAATCCTGAGGGTCCCTGGGGCCCAACTAGCCCACCAGGTACTTCCAGTAGCGCCACAGCCCTGCGTTGCAGAGAGGTGGTCCGAGGCCACGCCCCTTTTACACCTCTCTGCAACGCAGCTCTGTGGCGCTTACTGGAGGTACCTGGTGGGCTAGTTGGACCCCAGGGACCCTCAGGATTCAAGGGACTTAATCCCCCAACTTAAAACACGCCACAGGGCATGTTTGCACACATGTCACCTCAGGCCCCGCCCCCTCCCTTCACCACTGTGCAAACGCACCCCGTGGTGTGTTTTAAGTCGGGGGATTAACTCCCCTTGAATCCTGAGGGTCCCTGGGGTGCAACTAGCCCACCAGCTACCTCCATTAAGCGCCACAGAGCTGCGTTGCAGAGAGGTGTAAAAGGGGCGTGGCCTCAGAACACCTCTCTCGCAACGCAGCCCCTGGCACATACTGGAGGTTCCTGGTGGGCTAGTTGGCCCCAGGGACCCCCAGTATTCAAGGGAAACTATCCCCATCTGCAAACGCGCCAGGGGGTGCGTTTGCAGAGTGCTGCAAGGAGGGGGCGTGGCCTCCGGCGCGATGCCGGTCTTTTTTATTTTTTTATTTTGAAGAAGGGGGGCTGTGTGGCCTCCCTTCTTTTTGTAATTTATTTGCCCTGGGGATCCCATCCCCCAGGGCCTGCCCGCTATTTTTATTTTTTTTTAATTTGGAAGGGGGCCGCGTGGCCCCCCTCCCGAGGCCTTAATCGGCCCCGGGGACCCCATCCCCTGGGGCATGGTCTTTATTTTTTTTTTTAAATTGTTTTGGAGGGGGGCTGCGTTACCCCCCTCCTCAGGCCACTTATGGCCCCAGAGACCCCATCCCCCGGGGCCGGCCTTTTTTTTTTATTAAATATTTTTTTTTTTATAAATTTTTGGGAAGGGGGCCATGTGGCCCCCCTCCTGGGCCACTTGTAGCCCCGGGGACCCCATCCCCCGGGGCTGGCCCTCTCCGTTGGGGACCGTGGGGGGGTCCCCAATCCCCCCACGGTCCTGACGGCTCCCCGCGTCCCTCGGGAGCCGGCATTGCTTTTCCACATGGGGAGCTGCTAAGATGCAGCTCCCCGAGTGGAAAAGCAATTTGCTTTGAATTTTGGAAGAGAGAGCAGGTTTCCTGCCTCTCTTCCAAAATTCAAACCAAGTTTGCTATGACAGGACGGGAGCCGCGAGGCTCCCGCCCTGTCATAGCAAACAGCAGTGTCCCGGGGTGGGCACCTGGGACACTGCAGGAGCCGGCCCTGGGGGTGGTGGTCCCCAGGGCCATCACAGGCTCCAGGAGGCGGGCGCGCGGCCCCCCCAACATGTTCAAAGCCCCGGGGAGGTGGTGGTCCCGAGGCGTGTGGAGGGGCTCGAGCACCCCCACACAGGTAATTTTTTTTTAAAAAAAGCCCCGGGGGTGGCGGTCCCCGGGGCTGCAGGAGGGCCGAGTGCCCTCCCACACCTTTTGTTATTTAAAGCCCCGGGGGTGGCGGTCCCCGGGGCTTGGGGGGGCCTTAGAGGCCCCCCCAACAAATATTTAATAAACCCCACATGCCCCCGGGACTTGGCCCACCCGAGGGCCAAATAACAACGAAGCGCGGGAGTCCGCGCTTCGTTTTTTTTTTTCACAGCGGGATCCGCGCATCCTAAGCGCATCCCGCCGATTGTTATTTTTTTTTAATTCTTTTTTTGGCCCTGGGGGTCTTTCTGGGACCCCCTGAGCAGGCCTAGGGGGTCAGGGTGTTTCTACCATGCCCCCTTTTTGCGTTTTGCGCACTTGTTTCTACTGTTTTCTTCTACCGAGTCACAAGATGGCTGCCAACACTTCCTGGTTTGGAGTGTTGACAGCCAATTAGGAAACAGCTCGTGATCGGGAGGGTGCGCGGATCCTCCGCTGCCATAGATATATCTGTGTTTTTACTATTGATTTTCTCAGCAACTACTGAACGGATTTACACCATTTAACAAAAAGGGTTCTTTCTGAACCAAGAACTACCTCTTTGCCAAATTTGGTGTAATTTCGTTCAGCAGTTCGGGCTGTAGCCGTGTCTAAAGTTTCCTATGGAAAATTGCATGGGGAAAACACGTTTTGGGACCCCCCTTTTTTCTCGGCCCCCGCTTGCCAAATCACCCCGAAACTTTCAGGATAGGAGCAGACCGGAGCGGGCCATAAGTTTTGAGAATTTCGCGAAGATTCGTCAACCGGCGCCAAAGGTATTGGAAATAGAATGTTGTGAATTTCCAAGGAAAATAGGTCCTAACTATAACTATCTACTGGCGACCGCCAGTAGATAATATATATCACTCACTGGCCCATATGCTGTTCAAAGCGTGATTTTATTAGCAACGACACTCAACTCGTTTCGGAGCCTTTTGCTCCTTGTTCACGAGTAAACAAGGAGCGAAAGGCTCCGAAATGCGTTGAGTGTCATTGCTAATAAAATCATACTTTGAACAGCATATGGGCCGCGGAGTGTTTTGTTTCTAAAGCAAACATAGGTACAGTTTTTTGTGGATGCCAGGCTAGGTCCTTCCTGGACTGGAGCAAGAATCCTAGGACCGGTTTCGTGGTTTCACCCATCATCAGTCAGGATAGCTTGACTCCAGTGGCATGGAAAGCACGGGACCCACTTCGGGGCATACCCGTCCCACACAGGGTGACAAATGTCACAGATCTGGGTTGAATCCATCATCATTCTTTAGCTCACTTCGCCACCCCAGTTCAGACACAGCTATGTGCAAATCCCTGTGCCCAATGGGAACAGTCCTGCCCTAACTGCCAGGCCACGTCCTTCCTGGACTGGAAACAAGCATCCTAGTGTCTGAAAAGTTTCAGTGCTCTGTCCATCATCTCCTTGTGTTTGCTTTCTTCGCCCTTAGTTGGCAGGGTATGCCCAGACGTGGGTCCCTTGCTCATTTTGCCACTGGATTCAAGCTAGCCTGGCTGATGAGGGCTGTTAGCCTGAAACCGGTCCCAGGATGCTTGTTTCCGGTCCAGGGAAGACATGGCTTGGCAGTTAGGGCTAGACTGTTCCCATGAGGCACAGGTTGAAGACTGATTTGCATATAGCTGTGTCTGAACTGGGGTGGCGAAGTGAGCTAAAGATCGATGATGGATTCAACCCAGATCTGTGACTGGGGGTGAGTGTCTGAAAAGTTTCAGCGCTCCGTCCATCATCTCCTTGTGTTTGCTTTGTTCGCCCTTAGTTGGCAGGTTATGCCCAGACGTGGGTCCCTTGCTCACTTTGCCACTTTGCCACTGGATTCAAGCTAGCCTGGCTGATGAGGGCTGTTAGCCCGAAACTGGTCCCAGGATGCTTGTTTCCGGTCCAGGGAAGACATGCTTGGCAGTTCAGGCTGGACTGTTCCCATGAGGCACAGGTTCAAGACTGATTTGCGTATAGCTGTGTCTGAACTGGGGTGGCGAAGTGAGCTAAAGAACGATGATGGATTCAACCCAGATCTGTGACTGGGGGTGAGTGCCTGAAAAGTTTCAGCGCTCTGTCCATCATCTCTTTGTGTTTGCTATATATATATATATATATACATATATATATATTCACTGAAAAAACCGTAGGTTTCAGGCACGTTATAGTTACAAATTAGCATTTTAAAAACCTTTGAAATTCACTGAAAAAACCATAGGTTTCAGACACGTTATAGTTAGAAATTAGCATTTAAAAAACCTTTGAAATTCACTGAAAAAACCATAGGTTTTAGGGACAGTTATAGTTAGTTGGACATTGCACTCGTACAAAACCCGTGAAATTCCCCCGTTATAGTTAGTTCAGCTAACTATAACTCGCGCCCCACAATGCACTGCTGATGACGTCACATATTACATCACTCATGACATGGTCAGTGACATCACTGATGACATCACTGATGACATCTCAAATGACATCACTGATGACATCATCCAGTGACTGTGTGTTTCTGTAAAGTTTAAATGTGTTTAATATATATAGGGAAAGGCGTATTGAAGAATGAGTGGGTGTATAAGTGTCTGAATGGATGATTTAGTACGTGCGTGACTGACTCTACAAGTGAGTGATTAAACGTATCTTACTGAATGTATGGGTTAGTGACTAAACTGTGTGAATGTCTGTATCCGTCTGTTGGTGTGTAAGTGGATGCATGGATTTGCGAATAGCTACATGAGTGTCTATATGGGTTATTGATTGGTTCTATGAATATCTGTATGGGTGCCTGAGTGTTTGTGTGGATGGGGTGTGTGCGACTGTGCATAGATGTGTGAGTGGGTGATTCACTGGGTGGATGGTTTCAAGAGTGCATCTGTGATAGACTGTATGGGTGGGTAAGTGTGTGTAAGAGTGTGTTAGTGAGTGAATGTATGTCCCAGTGGTACATGTGTGAGTAACTACATATGTGAAAGGCAGTATATATGTGTATTGGAGTATATAAATAGCTATAAGCGAGAGTGAGTGATTGTGATAGTGGCTGTATGGATGAGTGTGTGCTTGTATCAGTGATTGTATAAGAGCGTAACAATGTGCTAGTATTTGTATGATTAAGTGAGCTGGTGTGTGTATAACTGTATAGGTGAGTAAATGGCAGTGTGTTTAATTATTTGCATGACTGACTAGGTGTGTGAGTACCTCTATGGATGAGTGGCGGTGTTTGAGTGTCTATATAGGAGTAAGAGTGCATATGATAGTCCTGTACTGAGTGACCATAAGTATGAGTGACTGTACGGGTGAGTGAGTGGATGTGTGTGTGTAGACCTAAGAATCAGTGAGTGGGTATGTAGTTATTGGTGTTGGAGTGTCTATGGTTTTGCGAATGGCACTCTGTAATTTAGATTGGGTGTATCAAAGGTTATATTAGGGTGTGAGGAGCTGCATCAGATTATCACGTGGATGATGTCATCAGTGATGTCATTTGAGATGTCATCAGTGATGTCATCAGTGATGTCACTGACCATGTCATGAGTGATGTAATATGTGATGTCATCAGCAGTGCATTGCGGGGCGCGAGTTATAGTTAGCTGAACTAACTATAACGGGGGAATTTCACGGGTTTTGTACGAGTGCAATGTCCAACTAACTATAACTGTCCCTAAAACCTATGGTTTTTTCAGTGAATTTCAAAGGTTTTTAAATGCTAATTTCTAACTATAACGTGTCTGAAACCTATGGTTTTTTCAGTGAATTTCAAAGGTTTTTAAAATGCTAATTTGTAACTATAACGTGCCTGAAACCTACGGTTTTTTCAGTGAATTTCAAAGGTTTTTTAAATGACAATTTTTAAATGTATTAATTTTTATATTAATTTTTTTCATACTGATTTACTACATTTTTAGAAACAATTTCTTTTACATATTTTATTTTTTAAATTACATTGTAATTACATTATACATTACATTACAAAAAATACTTTCTCAGAATGAATTACTTTAGTTTAAATACTTTGCACATAGGCAATAGACTTTTAAGTACAGTAGTTACAGTTGTTGCAATGGGCAACACATTTTCAAACACAATGCAACATTCAGCTCAATGTGAATTTCTAGTTAAATGCAATTAGTTACTTTATGGATTACTTTTCTAACCACAGGACTGGATCCTAGATTCAGTCCTGGTACATCTCCTGTAAACAGTTGAGTAAAAGCGTTTTGGTTACAGTCGTGATTTTTAAGGAATATTATTGATTTTAAAAGTTGACACTTAGAAACTTTTTCTCATAGAATCACCAATGTTATCCTATGGAAGGAAATTCACTTAGCAGGTAAAAACTGTTATCGTTACTTTTTCTTACTCAGTGTTGGATCCTGGATCCAGCACTGGTGCATCTCCTGTAAACAGTTGAAAGAATGCGTTTAAGTCATACAGGCGATTTTTAAGGAATATTTGTAGTTTGTGAAAATCGACACTTGGAAACTTTTCTGCTGAAAACCAGACAATGGATTCCTATGGAAGAAAATATAAGTTACTGGTAAGTACGGTTAAAATTACTTTTCAGGACCAGTACTGGGCTGAAAGATACAGCACTGAGGTCTCTCCTTATAACAGGTGAGTAAATCGGAATTCGTATTTTGGCTGATTTTAGAGGAATATTTGTATGTTTCAAAAATCAACACTTAGAAACTTTTCAGCAAAAAGCAGGCAATGATATCCTATGGAAGGAAATTCAAGTTACTGGTAAGTACGGTTAAAATTACTTTTGAGGATCAGTACTGGGCTGAAAGATGCAGCACTGAGGTCTCTCCTGATAACAGATGAGGAAATCGGAATTTGTATTTCGGCTGATTTTAGATGAATATTTTAAAGTTCCAAAACTCCACACTTAGAAGAATTTCCAAGTGAAACCAGTCAATGTTAGCCTATGGAAGGAAATTCAAGTTACCGGTAAGTACGGTTAAAATTACTTTTCAGGACCAGTACTGGGCGAAAAGATACAGCACTGAGGTCTCTCCTGATAACAGGTGAGTAAATCGGAATTCGTATTTCGGCTGATTTTAGATGAATATTTTAAAGTTCCAAAACTCCACACTTAGAAGAATTTCCAAGTGAAACCAGTCAATGTTAGCCTATGGAAGGAAATTCAAGTTACTGGTAAGTACGGTTAAAATTACTTTTCAGGACCAGTACTGGGCTGAAAGATGCAGCACTGACGTCTCTCCTGATAACAGGTGAGTAAATCAGAATTCGGATTTCGGCTGATTTTAGAGGAATATTTGTATGTTTCAAAAATCAACACTTAGAAACTTTTTCAGCAAAAAGCAGGCAATGATATCCTATGGAAGGAAATTCAAGTTACTGGTAAGTACGGTTAAAATTACTTTTGAGGATCAGTACTGGGCTGAAAGATGCAGCACTGAGGTCTCTCCTGATAACAGGTGAGTAAATCGGAATTCGTATTTCGGCTGATTTTAGAGGAATATTTTAAAGTTCCAAAACTCCACACTTAGAAGAATTTCCAAGTGAAACCAGTCAATGTTAGCCTATGAAGGAAATTCAAGTTACCGGTAAGTACGGTTAAAATTACTTTTGAGGATCAGTACTGGGCTGAAAGATGCAGCACTGAGGTCTCTCCTGATAACAGGTGAGTAAATCGGAATTCGTATTTCGGCTGATTTTAGAGGAATATTTTAAAGTTCCAAAACTCCACACTTAGAAGAATTTCCAAGTGAAACCAGTCAATGTTAGCCTATGGAAGGAAATTCAAGTTACTGGTAAGTACGGTTAAAATTACTTTTCAGGACCAGTACTGGGCTGAAAGATGCAGCACTGAGGTCTCTCCTGATAACAGGTGAGTAAATCAGAATTCGGATTTCGGCTGATTTTAGAGGAATATTTTAAAGTTCCAAAACTCCACACTTAGAAGAATTTCCAAGTGAAACCAGTCAATGTTAGCCTATGAAGGAAATTCAAGTTACCGGTAAGTACGGTTAAAATTACTTTTGAGGATCAGTACTGGGCTGAAAGATGCAGCACTGAGGTCTCTCCTGATAACAGGTGAGTAAATCGGAATTCGTATTTTGGCTGATTTTAGAGGAATATTTTAAAGTTCCAAAACTCCACACTTAGAAGAATTTCCAAGTGAAACCAGTCAATGTTAGCCTATGAAGGAAATTCAAGTTACCGGTAAGTACGGTTAAAATTACTTTTGAGGATCAGTACTGGGCTGAAAGATGCAGCACTGAGGTCTCTCCTGATAACAGGTGAGTAAATCGGAATTCGTATTTTGGCTGATTTTAGAGGAATATTTTAAAGTTCCAAAACTCCACACTTAGAAGAATTTCCAAGTGAAACCAGTCAATGTTAGCCTATGAAGGAAATTCAAGTTACCGGTAAGTACGGTTAAAATTACTTTTCAGGACCAGTACTGGGCTGAAAGATGCAGCACTGAGGTCTCTCCTGATAACAGGTGAGTAAATCGGAATTCGTATTTCGGCTGATTTTAGAGGAATATTTTAAAGTTCCAAAACTCCACACTTAGAAGAATTTCCAAGTGAAACCAGTCAATGTTAGCCTATGGAAGGAAATTCAAGTTACTGGTAAGTACGGTTAAAATTACTTTTCAGGATTAGTACTGGGCTGAAAGATGCAGCACTGAGGTCTCTCCTGATAACAGGTGAGTAAATCAGAATTCGTATTTCGGCTGATTTTAGAGGAATATTTGCACAGTGGTGAAGGGAGGGGCGGGGCCTGAGGTGACATCTGTGCAAACGCGCCCCGTGGCGCGTTTTAAGTTGGGGGATTAAGTCCCCTTGAATCATGAGGGTCCCTACGGGCCAACTAGCCCACCAGGAACCTCCAGTATGCGCCAGGGGCTGCGTTGCAGAGACATGTACAGAGGCCACACCCCTTTTACACCTCTCTGCAACGCAGCTCTGTGGCGCTTTCTGGACGTACCTGTTGGGCTAGTTGGCCCCCAGGGACCCTCAGGATTGAAGAGGATTTAATTCCCCATCTTAAAACGCGCCACGGGGCCTGTTTGCACACATGTCACCTGAAGCCCCGCCCTCCCTTCACCACTGTGCAAACGCGCCCCGTGGCGCGTTTTAAGTCGGGGGATTAACTCCCCTTGAATCCTGAGGGTCCCTGGGGTGCAACTAGCCCACCATATACCTCCAAAAGCGCCATAGAGCTGCGTTGCAGAGAGGTGTGAAAAGGGGCGTGGCCTCTGTACACCTCTCTGCAAGGCAGCCCCTGGCGCATACTGGAGGTTCCTGGTGGGCTAGTTGGCCCCCAGGGACCCCCAGTATTCAAGGGGATCTGTTCCCCTCTGCAAACGCGCCAGGGGCGCGTTTGCAGAGTGGTGAAGGAAGGGGCGGGGCCTACGGGCCCGATCGTTTTTTTTTTGTTTTTGTTTTTTTTTCCCCTGAAGGGGGCTGTGTGGCCCCCTTCCTTTTTCCTATTTTTAGGCCCTGGGGACCCCATCCCCCAGGGCCTTACCCCTTTTTTAAATTAAAATAAAATAAAAAAAACGGGAAGGGGGCCGCGTGGCCCCCCTTCCCTGGGCCTGTATTGGCCCCGGGGACCCCATCCCCCGGGGCATGGCCTCTTTTTTTTTATTTGGAGGGGGCTGCGTGGCCCCCTCCTCAGGCCATTTAAGGCCCCGGGGACCCCATCCCCGGGCCGGCCTTGCACTTTTTTAAAAAAAAATTCCATTTTTTACTTTGGGGAGGGGGCTGCGTGGCCCCCTCCCTGGCCACTTATGGCCCCGGGGACCCCATCCCCGGGGCCTGGCCTCTGGTTGGGGACTGTGGGGGTCCCCAAACCCCCACAGTCCCGCCGGCTCCCCGTGTCCTACGGGAGCCGGCATTGCTTACACATGGGGAGCAGCTAACATGCTGCTCCCCATGTGGAAAGCAATCAGCTTTGGATATTGGAAGAGAGAGCAGGTTTCCTGCTCTCTCTTCCAATATCCAAAGCAGTTTGCAATGACAGGACGGGAGCCGCGAGGCTCCCGTCCTGTCATTGCAAACAGCAGTGTCCCGGGGTAGGCACCCGGGACACTGCAGGAGCCGGCCCTGGGGGCGGCGGTCCCCAGGGCCACCACAGGCTCCAGGAGGGGGGCCGCGCCGCCCCCTCCCTACATTTTGAAAGCCCCGGGGAGGTGGTGGTCCCCGGGGCTTGGGGGTC
Source organism: Calotriton arnoldi (assembly GCA_963921515.1). Lineage (NCBI taxonomy): Eukaryota > Metazoa > Chordata > Amphibia > Caudata > Salamandridae > Calotriton > Calotriton arnoldi. The sequence goes on from CAWUFW010012241.1 coordinate 19,039, forward strand.
CAAAATGGACCCCCATTTTAATTTTTCTTAGTGCCCCGGGGAGGTGGTGGTCCCCGGGCGTGAGGGGGCTGGAGCCCCCACACAGGTTTTTAATTTAAAAAAAGAAGCCCCGGGAGGTGGTGGTCCTCGGGGCTGCGGGAGGGCTCAGAGCCCTCCCGCACCATTATACATAAAGCCCCGGGGGTGGTGGTCCCCGGGGCTTGGGGGCCCTTAGAGGCCCCCACTCATAAAATTAACCCTCCCCCAGCATGCCCCCGGGACTTGGCCCACCCGGGGGCCAATTAACATCGAAGCGCGGAGACCGCGCTTCGATTTTTTCGGCAGGATTCGCGCTCCCTGAGCGCATCCTGCCGATTTTTTTTTTTTTTAATTTTCTTTGCCCAGGGGTCCTTGTGGGACCCCCTGAGCAGACCTAGGGGTCAGGGTGTTTCTACCCTGCCCCCTTTGTGCGCTTTGCGCACTTGTTTCTGTCCCTCGGTTCTACCGAGGGACAAAATGGCTGCCAACACTTCCTGATTTGGAGTGTTGACAGCCAATTAACATAAAGCTCGTGCTCGGGAGGATCCGCGGCCCTAGATATATCTATCTTTTTACTTTTGATTTTCTCAGCAACTACTGAACGGATTTACACCATTTAACAAAAGGGTTCTTTCTGAACCAAGAACTACCTCTTTGCCAAATTTGGTGTAATTCCGTTCAGCAGTTCGGGCTGTAGCCGTGTCTAAAGTTTCCTATGGAAAATTGCATGGGGAAAACGCGTTTTGGGACCCCCTTTTTCTCGGCCCCGCTTGACGAATCCCCCGAGACTTTCAGGGTAGGAGCGGACCGGAGCGCCCCACAAAGTTTGAAAATTTTGCGAAGATACGTCAACCGGCAAGAGAGTTATTTCAAATAGAATGTCGCGGATTTCCTATGGATAATAGGTTGTAACTATAACTATCTACTGGCGACCGCCAGTAGATAATACATATATATATATATATATATATATACATATATATATATACATATATACATATATATAGGAATTCTGAATTAACTGTAATACGGAGAATCATAGAATCACACTCCAAAAAGAAAGGATAGCAGTATTACCGGCTACGAGAGGAATGTAAAATCTAAAATAGATTAGAAATTGTTTTGATGGATGCACCAGCAATGGGTATTGAGAATTAAGAATGTCAGAATTAACAAAATGACAGCAGTTAAGTACCTCCCACTGAGGGAATGATGTTGAATCAGAAATGGGTTGGTATCAATGGTTATCAGTGCGAAAAATGCTTTACAAATTCAAAGAAATGTGAGACCTTTGCAATGAATTCCATGTTTAATTTATTTACATTTTAACTCAAAACTACTTTCCCAAGAGTTGGTCACCTTGCTATGAGAACGTATAACAGAAATTTAGGAAGGAATAAAATGTTGATGCTGTGATCAAGACTGAGAATTGTCAAAACTCATCAGCATTTTATTGCTGTTTTCCCTTAATTAAATTTGGATACGATAATATTACCTGAGAGTGCTGCTAATCATTTCTTGCAGTGTGAGACCTAATTGAGGGTATGGCCCAACCTCATACATTAGGAACTGACGTGAGCGTGCAAAAGAGGGGGACCTCATTGTGTATACATAGTGAAGGCTTTGGGGCACCCCATTTGAGATTCTGGGATGGAGACAATGGAGAGGATGTGAAGACTGCTATGTTGACGGCAAGCATAGCTCGGGAGAGATAAACACCCGGTGCAACAACTAAAATCTTGCAGAGTGCAGAAGTGACAGCATTGGAGGACGCGGCATGGATGGAAGACACCCCAGGTAAGGCTTTGACACAACAAAAGTGTGCAAAATGCAAACCTACAATACCTGCAATCGCACCCTTTCTATAACTAAAGTTACACAAGCTCGAAGGGGAGTATTCTGCATTACAGTGGGACATTGAGAAATAAAGTGAGTGGGGTCCTCATTGTGTGTGTGTATATACTCGCAAAATATGAGGAAGAGGTGAAATTTAATACACAACAGAAATTTCTTAGTGATAAAAGAGATTACGCCGAGGTGAGAATTTTGACCTTTGCGAGAAAGTATGATATATATAGGAAGGAAATGCGGCAGGAGGACATTCAGGGAAGTGTGACTGCACAGAGGTAGAACTAAGTCAAGTCCTCAACACTTCAGGGATGGACATGAACACACCGAGCAGCAGTGGCTTCAAACCTAAATCCCACCTGAACCCATACTTACCTAATTACAAAATAGATGTATTTCATATTGACCATAGAATTGATTGCTCTAAAATCAGATAACCTAATCGTCTCCCAGAGAGCAGCTTTGACAACATTGTGGTCAGACACCACAATAGTTATAAAGCCCTCTGACAAAGGGGGGAATATGGTTATCTTGGGTGTCTCTATGTATGAGGAGTAAATAATGTGACAGCTTAATCAGTCTCACTCTTACTAGGTTATAATATCTGAGATGTATAAGATCTCTGTACACCAGTACTATGATTGTCTCACTGACAGCCGTGACTGAGGGATCGTGGACTACGATGAAGATGGGTTCCTGAGGATGGATCATCCCAGGGTACCATCATTTAATGTATTGCCCAAGGTCCACAAAAGCATTACAAACCCCCCAGGGAGGCCGATCATCTCCCCTAATGAGGATTCCTCAAGAATACAGCCATATATATTCATTCCTTCCTCTTCACATTCATCGCTGCCTTACCAGCATATTGCAGGGACAGAGGGGATTTTCTTACCAAGATACATAATGTGGATTGGTCTGACTCATTTCTCATGAGCACTATGGCCATCACGTCCTTGTACACCTGCATAGACCACCAATTTAGGGTACGAGCATGTGAGCACTTCCTTAAGACTAGAGCTGTGTGTTTTTACAAACACAATAGAATGCTTATTAGCATGATTCAATACTGTCTTAGGGAAAACATCTTCTTGCATGATAGAGTCTATTACCACTAGAAGATGGGGACCGCGATGGGCACTTGCTTCACCCCCAGCTTTGCGAATCTCGTGATGGGCTGGTGGAAGGAGCAAGTGGCCTGAGCGGAGGACAATTAGGAGTATACCCAGCATGTCCTGATTTGGACCCGATACATTGATGATTTGTTTATAATTTGGAACGGTCCCCAGGACAAGGCATGTAATTTCTTAGCTAAATTGAATGACAACCCCTTTAATTTGAGGTTCACTACCACCAAGAGTACCAAGGATATTGATTTCCTGGATGTCAAGCTATGGGTAGAGAATGGGAGGGTATGCACCACCATACATCGCAAAGAAACAGTGGGGAATAGTGTGTTGCACTACAGAAGTTACCATCCTAAAAATCTTATTGATAGCATCCCCTATGGAGATGTAACACCAAAAATGAGTTTATCAAACAGAAAACACACATATAACAAAGATTTAGAGAGAGGGGCTACACAGCCATGGTCTTAAATACAGCTGAAAAGAAGGCAGAGCCCGGGTCTAGGCACCAACTTTTATATCCTAATGAGGACTGGAACTCTAAGGATAGATGCATATGTTTGATTACCACCTACAATGCCCCTCACATAGGATTAGAAATTTGGTGGGCAAACATTGGTCCTTTTTAAAAAATGACACAGTTGTAGGTTCAGAATTTACATCAAGACCTTCTATTAAGTATAGAAAAGGAAAAACATTAGGGGGCAATCTTACACACAGATACCACACTAGGAACCAGAAACAGGATAGATGGTTAGCCAAATCAATGGGGTTCCTTAAGTGTGGAAAATACAAGGCCTGTAGGCATATATCAAATACTTCAGGCTACTCAACCTCCAATGGTCGTGAAAGGAAGATTGACCAGTGTCTTTTTTGACAACTGTTGCATAGAGTGTACACAAATCTTAGTAGATACTTTTTAATATTCTGTGTTGTATTTCTCATGAAAGTTTCACTATTTGCAAACAATGTGGTATAGAGGAAACTCTTTCCATAGAGTAAGCATTGTTTAGAGTACACAGTTTGCTACTGATATCAACTTAATCTCTCAATGTAGGTTCAGTGAGTTTCAGGGGTTTCATACAGATAAAAACTGCCCATATTAGGTCATTTGTTTAGGAACGGACATTCACTATTTTTTAGGAATTTGGCTTTCGGTGAACAGTTGTATACAGATTAAACACTGTACTCAATGAGGGTTTCCTATACATCTGTGGTTGATTGTTAATGTGAACTATGCTAGCTGTAAAGTGTATGGTGTAGGGTCAATGTTGTACATAATGCTTGCTTTCTACACCTAAGGGAGTTATATCTGTTATGGCAGTAATGATGGTTGATGGTCTCCTGAGATTTTTTGTACATACTGGCATATCTCTAATGCCACAATAATTTATAGTGCAATATTTGGGAAAACAAAGCTTGGATGATGTCATCAGTGATGTCATAGACCGTCATGAGTGATGTCATGTGAGGTCATAAGCAGTGCATGGCAGGGACACAAGTTATAGTTAATGCTGCTAACTATAACTGCTGCATTTCTGTCTTGTTTTAGTTCAAAACATTAATGTTGTCATTAATTAATTCACCTAACTGTAACATTACTTTAACCTTTGTTTTTTTCTGTGAATTTCTACAGTTTATTTAATGAAAGTAATACTTAATTACCATATGTAAATGCAACCCCCTGCTGCGCACAACCTTTGGCGGTGCGCAGCGGGGGTTGACTGCAGGGATTGCATCCAACCTCCACATGCAGCCAACCCCACGTAGCACACAGCCTTCAGTCGTGCACAGTGGAGCATTGGCCACAGCCCCTGGGGAAGAGATCCCCCAGGGCCTTTTTTTTCTAACAGGGGAGGGGGCCATGCAGCCCCCCTCCCCAAGCCTCTTTAAGTCCTGGGGACCCCATGCCCCAGGGCCTTGTATCTTTTTAAGGGAAGAGGTGCCATGCGGCCCCATTCCCCGAGCCATTATCAGCCCCAGAGACCACATCCTCCGGGGCCACTTATTCAAATAAAGGTGAGAGGGCTGCATCGCTCCACTTCCTTGAGCCTTGTTAGGCCCTGGGGACCCCATAACCCAGGACCACTCTTTTAAATGAAGGGGAGGGGGCATGTGTGGCCCCATCCCTTGGCCGACTTTGGCTCCAGGGATCCTATCTCCCGGGGCCCTGCATTATCCCTCCCCGAGCTTATTTCGTCCCCGGGCACCCCATCCGTGGGACCAGGCCTTATTTTTAGGGGTGGGGTTGCAGGCTGCATGGCTCCTGTCCCAGTGTTGATTTTGGCCCTGGAGACCCTGTCCCCCGGGCCCTGCCAACATTTTGAGGGGGACCACGCCCTGTCCGCCTCAGGATGATTTTTTCCCCAGGGACCCTATCCCCGGCAACATTTTGAGGGAAGGGATCGCTTGGCCCACCTCTCTGGGACAATTTCGGCCCTTGGGACCCAATCCCCGGTAACATTTTGAGTGGGAGGGGTGCACGTGGCCCCCCTTCCCGTGCCAATTTCAGCCCAGGGTCCCCATTCTCCGGGCCCAGCAACATTTTGAAGAGAAGGGGGCACGCGTGGCCCCCCTCCCCGTGCTGATTTCGGCCCCAGGGACCCCATCCTCCCGGGCCCAGCAGCATTTTGAATGGGAGTGTGGGGTGGCGGTCGTTCTCCTAAGCCGATTTAGGCCCAGGGACCCCATCCCCTGGGGCCGGGCAGCATTTTAAAGGGAGAAGGGAGCATGCGGCCCACCTGCCTCGCCCCCTTTACAGTTCAGGGGACCCTATCCCTCGGTGCCCGACAGCATTTTGAAGGGGGGCATGTGTCCCCCCTCCACAGACCAATTTTGGTCCCGGGGTACCTATCGCCTGGGGCTCGGCACAACAAAAGGTGGGTGCCCTGGTGCCCACCCAGGGCACCCACCATATTGTCTTTGGCGGGCTGCGGGGAGATGCCCAAGGCTCCAGCCAGCTCCCTGCATACAGCGGAAGCTGGCATTTCTCCTGCATGCATGGAGCAGCTAATAATGCTGCTCCCGGCTCGTGGGAGCAATTTTTTGATCTGTTTCCCTGCCCGCACCACTGCGGGCAGGGAAACAGATCAAAAGTCTGCTCCTTGCAGCAGTGAGCATTTTTGAAGATCCCACCCGCTGGAAGCGGACTTGGTGTTTGCTCTCGCTTGGCGGGAGTTTTGAAAATGATCCCGCTAAGCGATAGCAAACACAAGTTTCAGGAAACCGCTATGGAGTGGGCTCCCGGAGACACAGCTTGCGAGCCGCCCCAGGGTGGATTCCTTTGGGCATCTTGAGGCATGGGGAAGGGGGCATGCAGGCCCCCTCCCCATATAAGCTATTTTCCTTAAAAGTTTTGAGTGGGGCTGTGCAGCTCCACTCCTCTTCTTAAATGATTTTGGCACTGTGTGGGCTCTCCGAGACCTCCGATGGCTCGGGGATGCTGTGCATCTCCCTCCCCATAAATAATATGTTTGGCCCCTAGGGTGGGCTCCCCGGGGCCTCTAATAGCTAAGGGAGGTTGGTGCCCCTCCCCATAAACATTGTTTTTGGCACCAAGGGTGGGCTCCCCGGGTCCTCAGGAGGCTCTGGAAGGGGGGCCACACAGCCCCCATCCCCTTTATCAACACAGCCCTGGGCTCCCCAGGGATGATAATAAATAAATGCAGCCAGGCCGTCATTTTGTTTTGTTTTGGTTTTTTCGATCCTGCGAGAGTCTTGTGGGATTGTGGCATTTTTGCTGGTTTTTTTCTTTTCGGCCCCAGGGGGGGTCGCTCTGGGTCCCCCCAGGGGGGTCTAGTGGTCAAGGTATCCCTACCCTGCCCCCATATATCTTTATGTTTTTTATAACTTCAGGACAGTCCCTGAGTCATGTAATGGCTGCCAGCAACATTTTCCTCATGTTACTGACAGCCAATCAGAGCGCTCACTCTCGAGGAAGTCTGACTCCTGCAGGAACCAGGTGGCCCAAGGGGAAAAAAGCTCAGTGGGCCAATCAGAAGGTCAGTTTTTAAATTGGCTCTCTCTTGAGACTCTCGCAGACCCAACTGCCAAAATATACAATAGTTTTTTACCCGAAATGTCTCAGAAACTACTTAACGGATTTACACAAAATTACAAAAAGCACAAGTTTTTGCTGTAGCCTTGTCTAAAGAAGTCTATAGAAAATGCATGGGGATTTTGCATTTTGGGACACCCCCCCTTTTTTGGGGGAGGGTGAATTTGGTGAGGATTCGTCAAACGGCGCCACAGTTAAAAGCAAGTCAAACAAAACCTTTTCCTATGTATATACTAGGTTATATATATATATATACGTATATGTATATATATATATATATATATATATATATATATATATATATATATATATATATATATATCAGAAATGAGAAGGCAGCCGGGCTAAAGACGACTGCACTGCCTAGGTGAGTCACGTGGTTTCTGGATATTGCCCGCCTCAAATGGTCAGCTGCCACTTGACCACAAATATGAACATGCACAAGGGGGAGATGAGAGGCAATATAAGCTGACAATAGATAAAAACAGTACTATATACAAGTTGAAAAACACTGAGTAGACGTTTTCGTTGTAGTCTTTGTGAGTCTTTATTTCAAGTATCCTTGATTTCCAGAAATAGACAGCCAATGCATTTCGCCCAAACATGGGCTTCTTCAGGGCCAAGGTAAAGTTGCTGATGTCTCGCCAAGGAAATGAGTATCCGTAATACGCTGTCTGCGTGGTCCGCCCGTGTCGGGGCGAGAAATATAGAAAGGACGGCCTCAAAAAGAAGGGATCGCCTATATGTCCATATAGGGGAAGATCCCAGGCCAGTATTAGAGTAGTGCGCCAAGGTATCCTCAGTGTAAATGGGGAATTTCTTAGAAAACGCTGTGTTGCGCGAAAAATGTGTCCGGCTGGCGTCCTGTTGTGGCGAGAAGTGAAGGTCACATCTCCCCCTTGTGCATATATATATATATATAGTTGTAAATAAGAGAAAAAATGGCAACAGCCAATAGCCAATGTAAATATTTACAAATGTGGGTTAACAGTCTAGTCTATTTTTAACAGAAACAAACAAGGGATTCATGCACTGTGTCACTTTAAATAGACAGTTTAGACGGTTGGACTCTATGGTCCAGTTGAAGGCATTCGCCGAAACGCGTTGACCGTCCTTGCACGTTTGCACTAATGGTGTTGAAAAGAAGAAGAAAATAAAAATACCTCGAAGAAATTAATTGTGGATTCCCTCTGTGCCGTGGAGACTCTGGTTCAATTGATTGGGACCGCGTTGGGTTTGTTGTTGTTAATATATATATATATATATGTATATATATATATATAGAGAGAGCGAGAGAGAGAGAGGTAGATGTGATTACGACATAGAAAAAGGTTTGTTTGCCTTGCTTATAACTGTGGTGCCGTTTGACAAATCCTCACCACATTTTACCAAAAAGGTGACATCCGGATTCTAGTTGTGCATGTTAAGTTTCAGGATGATCCGTCAAGCAGGGGCCGAGAAAAAGGAGGGGGAGTTAAAAAAAGGACTTTGCAATGTTAATTCCCATAGAGATTTTAGACACGACTACAGCCCGAACTGCTGGACAGAATTACACCAAATTTGGCAGAGGTATGCCTTGGTCCATAAAGAGCCCTTTTTGTGATTTGGTGTAACTCCATTCAGTAGTTTTCAAGATATTAAAAGAAAGCCAAATTTGTATATCTAGAGAGGTGGACGCTCCAGAAGACCAACCTATTGCCAATGCCAATATATTGTACTTCACAAAGATTATGTTTATGTCCATTTAGGTACTTTACAGCAATGGTTCTGAACTAGAATAGGAGCTAATATGAACGTGTCCAGTTAATGCTTAAGTTGTCTTTCCCCTTTAAGACAATTGAATATATTTTAAATTAGGTGATGGGATAGTAGGGCCATTGGCCCTTTAAAAGTGACACTCTTCACACTGACTCTATGACCCAGTTGAAGGCCACAGCCGAAATGCGTAGGTCTGTCTGTTATGCACGCACACCTTTGCACTTTGCTGGTTTAAGGATGATGAAAAAGGAAAAAGCTCGATAAATTACTCATTTGAGGATTCCCACGTGTTGCCGTCTGTCTCGCCTTGGAGGAAGTGTGGTCGCAAGGAAGGGCGGTATTCAGGAATGGTTGCAATATATATTGCAACTATATATATATATATATATATATATATGTATGTATATATATATATGTGTATATATATACATATATATACACACACACATTCTTTTCCCTATTTTAACCACTAGAATCGGACACAATACTGTTTATTTTAGAAGGTTTATTTTCTGTCTATACTGGGATGCCACCTGTGTCATGTACAACAGTATGCTAGTGAAATATAGTTAGAATATGGTCTGACATAAATATCATGTCCTAAATATCTTTTTCAAAAGTATCACCCCACTGAAGTTAATAATAAACAATCCACACCAGATGGGAAGATAGTTTTGTAAATGCCATTTAGGACAAAATATCTATGTGAGGCAATATTTCTGCATACAATATTCGAACACACATCCTTTTAGCACTGACACAAAACCTTCATTGAAACCCCCAGTCTCCCCACAATGGTATTCCCCAAGTGGATATACGTGTACGAGCCAGTGCTTAATTTGTAAGATATTAAGTACCAGGGCTCTGACCAGGAGGCCACTGCAGCTTGCACCACCCGTCGCCCCTGTCATCGCTGCCAAAACAACTACTAACCATCTCTCTTGAAAGTAAATGCGACAGTTCAGATTATTCCAGGTCCCTAAAGCTAAAGGAATGGCTGGGGAGGCAGGTATTAGCAATTTTTTAATGTATATTGTTTTCCTAAACAACTGTTATACTGCTCATCTTTAAATTAAATGAGCAGTGCCACCTTGTGGCAGACTGCCCTAAGTGTGGTGTTGACAATTAGGTGCTGGTGCCGAGCACCGGAAACCAATTAAGTGCTGGTGCTCAGCACCGGAAAGCACCTGCTCAAATTAAGCACTGGTACGAGCACACCTGCTCCTTCTGGTTTAAAATAAGCAGAAATGATTACCTTTTCGAAAATGTATAAAGCAAAACATACTAACCTCCTCATGCAGCGGGGCTCTTGACCAGCCAATCAGAACAAGGAAGAGAAATATACTCTTGAAGAAACGTCCTGGTGCACATAATCAAAATGTACATAGGGGTGTTGTGTATAAGGTTACAGTGTTGTGCTTTAATTTAATTACGGAAGGAGCATGACTACAAGGCTCGGGCCTCTAACGCTGAAACGGGCCTTTAATGGCTACTATAGCCCACTACAGCGAGCTATAAGGCCTACATTGGGGCCAAATATTTTTGCAAAAAGTCCTACCAAGATGGTACCAATTCAACAGAGACATATTATACAAGACGTGCTTCTGAAAGAGTTATAAGCAATCCTCGAGCCAGCCTTAATTCAAATCTAAACCTGCTTTTGATTGGCTGAAATTCAAAACCCCTTCAAAACAAATATCAGAGCAGTTAAGATTTATTTTATTTTTTTCTGGCTGAGAGAGGGATAATAATAATAGAGATACCAACTTTTGAAAAAATCCTTGCTGTGAAACAGGACCCCTTTTTCAGTGAAGTCTTCTAGCCAGTCCGTCATAAGAGGAAATAATAATTCATATCAATTCTTTGGGGGGGGGGGGGTGCAATCGATTTAGAAGACCTAGCTGTGTTGTGTTTGGTCACCGCCCAGGGATAGATTTTTAGCAGTATTCAAGAGGTTCGGTTGGTTGGGCATTCTGTGAATACTTGCTGGCATGCACTCCTGCTAAGGTCCTTTGAAAACCTGCCATGTTGAGTACCTTTACACTAAGCAACTGCATGGAAAAATATTTGGGAAATCCACCTAGCTGTGTTCAAAGCCTAACGAAACCTGAGCGCTACCCCTAAAAAGGGGGTGGAGGTCTACGCCTCAAACCCAGACAGACTTTCGCACGCAGAGGTGACAGGTAGCTAAGGGGACACCCCTAGGAGACTGGGCTATGCCCTGCACTGTTAGGGGTGTGGGGCCCTGTGACACAGCTCTGCCACTGTTATGTTTCTGTGTGAGGTAGAAAAGTGGAAATAGCTTTTGTTATTGTTATGTGACGTTTCTAAATCACATGTACACCAGAGTTTCTAGGCACTATCAAAAATTATTCCACGTGAGAAGGAGGACTGCAAGCAGAAACAAGAAATAAATCCAAATTCTTAAGATGATTTAAACAAAGTTTTAAAAGGTAAGATTGTCAATCATTTTCTAAACTGAGACAGAGAAGTGAGTGTGCCCAAATCAGAAGTGAGTTTTATCCAATCTATAGCAGAAGCTACGGAAAAGGATCCTTCTCCAAAAGATGTGGTACTGATTTTGGGGATATCGAGCAGGAATTGACCAGTAGAGAGAAAAAAACAGAGCACGAAGCATGGGTATGAAGTTTGACATCAGGAATAAAGGAGTATGTCCATGAATGACTTGATGGAGAGTAACTGATGATTTGAACAGAGTCCTTGGTTCTATGGGCAACCTACCTAATTTAATTAAAATTAGAGAGGAGTTAATTGCTTTGGGACCCAGTGATCAGATGTACTGCTCAGTTCTGGACAAGAAGGCTTCTTAATAGCTTCGTAGGGCAGTCAAGATAGTAAGAATTGTCAGAATTCAGGCGAGATAGGATTAAGGCGGTAATTGCATGCCAGTGGTAATCTGATGATATAAAAGATAACACTTTAGCCAACAGTTTAGTAAACCAGAAAAAAATACTAGCAACTCGTGAAATCTGAAGTTCAAGTGAGAGTTTTGACCTGATGATGATTCTCAGACTTTTTAAAGTGTTGTCATGGACAGGAGGAGGAAGCATAACTGTTGGCTAACACAAGGAGATGATGGACAGAGTGCTGAAACTTTTCAAACACTCACCCCCAGTCACAGATCTGGGGTGAATCCATCATCATTCTTTAGCTCACTTTGCCACCCCAGTTTGGCAGTTCGGACTGGACTGTTCCCATGAGGCACAGGGTCAAGACTGATTTGCATATAGCTGGGTATGAACTGAGGTGGTGAAGTGAGCTAAAGATTGATGATGGATTCAACCCAGATCTGTGACTGGGGGTGAGTATCTGAAAAGTTTCAGCGCTCCGTCCATCATCTCCTTGTGTTTAACTGTTGGCTAGCCATCCTAAGTGGATTTATTTACAATAAATTTATAATTTCTGCAACTTACAATTTTGCAAAATCGTGGCCAAAACAAGATGCAATTTTCAGCAAAGACTTTGGGCCTAGCAGTGAGTTAATAAGAGACCCATCAGCCACCTATGGATCCCATAGATTGGGCAGAATAAGAAAGCACAATGTTTTTATATGTTTGATTACTGTCAAGGGATTAATTCATACGCAGAAGGACAACACCATAGTCTTAACGCTGCAATTTTCTAACTTGCATTGGTTGCAGTATGTGCCTTTTCACAACAGCGCTCCGTGGAAACCCTACCCTTATTTACCATGACCAGATCATGATGTTACTTTGTAGGAATTCTGTTTGCTTTTATGAGGAATCCGATATAACATGAAGCATTTAGAACACAAATGTATAACAATATATTTTTTCTTTAATATGAGGGCTGTGTGGCTATGTAAATTAATGTTGGTGGCAATAATGGAACAATATAGTTGTGCACACAAAAAGCAAAATATACCTTGTGTTGGTAGGCTTAACCCAAAGCCAATAAGCATGCCAAAAAAAATATCACGATGTAAATAAGGCCAAAAGTATTTCACCAGAGAACACAAATACGTAGGCACTGAAGAAGTTAAAAGGCACGGCACCCATGCTAGGATTGGCTGGGAGCTGATTCATCGTATAAGGCGGGGAATGCAAGAACCACAATGACATCAGCTTGCCCTGCTGCCAAAGGAGAACATCACGTAAACACTATCCTCAACAGAATCAACCCCTGCCAGCCCTTCGTGTTGAAGACACATCAGAGTTGGAAAAACACCAAACTCTTTTAGGCGCCTATGTTTCTGCTTTCCATAACAATCAAAATCGGAATGATGACAGCGGGCCCTCTCCCTATTTCCAACTGCAGTCTTTTCTGCTTCCGGGTATTCCCACCTTCTCTGCCAATCTCAGCAAGTTTACCAGTGCACTGAAGCAGGCCCTCGTTGCCAGCGTATCCTTCTGTCAGCAAGTTAATCTGCAATGTGTCGCCTTTCTTCCCTGTAAGCCTAGATACACAAATACCCAATGGATCATATATAGTTTTCAATCTTTTTTTGAATTTATTTAAACTGTACACAAATGTAAAATATTTTAACAGCAACCCTAAGTGAAAATTGTTTGGTTTTAAATTATTATGTAACAGAGTCTAAAAGTAACTTTTTTTTAAATTAAATAAAACAGACATTGAATTTAAGGATGCACACTGGTACTACACAAAAGTTGTTCTCATTTGACATTCAATGTGCGTATTGAATAGAAAATACATATTGAAATGAACAAACAAAATCCATGTGTACCCTGAAGGAATTGGTAGGCCTGGGGAGGGATTTCTCGCCATTGACTACGCAATGTGTGGTGGCCTTGCCACCCAATACAATTATAACCAATCTGACGGCCTCTTTGGTTCCAAAATGATGTATAATACATTTAAATGCATTTTTTTCTGCTACAAAAATATCTTTTATTTTTCAAATGGCAGTTTTTGACTAATCATGCAACTAGAATCAGTGCAAACATTAAAAGCGAATCATCCGCTTGAAAAAAATAAGCGGAAGATTTCATTTCAAGTATAAAAAAATATAAAAAAGATGTCATATAAAGTCCGGTATTGTCTCTTGTGGGTCAACACTTTAAATTGCATAGCTCACGCGGCACTTGTTTGACAAGATAGTGGGTGAAGATAAGTGCACAGTCAAGTGCCACTTTTCAAGGCATTGAGATCTGCAAGTGCTATGATAGCGTGCATTCAAGCGCCCTGCAAGTGCTGTAAGAGTGCGCGGTGGAACACTCTACAAGTGCTGTGATGGTGTGTGGTCAAGCACTCTGCAAGTGCTCTGGGAGTGCATGACGGAGCACCCAGCAAGTGCTGTAAGAGCGCATTTCTGAGCACCCCGCAAGTGTTATGTTCAGAATGTCGTTTTATTGTTGTCTTTTCTTTCTATCTTGTGGCCCCTTCTCAAAGTATGCTGAGAAGGAAATCAATGCACTTTTCTTTTCGCTCCAAGTCTGCATACAAGTGCTTCTCTCTTGCTATTCAATACACTGGTGGCACTTTTACGGACGGAACTGGCCAATGCGTCTCCTCGTAGACCCATTACAAGTTCTTATTGCTGGATTATGATTATCTCCAGATCCCTGTGGACCTCTATGAGCACAGATAGCAACCAGTTCAATATGGGTTTTTTTTTGTTTGTATTTTTTCCAAAAATCTGAGCTCTGTAACCAAAGGTCAACGTAACGCTGTGGTGCAAGAGATTTGAAATCCCTTTACGTAACGCTGCAAATGGTCACGCTGGTCCCTTGGATTCATAGTGGTCAGTCAAAAGCATTCAGCAATGCTAACCCACAATCAGGCGCTGGGTCACATTGCAGACTTGAGCTTCATGAATGCACACGGTAGGCTCTGCTGGAAGTGCTTCGGAGGACACAGTCATCAAAGTGGCTGGAAACTAAAACAAGTTGTCACCTATAAGCGAGGTGGAGTGCAGCTTCCTCACAAATAGTTAAGTGGTAGCCATTTTCTGTTTGGTCACTTTGACTCTTCGTTTTGAGGAATGTGGTTCTTTGTCGTGCTTTGTTTTTAGGGAGCAGTGTGGAGGGAGGGATGAGCTTCTGATGAGATCTCAAATTCAGGAGATCTCTCCCTCCGACTGCTGCATTGGTGATGGTAAGGATGGCGGGAAAAGTGGCCATTGGAACACAGCTGTTTGCACCCAAGACCAAAGAGAGCTTGTGCTGCAGAAGGTGGTCCAAGAGTAGGTGCTTTCAGTGTCCAGGATCAACTGACAAGCACTGTTGTCAAAGTAGAGGCGTGACACGATGACTTCCTGGTCACACTGATGTGCGCAGGGGTGCAGCAGAGCGAAACTTCCCTTCGACGTCCACTTCAGTCTAGGATCGGTCTAGTTCTTTATTATTTTCATATATACATTTCTATATACATATATCAAGCACAGCCGCATTCTTCCACAATCATATTGGGCACATCCCTTTTCACAATGTTATATTCATCATCAAAGTACAGCATAGACATTGTGCTGAGCTTGGTAGGAATGCAACATGAGTTCACTGTGCCTGGGTTCAACCCGCGCATTCTGTACTGATTTACTACTGCAGTGTGAAAAGATGAGGCTGAGCCTGGGACTCCAGCCAAGTAGGCCGGGCAGCTCCCCTCGCAGTAGTTCCCAAAGTAGCCTGACGGTGCTATAATCCAGTCGTTCCAGCCAATGAGTCTGAAGTCAATGTAGAACTGCTGCCTGCAGCACAGGTTTGTGCGCCCGTCACACTCCAGGCCTCGCTTGCGGATCCTGTGCTTGTTGTCAGCGAGCCGGGCATGGACCACTAAAAATGGGCGGTGGGATTCCTCGCCGGGATCCACGTAGACCGGCACCACCGAATAGTCCTGGCAGCCGTCACACTGAACCTCCAGCGTGAACCTCCGCTCACTTTTCTCAAACAAGCCCTGGATGGCCTCAGTCAAAGGGAAGGTGTGCCAGCCACTGCGCTTCAAGTCCACCTTCTTCTCCACCACGTTCCACTTGCTGCTGGTGTCATCGGAGTCCTGGAAGAAGACCTTGACACGTACTTTCCTCCGGTTGCCCTTTTCAGACTGGTAGGGCAGTAGTTTCAGGTACAGCCAGAGGCTGGCTTGCAGGACGAAAAGGTGCTGATTCCCTTCGTTGGAGATGAGGAAAGTGAGGCGAACTCTGGAAGCTGTCAGATCATCTGCGCAAAAAGGAAAGAAACAAGAGATTAGATGCATAGTGACAAGAGCGTGTCATCAAATCCTCCTGTGGACAGGAACCACAATGAAAAATAAAAACACTAACCCAATACAACACGCACTCTTGACGTTCCCTTTAATAGGACAGGGAGTGCCAGCTGGCTTCAGCGAGAAAAGGTTATCCTATATATCAGTATACCCAAAAGAAGCCAGGCCGGTTTAAACATAATAAAACACTTAAAAACTCGTGTGCTACGTAGAAAACATTTTTCTGAATATTATTCTATATTGCAGAGGTTGTATGCAATTAGGCAGGTATGCTGAAGGCATGCGTGCAAGAGGTAGCGTCAGTTGGTTAGCATTAGGTCCCAGCAGAGCTCAAAAGCCAGCACGAGGCCAGTCCTGGATAGGTCTACGTTCCACAGAATAGTACGTCAGCAAGCCGTTCGAATGTTTTTTTTTCTTTTCTGAAGCAATGATCTACGCAGTACATGGGGCTAAGAGGGTAGTTATGTGAATGACAGCGACAGCAAAACAATTATAGGTGAGAGTTAAACGCGCTGTCTTCACATGCTGTGTGTATACATTAAGGTCGTCTGACTACAGTGGCATTTCAGACGCTAATGGCTTGAAATTTATGTTTTTGTAAAACCCTGGTGCCTTCGGCCAGGGTTTTTCTTTCATGCACTTACAAGAGGCAGGGCGAGTGGTGCACATCACCCGTCCCGCTGCAAGCTACCCTGTGCAAGCCGCTTGCCGACGAGGGATATCACATTCCTTGCCGAAGAGCGAAGGAATTTGTGTTTACACCTACCAACAACCACCGCTGTTGTAATCCTTTTTTTCATAAGAGTTTTCAAATACTCTCCCCCGCCCTAAACTGCTTAAGAATGCGGTGTGTGTTTAGACCGGGTCTGCGGATTATGACAGCTTGTCAAGCGACTCCGCTGACTGGTAGACGTGCTCGTTTCTTTGTAAGATGGACATTGAATGGAGCGCGTGGAATACCGCTGGAGGTGCGGGGCTCCGACACCCCTCCACCAGGAAGCACCTTGAGGCGATTGTGTTTGCAGATCTGCGCTCTACAAGTCCAATATTTCATCCGTCCATCCATTCAGTGGGATCGAGTGACCAAAACGCCGAGTGTAAACGGCCCACGTTCAGCCACTTGGATAGAGGGGGGTCATGACCCATTTACTTCTGCTCAGCTTGCCACCTGTTATTCAAGGCAGAGGTGATTCGGCTGGCGGGGTGTGTGCTACATGAATAGTCAGTCCGTGAGTTCACTTCTCACCCCTCCCAAGAGCGCTTATCTTTAGGTTATTAGTTTGAATCCCTGCAAGGCCAACTCTGGCTTTCATCCCTCCAAGGCTGATAAGTTCAGGATCGTTACATTAGTCATCCTTAACTCTTGCTATTTAGAGCGCTTAGAAACTGCCAAAGTGGAATATAAAGCCCTAAATCAAAGCAAATTATTATACAAATTCAAGTTATAGTCACTCCTTGGTGTGACTAGATTTTTGGTGCTCTGACCCTCAGGGAGGGGCAGATGGTACAATGCAAAAGCTGACATGACGATTGCAATAGGGTACCTAAACTACGCGACAGCATGTCAGCCCGCTGACAAGAAATATAAGGGCCTACAAGCCCCCTTGCCTACCTACACCGAGCCGGAGGGGATTTAATGATGGGTATAGACTTCTGCACAAATGCCATTAGAGCCAGCGATGTATGACCTAAATTAAACAAGGAGAAACAGAAAGAGGATTTGGGAATGCAGGCGCAGACAACTAATACCAGTTTTTGTATCATTGTCTTCAACAGAACTGGCATCATTCCCATGTGCTACGAACCCTAAGGGTTTACCAAAATATTATCATCCCTACTATCTAACCCGCTGCAGGCCTGGTGCTCCAAAGGGGCCTTACTGGCGGCCTAATCTCCACGGGTTCCCTTACTTTTTAACCTTGTGTTAGGAAGACAGTGAATTAATAAACGTATAGGCCTTTCAATGTAAACTGAATAGCCACACTCAAAAACCACAAAACCCAACTCTGTGACAAGGACTCGGGATAAGCCCGCCTTTTGTCCACTGGCGTAGGTGAGGAAAAGTCACAGTGATGAAGCATGCCACTTATGTGGGTGCGGGTTTTACGTGGGTGCAGGATTGCATCTTAAAAAAAAAAAACTGGTTAGTAGACGGGCCTCATTCAGGAACTAAAACAGTTCCACAAACTGTAATTTAAAGTAGCAAAGGAAAAACTTTGTAGCCTGCTAGTTGAGGACTTTAAGACCGTGTTTGGTGAGTTTGCTAAATAAAAGGCAAACATTTTTTAACTAGAATAATAAACCCTGAATATTGGCAAGGGCCAATACACAAAATAGCGGGAATATTTGACTTTCTTTTCAGTGAGTTAACTTTGGCCCCATTCCTCGTGGCACTGTGATGATCTTTCTCCAGAGGGACGCTGCATTCCCAGATGAGCATACAACCCCCCTACACTGCTCAATGGTATAACTCCTGTGCATACCCAGGGTAGGGACAACTCCAAAAGTACAAGCTATCTTATGCGATATATAAGCATTTTTTAAATGACAGATTCAATCTAATCAGACTCCTTAGTGTATTCATATATGTATTAAAGTGGGCAATAGCAACGAGGTCCCACATGCTAGCTTTCTGATTAAAGATGGAGACCAGCAAAAATATATTGTTGAGTTGCACAGGGAGAGAAGCCATGAAAATCACGATGTTCTCATTGCGTCCAAAAGAAGAAGGGGCATTGGAAATTCAAAAAGTCTTCCTTCTTTGGCCTTGGCACCCTACCGAATCTAGACACCAACTACCATGGGTTGGTGTGCTTCGACCCACACACATTCAAAATACATGTCTATCGTTAGCACTCAGAAGCTCCACTCACTAGCATGCATGGTACTATACAGAAACACACAACTAAAATCAAACTAAAACAAAGTAAAACTCCTGGGAAAGGGCTTTGGGGTAAGGCGCGTGCCTTTTACAAAACAATACAAGCATTCGCAAAGCAAAATCAGATTCGAAAAAAAAGCACTAGGCCCAGGCAGAGTAATTTCAAAAGACAAACTATGAGAGCCAAATAAAAGGTTTTTTAACAATTGCTTAAGGGATAATATGCTCCACATTAAACGAACCACTGTGGGAAATTGTGCCTCCTGAACTGTTCCTAGCAAACCAAATTTTTCTTGAGGTCGCAGTTGGCATTCCAGAGTTCTCGGTTACCACCTCCGCTGCTACTCTTTGATGAGATGTGCTAATCTGCAAATTGCTGTTGGCACTGGCAGGGCACACCACTGCAGGTTTAAGAGGCAAAACACTGCAACAAAACCAGCATTGTGAGCACGGCGCAATGACTCTAGGATAAATTATTAACATTTGTTATGAGAACTCCATTTGCTCTAGGCTGGTTGCCCTACACTTAGTTAGGAAATATCGAACCTTAGAATCAGATATCAGATGAGGGTTTCCATTCTCATCAGGCCCATCATATATGGATAGTCAGGTGCTTTAGATGTGGCAGGGGGGTAATCATGATAACAATTGCCAGGCCCCTAAGACCAAAAGACCTGTCAGATTCAGGCCTCCAAGTACAGCATAGGTGACCACCAGATCAATCACATGCAGACGAAATGTTGTAATAGATGTTGACTGCCACCTCCATCAGAGGAGTACACCAAGCCCATCAGATGAAGGCTGCCACATGCATTAGATGCAGGGACAGCGAGACCCATCAGATGCATCAGATGTGGGGTCAGCCAAACTCATCAGAAGAGGAGGACAGGCCGATCAGCCCGCCGGACACATGAGATGGGCATTGCTGGATGTGGCAAATGTGGACTCCATCACCAACAGAGAAATACAACAGGTCTATCAGATGCAGACCTCCAGGCGCATCAGATAAGAGTTACAACACTCATCAGACCTTCAGATCATCATTATATCCAACACCACCAGGAGCATCAGACATGGACTACATAGCCCATCAGATGGCGAGGAAGGCCCATCAGATGAAGCAGAAGAGCCATCAGATATCAAGGAAGACCCATCGAGTCACCAGGCCCTTCAGACGCAGACTACCAAGTGCAGTAGAAGGACTGCCATATCCATCGGTCGACAACACCATGTCCACCAGATTTTGACTACCAGCTCTGAATTGGCCGTACGACACACTGGAAAAAAAAACCTTGTAGACTAAAGGAGGGTTGAAACAACTAAGACCCGGACGTAGTGGCTTATTCCATGAGTTTCTTTTCTGAACTGTCTTTGAAACCTATGTTTTATCAGATACATTGAAAAAGTGTGTAGTGTAATGTATCTTTTAGGACAATTTGAATAAAGCATTCTTATAAAATAAAAATGTTTTCGTGCCCTTCTGTGAAATATTGTCTAATGTCATTCATGACGCACCTCCTCCGCTATCTCTCTGTGTGACTTCTAGGTGGGACAGTAGATGCTTGGACTGTTTGTACTCCCTTTAGGGTCAAACATGGTTCTCTACAAGCGTCCTATTGCCCTTTGGTCAAGAGTTTCTTGTACGTTAGCACGTATTTACCTACTGTGATGCAATTGCAGTTTGTTTTTCATTTTATTTCAGCTTTCTGGTTTTTGCCGTTGCTATTTTTAGTGACCTTTGCACAATTTGGGGCGTGTACTGCTCTTAAGGCCTATTTGCATGCCTTTGTCTGCAGAAAAAGGCAAATATCCTGACAAAGTCGTATCTAACCAACAAACCTACTCATGGACTCATAGAGAGCCATGAGGGGTAGGTATACTCTGTGCCATGCACACACGCCTGGTACACACTTCAGGTGAAACTGTAGTTTAACACCGCTGAGAACGGGTACATTCCACAGCCTGCAGCACCCAGCAGCACGCTTTCACACTTCTCCAATGATTACTTAAAAAAAATAAAAAAACTTTCTGGAACTTGCGGAGCTTGAAATGGAAAAAAAAAAGATGTCAAAGAAAAGACAGCCTCCCTTTGACTGCTTCCTTCTAAGACGTGTTAATACTATTCACTCCGTGATCTATTGGAGCCCTGCTGGGACAGGCCAGTACTGCCTTGTGAATTAATGGTACCGTGACAAGAAGTGTGGCTCAATGGTTAGAGCGGCAGACCCTGATGCAGAGATCTGGCCCGGGACCAGGGTTCAATTCCCGCCTCGGCGGGTCTTGGGCTCAATTTCCTCGGACCTAATAATTCTCGCCTCGGTGCCTATTCTAATCATGGGTCCCACTCTGCAACTCTGGGCAAAAGCTTGCTTAATCTCCACAACGGCCCCAACAGCGCTGGGATGCCTGGCTTCACCCTGGGGGTGCCCAGGAGTTGACACTTCACAGGGAAAAGCCAGGAAGGGTTCCACAGCGGTATGCGTACAGCGCCAGGACACCTCTTTGGGGGTATAAGTGCGCTTTACAAGTACGAATTTCATTTCATTCAATACTAGCTAGCCTGATAAATTATTGGAGTCCTGCTGAGAAGTACCAATACCTGCCCTATGAATTACTGGAGCCCTGCTGAGAAGCGCCAGTACTTGCCGTGTGAATTATTGGAGTCCTTCTGAAAAGTGCCACTACTTGTCTTATGAACCATTGGAGTCCAGCTGAGAAGTACCATTACTGGCTTCGTGAATCTGGAGTCCTGCTGAGAAGTACTAGTACTAGCCTCTTGGATTGTTAGAATTTTGCTGACAAGTAGCAGTTCTAGCCTGAAGCTTACTGGAACTCTGCTGAGAAGAGCTAATGCTGGCCTAGTGAGTTACTGGAGCTGTGCCGGACAGTGGCAGTGAATTAATGCCACTCATCAGCAGACTCTACCTACTAATGTGCTACAGTCCTGGTGACCACTGCTGCCTACAGAGTGGCAGTAAACTGACGCCATGCTCAGAAGTTTTAGCACTGTCCTTCTGAAGTATTGTGCGCTCAAAGGAAGATGAGGGTTCATCTCCTCACATGGTGGACTCAATGGTCCATCCTTTACATGGAAGTTCAAGGAAAGTTGAGGTGGTATCTCGTGACGGGGTGGGCGATGTTCTATCCTCTGACAAGGTGTGGGGGTCACAGGATGAGACAGACTCGGTGTCATCACTAAAGAATAGACAAAAGAGGTACCAGAGGTTATACAGAGGATAATTATAAATAATGGTTTTGGAGGTATGTAGGGGTCTTTAGATTGTGGAAGTAAGAGAAATACAGAACACTTGAGAAAGTGGATAATGGAGAGCAGCGTCGGTGGATACCTTGAGATGATGGGTGATGGAGGGCAGTGTATACCTTGAGATAGTGGGTGATGGAGGGCAGTGTATACCTTGAGATAGTGGGTGATGGAGGGCAGTGTATACCACTGAGATAGTGGGTGATGGAGGGCAGTGTATACCTTGAGAGAGTTGGTGATGGAGGGCAGTGTATACCTTGAGATAGTGGGTGATGGAGGGCAGTGGCGATGGACACCTTGAGAGGGTGGGTGCTGAATCTTACAGAACAGCAGCGCAACCGGCGGCGAGCAGTGAAGAAACAGTGCTGAACACAGCGCCCTGAGGCCCCCTACCTGTCTCAGCGAAGCTGATGATCTCGGAGGTCTGCTGCTGCTGGTCCGGCATGGAAGTGGCGTGCCCGTCCAGGTTGGGGATCTCCACCCGGCCGTCCTCGCGCACCTTGCCCGCGTGCAGCTTGCGCAGCGCCGTGACCATGGCCGCCTTGGGCACGGCGTGCGTGATGTTGGGCCGCTCGCGCATCTGCAGCCGGCTCAGGATGTGCCGCTTCACCGCCTCCAGGAAGTCCCGGTCCAGCCGGCCCGCCTCCTCGGGGGGCCTGAACCCGCACGACGAGCAGGTGTCCTGCTGTGGGGAGGGCGGGGGGAAGCCCTGGGGATCCGGTGTGGGGGAGCCGGCGGCGCACAGCAGGCAGACCAGCAGGCAGGCGAGGGACCCCTCAGCCATGCTACCCGGGGTGGAGAAGAAAGCGAGGCGGCGGGGAGCCCCACTCCTGGCGGCAGCCTCGGCACAGGAGCAGAGGGCGAGCAGGCAGGCTGCCCCAGGAAGCAGGGAGCGACGCGCAAGCCTCTTCTGCGGGCACCGGGTGGGGGAGGTGCAGCCCCTTCCACTTCTCTTCCTGGTCACTTTCAAACTACACCTTCTGTTTCAATGTTGCAGAAGCAGTCCGGCTCTGTGTGTCTTAAGGCGACTTGAGTCTCAGAGTGCCTGCAAACTTGCAGAGTTCAATAATATAAATCCTACAAAGAAGGCGAAAAGCTCTGATCTGTATTGAAATGTCTGCTCCGAAAGGTGAGCCGCCGAGTCCGGCAGTTGTTTACAAGCAACTTCAAAAATGTCCCTGGCTGTTTCCAAAGGCGCTGATGTCTACCGCCTGCAGGGGACGGGTCTGGGGCACCCTCCCCTCTCTGCTGCCAGAAACCTCTTGTAAAAGGTGAGTCGAGTCCTGTAAATGTTTACGGCACCTTCCAGCGCCCCTTCCTGTTTCAAGAAGTGCCTGGTAGCGACGGCTGCACCTCGGGATCTGTTTATAACAGATGGGGCAGGGTTCCCCTCCAGGAACCTCCTCTCCTCCTGCTGCCACAAGTTACTTGTAAAAGGTGAATCCAGGCCAATTTTGTTTCTAGCACCTTGAAGTGTCCCTTTTGCTGCCAGGAGCGCCAGCGGTTCTGTGCTTCAGCTCCAGTCTTGGAAATGGGTGGGTGCCTGTCCTCTCCCTGCTGTCAGAAGCACCTCTAAATGTCTTCCTGCTTCCAGAAGAGCTCAAACAATTTCCCTGTGCAGCTCTTCTCAGCCAGAACGTGACCTGAAACGTGCACTTCCATCAAGAGTCCACTTCAGGGTATTATATTATTGCATGTTAGTTTCCGATGTATCAAAAAGCCCGTTCTATGATATGACAAAGTGTACTTCACGTCCTCCCCTCTGCAGCACACGTGAATATCCACGAAAAGAAAACAAAATAGACAGCCAAGGCTAGAAGTGCCACAGATGCAAATCCACAGTTCTTTTGAACACGAAACAGGGAGAGTGAGTGTCTTTCAGATGAGCTTCGGAGCGCCCTTTCTGTCTGCCGGCTTCTTAGTTGCGTTCTGTAGCTGTCAGTGTGAGCAGTGTTTTCGCTGTGCTGCTGGTCCCGCCTGCGCCTCAAGATATCATCTCTCTCCTCTGATCCTTTTTTTTACACCCCGCGATCAGCACATTGGGCCACCGCACAAACTTTTATACAGGAATTAAACCACGTGGGAGCTGCGACCTATAACAGGCTCCTCCAGGAGCAGCCGGCCCCCTTCCTCCCTCCCCTTTCTCGAGTCCCTTTGGGAGTTTACGGCTTGTCCCCCCCCTCGCCCCCCACCCCTAGGCTATAATGGCTGCAACTTCCTGATGGGGACCTAATAACTACACGGCCCCCTCCACGGATTGGACGCGTCCGAAGATTCTGCCAGGATGAAGGAAGCGTCAGACCGCTCGCCCGCCCATGCCCTGAGCCCCCTCCACCAAGGACATGCACACCTTTGTTACGGCTACCAGCGAACTGTGCGCGTCATGAGATGTGGGTATATGTGATGCTTTCCTGTCCGGGGACTCCTTTTCTCAGTTGAAAAACTTTTGTGAAGCGGCATTTTCTAAAAATAAAATAAAAAAAATAGTGTACACACGTAGGGCGGTGTGGGAGTGCGACGAAACAATTCCTGGCATTCTAGTGTGCAATGTATACACACACCTTTTCTATCCAACCAGAACGCCCCTCTACGCCAGTGTTGCTTGAAGGACAATATAGTAAAAACATGACTATACAAATTGATGACTGCCTAATTTTATTTTATTTAATCTTGTTCTGTGGATGGGGCATCTGCGAACAGCCACACATCAGCAATTTGCCAAAACACCCCTCTTTGACAAGTTATCTTTGGAGCGGTTTAAAATGTCTTAAAGACCTGTCCACTTTGTTGATGGCCTCTTTTTATTTGTTTGCTGAATTGCTCTCAGTAAAATCTCAGGTGTCATAAAGTTTGCCCCCTCCCTCCCACCCGTCCCTCTGGGGTGTGATGTGGGGGAGTGTGTGTGAGAGAGAAGGCTGTGTGATTCTGTAATACAGGCCCCCTTGTTGTTCAAGTATAGGACCCCCTCAGTGCTGGGCTGCAGAAGTCGGTGAAAGGGGGGCGAGGGGGCTAAGAGGAGATTGGGAGGAGGGGGGTCGTTTGTGCCAGAGAAGAGGCTTACACAGGGCCGACTGCCAGCCTCGTCTCTAACCTGCCCCGCTAATAGAACCTGACACAGGCAAACACACAAACAGGACCCTGTGTCTCATTTATTTTTGCACACCTCCCCCCTTGCTCCAAGAGCCAACAAGGAGTCTTTTGTGTATTTTACCCCCACCTCCACTGGTGGCCCAGAACACGTTCCCCTTTTTCATGCTTAATGCACACACCCATACTCACTACACGTTCCATGTTAATTACGTGGCTTGTGTTGGCTCACCGGGAGTACATTGTAATCTGAAATATTTCCCCTCCCCCATTCTAGAAAATATATTTTTCCTGCAAACGTTTTATGCGACGGGGTGGTTGATGGTCGCACACTTCGCGCCTTTTGCATGATAGGCGCCTTTATTTGAAACCTTTGTCACTGTTTGCAGCTGGATTGCACGAGCCGTAGGACAGCTATCTCTGTACAGTAAAAAGTGGCAACGCTCCCACACAGTAGCCTCCAGCCCGCACCGATTCAAAGCTCCAGTTTTCCTTCCCGCTGTTCAGGCATCATAGAGGGAAAATTAAGAAAAGAGGGCCATCTATCGGCCGCTTGTGGAAGAGCATTCTTCCACAAAGTATGCTTCACAAACTGCCAAGCACTTCACTCCTTCAGATGTGGTCATCAACAACTGTCGCATCGACCATGTAACGACTGCCCAGAAAGTCGGGAGCTCACGAATTTTCTAGAACACTTGACGCCTCTGTCATATTCCCAGGTTCTCATCAGAGATGGACAAAATATAGAATATTGTGAATTAGACAGCTGTACACTGTCAACATAATGCATTTTGATTTTCCCTTAGCGGGTTTCCACCTTATCAGGAGATTTGCTAGTGCCTGAGACAAGTCTCACTATAGCATCAACCCACATCAACTTCCCATGTCAGCTTCCAGTGAAGATCGTAGAGTTCTAACAAAGAGTCAGAATGTTCACCTAGCTCACAGAATGTGCCTGCAATGGGCGACATGCTGCTGGAGAAGCCGTTTTAGAATCGCTCACTTTCTTGTACAGAAGACCCTTCCTTGGATCCCAGCCTAACTTAAAGAGGAAACTTATCAAGTCTGGATCCAAATCAGGGGTTGCACAAACTAAGTTATTTATTACCTATTACCACAGCTCTCATGTCCCCACTTGTCTCTTTCTTGAAATGTTTATGCAGCTAAAATGTAATGTACTTACTCGTATGGCTCAAAGGCCACCAATCTGCATTTCTCAGGTCGCTTACCGTGTTGGGACATAACATGTACTAGCCTCGGGGTCTTTCACAATGCCCTAGTCTTTCTACTCAAGTCATCCTTGTTTGCCATCCAAATTCTATCCTTTCCTCTCTGAAAAATCTAAAATGTACTTATCCAAAACTGCCCCACCTTTTCTGACACCACTCTAGTGAGGCTATGGACACCAGCTAACTTGCCGCGAAGGAAACTTCTCACTTCCATTGTGCTTAGACCTCCCTTCACAATTGAGCCTGATAACTCATTTCTCTCTTGAGCTAAATGCTTCTTCTTAACTTTTCTCTTGCTATCCTTATTTCAGTCTTCACCCCCCTTCATCAACTAATCAGAAATCCTCATCTGAGGGCATTTCCAATCTCCTTTTCCTTACAGCCACTGCCTTTGTAGCCTCTTTAATTGAAGACTGTAACTCTTTCTGAATCAGTCTCTATTAATGTCCTCCTGAATTGTCTTATTCTGTTTTTTCTGATTCTGAGATCCTGAAAACAGGGATTTAACAATAAAAATCCACACAAAATATTCAGAAATGCACAGGGTCGGATTGGAATCACAATTAGGCCCGGGCACTCTTAAAAAAAGTGTCCCACATTCCCAGATCGTGCCCTTTCATGAAACACCAATTGATTAGTCTCATTGGATACATGTTTATAGAAATGTTTGGTAATTTTAACATTTTATAGCATATAGAGTTAGTAACATGGGTAAAAACTAGAAGCACTGAGTTTTGGCCAGGTGGGTAAGGTGAAATATATTGGTCCAAGGGCCACAACACCTGATCTGATGGGTATTTTAATATCCTGGCCTGTATGAAAAGGACAAAAATCACCCTAATCCAGTATTTCTCCCCTAATCAGTATGTATTTTAAACAGTAAACTTAAGGCAAATGCACTTTATATTGATTTCTAAAGCTGCCTTAATGATCCGTGACTGATCGTCAAATTAACAAAGGCAGAAAAGCCATGTTAAATAGGAATAAGGTTTTTATTATATATAAAGATTTGTCTGTAAGTAATATGCTCTGGCGCTTGCATAATTTTAAAACATGAACAATGGCTGGTTATTTTTTAAATGTTTTTTGAAGTTTTATATCGCGTGAACTGGTCCCAAGGTCATTGGGTCTATTTACATGAGCACAAGTTGCGTTAGAGGAGATCAAATTCGTTTTTATTTTTCAGCTTAGGGAGATTAAGTGATTTGCCCAGAATCACAGGATGTTGAGCTGACGCCAGGACTCCAACATAGTTCCCTACTTCCAGACAGCTCTGGTCAAGGTAGCCTCACAGCTAGGCCTATGCAAACACACCTGCGCCCCTCCCCTCCCCTCCATCTCCCCACCTTACACTCAGCCCAGAAAGACACTGGGGCTGAGGTGGCAACACCTGGCCCCCAGCAAAGCCCCTGCATACTCTCTCTCTCCCCATCCACTAAGGTCTGAATGTGATGTGACGGCTCAGTGGGTGAGGAGCCAGGGGAAAGACAGTGCTTTTGGGCTGGGTCGAACCCAAGGGGGTTAGTTGAGAGTGACCCTACAGCCAGAGCAACAACTGGCCCCCATGGAAGCTGCTTCCCACTCACCCCTTCCCCAGCCCACTATAGCCTCAGGGCTATGGCCTGGCAGAGGTGAAAGGAAGCAAAGAACAAAGCTTCTCGGCCGGCCTCGGAGGTGGGGAGGGGGCCTTGGCGGCTGAAGTGAAGATGGCCCAACTGCCATATCACCTGACACTGAACCCCCCAGCGAAGCTGCTTTACTCTTCCTGTCCCCTCCTCTGTTTGACCGATTGGCAAGGGAGAAGGAACACAGCTTTTGGGTGTCTGTCCAGTCCCACAGAGGCTAAGCTGAATTCTGCGACAGCAGGCCTAGTGACGTAAGTCCCTGCCCTGACAGACAGCCTTTCTTACAATACAGCAGCCTGGCTAGAGGGCTGACGAACATAGCAAGCCTATGTGGGTAACAGAGGATTTAAAAAAAACGGTCCACAGGTGACACTTAGGCGCTGGTCCATCGGCCAATGGCCAACTGCCCGCCTTCCCAATCCGAACCTGGAAATGCACCTCACTCACAAATGCTGCCAAAAAAACAACTGATTCTGCAGTTTGAACTCCTTCCTGCCAGAAATAGCTGATGGTCAATGGTTCACAAGGCCAAACAAATGATGCAGTCCACACAAACCAAAATCTTACGCTTTGCGCTTGATGCAGTGTGCTCCCTCTACTTTAAAACCTTATTCAGTGTCCAATGTAAAATGGCGTCCAAACCCTGTGAGAGCCTTAGTTTACAACACAGCAATTGAACATTTCAGATCACCGTGCACTGCTTCACAGCCTCTCATATATTGCCTCTGTTGCTGAAGAGTGGAGCTGAGACAGCACAGTGCGAGGAGTTACATCAGTGCTGAACAAAACATGAGCCAGCACCGGCAGTCACCCCTCAATAGTAAGTGCATCTGAAACATTCTTCTACAAACGTAAAAACATCCTAAAGCACAAAATTGTAATTGAAACCAAATGCCAATCTATAATCGCTCTTCTTTTTTTTTTTAATGTCTCAAATCTAAGAAAAATGTCAAATCTGAACCTCCCACATTCCAATAAATTAGGAACAAAAGCCACCAAGTCACTTGAAAAGTAAACATATGCCGCACCTCTCTACTGAATTAAATGCACACAAAATCAATAAAGTATCATTAAACAGGCCTCCAAAAATATTTCTCACACAGTTAAGAAATGAAAGGGTACTTAGCTGCGATGGAGCAATGAAAAAGACTGGGGGGGATATTATCAAGAAAAGGCGATAATAACCGAAGTTAGCGCGCCTTTTCTCATCGCCGTCTACCGCGGGAAACTATTGCCGTGTTAGCGACGTATTACCAACACGTCGCTAACAGGCGATAGTTTCAGGGATCAGCGGATAAAAATGCCGTTAGCAATAGAGCGATGGTGATAGAAATTCTAGCGTTAGCGGGCGAAAACTAGTGATAAGCCCATTAGCGATAAAAAAACGCACGCTAGGCAGCCCAACATGAGTAATCTTACCCCAATTGTTAAAAATAGCCTATCAGTCCACCTCCCATAGAAAAGATGCCCCAAAAAAAACTGCAATGCAGATTGGAGCAGCCAGGACCAAGTGCAGCACACATCAACAACCCCCTCAAGCCACACAACATCCAAGATGACCAGGATGAGAGCCTGGATGCGCCGCTGGACCTGCGTCTGGAACCTGGATGCCTCGCTGGACCTGCGTGTGGAGCCTGGATGCCTTGCTGGACCTGCGTCTGGAGCCTGGAGTGGGATGTGGATGATCTGTGGAGTCGATAATCTGTGGTGGGAGACATCGATGCGCGACAATCGCCTGTACCTGGTGGTGAAGTCTGGCAGGTCGCATGGAGCCACGTTGCTGACCTGTGTGAGAAGACCGCCATGCGCCCCTTGGAGCAGGTAATGGTAGAGGCTCTCCTGCTCACCAACGTAGTGAGGTCCGCATCGGATACTACAATCCACCACTACACCGGGGTGCACAGAGGGGATTACCAACGGTGGGTGCCGTCTCCCTGCATCACAGGCCGGATGATGTTTGGCTGGCCGTACTCTGTGGGGGGTGAGGCCCCTGTGCTACGCCGAACTTGTGTGATGTGAGCACTGCAACTACACGCCTAAGGGAGCCCTGGTGCATCAACTGCATCGGGAGGTCCACCAGCGGACTAGGCGGCGACTGCCGTACCCAGCCTAGTGAAACACACCTGGCTCCTGCTGGCTGAGTCACAGATTTGGAGAGAGTGCAGTGGATTGCGCCACGGTGTCAATGTCCATCAATCAATCAATCAGGGGTTTATAGAGCGCGCAACTCACCCGTGAGGGTCACAAGGCGCTGGGGAGGGGGTGGGTGCAGCTCCGGATCATCTGAAGAGCCAGGTCTTGAGGCCCTTCCTGAAGGTGTGCAGGGTGGGGGAGCGTCTGATGTTGACTGGGAGCGCGTTCCAGGTCTTAGCTGCAAGGTAGGAGAAGGCCCTTATGCCTGCTCTGGTACTGCCGATGCGTGGGGTGTCTGCCAGGGCCAGGTCGGCGGAGCGGAGCTTCCTTTTGGGGACGTGAAAGAAGACTCTTTCGTTGAGGTATTTGGGTCTGATGTTGTGGAGGGATTTGGAGGCGTGGGTGAGTAGCTTGAGTGTTACTCCCTGCTCGATGGGGAGCCAGTGTAGGTCTCGTAGGTGCTGGGTCATATGCTCGTGTCGTGGTGTCCTGAGGACGAGTCTGGCTGCGGTGTTCTGGATGGTTTGGAGCTTGTGTAGCAGGGTTTTTTTTATTCCTGTGTAGAGGGCATTACCGTAGTCCAGTCTGCTGGTAATGAGTGCGTGGGTGACGGTCTTTGTGCATTCTGGGGAGATCCATTTGAAGGTTTTGCGGAGGATGTGGAGGGAGTTGAAGCAGGTGGATGCTACGGCGTTGATCTGGCGGGTCATGGTGAGGGAGGAGTCCAGAATGATGCCGAGGTTGCGGGCGTGGTCCGTCGGGGTGGGTGGGTCTCAGAGCGCAGGGAGCCACCAGGAGCTGTCCCATGCAGTGGGGGAGGGTCAGAGGACCTCAGTCTTCTCCGAGTTCAGTTTTGGGCAGCTGTCGTTCATCCATGCTGCAACATCTTTCATTCCTTTTTGGAAGCTGAGTCTGGTGTATTTTGGGTTCTTTGTGAAAGAGAGGATGAGCTGGGTGTCGTTGGCATAAGATACTATGCTGAGCCCATGCTGTCTGATGATGGTGGCGAGGGGGGCCGTGTAGATGTTGAAGAGCATGGGGCTGAGCGATCCTTGGGGTACTCCACAGTTGATCTCTGTATGTTCGGAGAGGAAGGGTGGGAGTCTGATCCTTTGGGCTCTGCTGGAGAGAAAGGAGTGGATCCAGTCGAGGCCGGTTCCTCGTATACCATCGTCGTGGAGTCTGGCTGCGAGAGTGCGGTGTGAGACGGTGTCGAAGGCTGCGGAGAGGTCTAGTAGGATGAGGGCCGCAGTGTGGCCCTGTTTGAGTAGCATGCAGATGTAATGGGTGGCAGCGAGGAGGGCTGTCTCTGTGCTGTGGTTGCTGCGAAATCCGGACTGGGAGGAGTCGAGGATGGCGTTCTCTTCGATGAAGGTGGTCAGCTGGGCGTTGAGGAATCTCTCGGTGACTTTGGCTGCGAAGGGAAGGAGAGAGATGGGCCGGCAGTGTTTCAGGGCCGTCGGGACGGACAAGTGTTTCTTGAGGAGGGGCTTGATCTCTGCCCGCTTCCAGTCGTGGGTGAAGATGCCGGATTCGAGGGAGTCGTTGATGGTCCGGCCTAGTTCGGGTGCTATGGCGGTGGCGGCTCTGTGATAGATGTGCGGCGGGCAGTGTGTCCGTGGGGGCGCGTGAGTGTGTGTTTTTCATGGTCGTGGAGGTGTCTCCGGTAGTTGCGGTTTTCCAGCTGGTGATGGTCGGTGGTTGTTGGTGGTGGGGAGGGGGGTGTAGACTGGAGTCTGTTCGCTGAAGTTGTCGTAGAGGGCCCTGATTTTTATGTGGAAGTAGGAGCTGAGCTTGTTGCAGAGGTCCTGGGAAGGTGTGACATCTGTTGCTTTGCTGGGTGGTTTGGTGACCTGCTGTATGATGTTGAAGAGTTCCTTGGCATCACTAGCGTTGCTGTGGATTCTGTTCTTGGTGAATGACTGCTTGGTGTCGCTAATGCGCTGGTGGTATTCATTCATGGCGTGCCTGTAGTTGTTCTGGTCTTTGGTGGCTTTCCCGTTCCGCCATAGTTCCTCGAGGCATCTGCAGGAGTGCCTGGCTTCTTGGAGTATGGTGGTGAACCATGCGGGCTTCAGGGGGCGTTGTTTGACGGGGTGGCGGAGGGGTGCGAGCTCGTCAGCGCAGCTGTAGATCCAGCGGTGTAGTTCTTTGGCTGCGGAGTTGGCTTCGGTCGTGGCGGTGAGGGGGTCGTGGAGGAGGGTGGTGTTGAGGTGTTTCTCTGTGATCTTGCTCCAGTTCCTTCGAGTTGGCCGCGCAGTGGACGGCATTAATTAGGGGAGGGAGGCACAGCTGTGAGGTGGGAGCGTGAATTGGCGGGGGAGGGGCCGCGGGGGCAGCAGCGGCGGGTGGGGAAGCGGGAACAAACAGTCAGAGAGTATGTAACGGCACAATAACAAACTAAGGCACAATAAGTGAAATGAGAATAAATAGCACAAAAGTATACAAGCACAATGATGAAAGGCAGTCAGAGAGACAACGGGGCAAACACAAGAAGGGCGCAACCTAGCCAGGAGCCGAGGCTCGAACCCCTACCTGCACTGAGTCCTGCCTAGGGCAGATGCACAGCACGGCAGCCGGAGCTACGGAGGAAGAGAGCACATCCCTGGCCGTGGTCAGAGGTCCTGTCCAGGTAAGGAGAAGGTGGGACACGTAGCGCAGGAGTGCCAGGGGGCGAGTCGCTCAGGCCTATCACACGTAGATGACGCACCCCCAGTGTCGGCTCATCCGCTATGGCGGATGAGCGTTGCCCCACTTCCTTCAAGCAGTGCAGAAGAGGGACAATCATCACATGATGATAACTTATTGATGTTATCATGCTATGTATCCTTAGGTGGTGGGAGGGTGGGTAGGACTGCTCCAAGCACGGAGCAGGCCATGAGCGGAGTGGCATGCCCACTCAAGTGCGCAATGACTGTTTGACAGCCCCACTCAGGCCACCCAAAGCAGTCATGGGCACTTCCCTGTTCGCAATGCAGGCTGCATCACAGCCTGCATGGAGAACATGCCCACCCCTCCAGCCCCTGGCTGCATGCCTTGTCCCGTTGCCAATTACCAATCCCACTGCCGCATCGCAGCGCTGTGATTAACTCAGGGGAGGGAGCCTCGCTGCCGACTTCCTGTTCCTGGAAGCAGATGCAGGAGAGCAGGAGCTACGAAGACATGGGGCCCGGCTTCAAGGTAAGACTTCCCTCATTGAAATATTTACAACACCCGCTCACAAACACATCCCCGCGTCCACGCCCCATCCAGTATTCTTTCCTGCGTGTACCACCTCACAGCTGTCCAGCCCCCCCCAGCACTTCTCAATGGCGTCCGCTGTGTGCCCATGCCCAGCGGGTGTACCACTAATGTGCCAAAGGCACTTACGTAGTTACAACGCATGCCATAACAGCGCATTACAGTCCAATGCATACTAATACTAGGCACATTGCAATAGTAGGGTAGGTGTTGCATAGCGGATACATAGATGTCACTATTCCCACTTCAGGGAGTGCAACCCTAAACTAACCTTAGCACCCCAAACCCAAACGTTAACCCAGAAATCCAAAACACACCCAAAAATAAAAGTTGCCCCAAATGCACACCCCAATTTTCATATTTTACCCCAAAACACACCCCAATTTTCATATTTTACCCCAAATGCACACCCCAATTTTCATATTTTACCCCAAAACACCCCCCAATTTTCATATTTTACCCCAAAACACACACCAATTTTCATATTTTACATACAAAACCCATAGCCACCCGAAAAACTTTAAAATACCCCATTACTGCACTCACAATGCGTTGTAATCAAATGCGATTTTAAGGCACCCGCGTTGTCGGAGTTGCGTTGTTAACGATGTACTGCCTGCATTGTAATGGTCATCTCCCGTGCCAAAGGCAACCCATTGGCTACGCCGTTTGCGTCCGCCTGCACCTGGACTGCTCTCAGCACCAAGGAGCATTCCTCTTGGACACTCCACCACTACGACGCCAGCACCCTCCTTGCCATCAACCCTGGACGCCACCTCGCCTGCCAGGACCAACCTCTGCTCCGTACCTGACATCGCCTTCGCCATCACTGATGGCTGCAGTATCACCCACAAGGAGCAACCCGAACGTCAAGGAGGAGGCATTGCCATCACCTACAGAAGCACACTCCGACTGACCACGCACTCTAATGACCCAAGGGTGACCATGGACCACGTCAACTCCAAGATCCAGACCAAGAACATCCTCTGCGGCACCCTCATTTGCAGGCCCCATGGGCCATGGCCCCCCATTGTCCAATACCAATGTAGACCTCATTGCACCACAGGGTCTCCCATCCACCGACGACATCCTACTTGGTGAACTCAAGTTCCACCTGGACAACCCCAGTGACCAGGACACCACCCCCTCCTGGGGAAGGTCCCCTACATCAGACGCAAGCAGCAAGTCACCGCAACAAGCCACATAGCAGGACACATGGTCTAGCACGTCACCTCCGCCAGCGAGAACTTCAACTACAGCCACAACACCGGACTCTACTGGAACGACCATCATTGTTAACATCACGTCTTCACCTTGCCCACCAGACGCCACCGCCATCATCGCACCCCCTCGCAGCTGGATCAAGGCCACCGACGGACGTCTGATCAACTCCCTCCGTACCAACACTCCACCAATGCTTCCAAACGATGGCACCGCAGCGCGCAACCACCACGGATGGATCTCCAACATCGCCGACATTCGGGCACCCCTCATGAACGGCACTGCGTCAGTACCTTCCGCCTGCCTGATGGCAGGCGTGAGGGTGAGTCAGTGCCACAGGGATAGGCCCCATGCATTGCTGGAGTTGCGTCATGGTTGTGACACGACTGCAGCAATGCGTGACTTTAGCGCAGACAGACACGTCAGGATTCCTGACGTATCTGTCATTACTTGCGCCATGGAGCGCTGTCCAGTGAATACAGCGCATCCATGCTGTTGCAAGAAGGGCGTATTGAGAAGTGTTGCAACGCTGTCTTGTCGCAGCACAGCAACACTTTTCATGACTGGGGCCCTGGAATGCGCACTATCTTATTGATTGTGCGCATTCCTGCACTGTAGTTTTGTCGCAGGGCAGCGCTGCAACATTGTTTGCAGCGCTGTCCTGCACCAAAACCTGCAGTAATGAGGCCCCAAGTGTTATCTCCATTTTTAAGACCAGCTTTTTTCAGGTCTTAAGTTCCTGCAGCTAACGGGCCTTAGCAACAGTTTTTTTATCGCTTCGCGGGTCCAGGCCATCCTTGACAATAGAGCGAAGTGGGGTTAGCATGCGTTTTTCCGCTGGAACGCCTACCTTGCATGTCATTAGCGATAAATATCGCTGGCATGCTTGGCGATCTGAAATCCGGCCGCTATCACCGGAAAGCTGTTGCTAACGGCTGTTAGCGCCAGCTTGGTAATAGGCCGATAAGTTTATCGCTGCGTTAGCGGCAGGAAACTGCCGCTAACGCAGCGATAAGGCCCTTGATAATATGCCCCTGATAATGTTAGAGAGCTTATACAGACTATGTATGGGTTTTAGTTCTGGAATATCAGTTTTTCTTGAAGTTTACTTTTAATGACTGTTGAAGGAGTAGCATAATGCTAGCTTCCAGTCTTGACATGAATTCCCATGATAGACTGCTGCTGCTGTAGAAAGCGTGTTTCACATAGCCTACTAGACTTTTTCTGAATTGGATGGGGAAGATGTTTGAGAATGTATAGAAAATATGCTCCCAGTTTGGCTTTCTAGAGCACTAACCATGATTTCTATGCTAAAAAATAACTCCTCACTTTGTTCATTTAGTGTAATCACCTCCATGAGAAATGATTTAAATGCCACAGCTTCAATGCCAGCAACACAGTGTTCAGGTGTGCCTCAGACCTGTCATGAATATAAAAAGTTAGGGCCTTATTTATGAAAACTGTTGCATCGCTGCGTGAAAACAGCGATGCGACAATTTTCACTGCACCCACCTTGCGACATGATGGATGCGTCATATTTACTGTATGAGGCATCATGTCGCAAGGAGTTACAGATACGTCAGTATTTCTGACGTATCTGTAGGCGCAGTACTGACGCATTGCTAGAGTGTGTCACAAAAGTGACGAAACTCCAGCAATGTGGCCTTTCACATGGGGCAAGCCCTGTGTGAAAGGGACTGCCTCAGTCTTATGCCTGCGCCTGCTGTGAGGCAGGCGTAAGATTTTGACACAGTGGCATCCTAGAAGTGGCGCAGTGAAATCTGATAGATTTCACTGTGCCACTTCTACGAGGCTTTTCAAGTGGGAACGCCCACCACACGTACATTATACCTGACACAGGTATAATGTAGTGCAGGGCTTTCCAAAGTGACACATCTGCTTAGATTTTCACTATGTAAATAGGGCACAACAAGGCGCATTTTTTGCGCCGCCAGTGCGTCACAAAAAGTGACGCAATGACGGCGCAAAAGTGTTGCAAGTCTCAATAAATAAGGCACTTAGGGGCCCATTAGGATGGCGGGCGGAAGCACCACCGCCGTGCTGGCGGATACAAAAAGCACCAGTTACCGTCCGCCCGCCACAGCACACACGCCCGCCCAATTAGGATGCGAAAAGACAGCCAAACACCGCCCGTACGCCAGCGACGCCGTCCGCCATCAAAGTGCGCCCGTTCATGGAGCGGCACGGCCAATGGAGACACACCGCCCGACGAAATCACGTACCGCCCGGCGTACAAATTACGATGCCAGAACCAAACATTTCCTCCGGCTAAGAGACACCGCACGTGAAAGCAAGGCGGAAAACCTAACTCACAGTACGGATAGCAAAGAGGCGGACCCCCGAGCATGAATCCAGCACTGCAGGCCCTCCCCATGCTCTACCTGATGCAGCACCCAGGAGTCAACGCACTGCGGCGACGCAGGTAGGCAGACACACAACAGGGGCACGCAAACAGCGCACACAGTGCAAGGGCGGGACAACTGCATATGGCCCCCACCCCGACACCCCTGCGTGGACACGACACATCCACCACTGCACCCACACATGCGCACAACGCAGAGGCCAACGGCAGCGCAATGCATGCGCCGCACACAAACAACACAGGGTCACAACCAAACACCACACACACCAGCACCACCCAGAACGCACATGTCACGTGACAGCCCTGCCACAGTCATGTCCCCAACCGGCAATTCACTGTTGCCAACCTGACGTCACACAACTGACCCGAATATGTCAGTGACGTCACGCCACATTAGGACACACCCCTGGGTGTAAAACACGGCGAAGCACACAGCGGAGGCAACATCACCCAGCAGAATATGGACCCCGTCGGGAAAAGGTACGCCAGTACCACACAGAAACACCGGTGCCACCCTGCACCCAATAACAAGACATGCAATACGTAACATCAAAGATACCGGGGACAGACAACAGGTGGGACCAATTATAACACAAGGCCCAACGTACAGCGGAAACGCAGCCTGCTGCCCACACACGGGAGAGGAGACAGCACCGAATGACCTTCCATTCCCACTGTGAAACCACATCCCGACTAAACAAGCCGGAGAAAACAGTCATTGCACCAAACAAAGCCCAACACAGGCATGCAGAGGGAAGCGGCCACAGGGCAGATAGCGCATAACACCAAAGAACATCCACAACGGAAAGAAGAAATGATAACACTCCCCCATGTGGTTCACATGCAAGTTATCTGGAAGGAGTCAGACACCACTGACCTTGACCATTCAGAGAAGCATGTGGGATGAGGGCCCGTGTCCTCCGCACAAGCCAACATAACACAAGTCCTGCCTCCCTACGACCATTACAGAATTCCCAGCAACATCGGAGGTTGCACTCTGCAGACTGCACAGCCAGCCGGAGCACGCCACCACAGCGCCCTGCAGCAAAATGGCACTTGCACCACACCTACCCAACTACGCCGGACAGATCAAGCTGTACAAACATAACCTGATACAGGTATTGGGATGTGACAATCTGGCCCTGCTGAACGTAAGTTACCGACTAACTTACCGCATCGCATTGTTCAGCTGCGTCATCCCCGTCTTCTACTGTCGGAGGTGTCCCTTCTACTATCCTGTGGAGTTATGTCTCTCCAACCCGGCATGTCCAAGGGCGGACCTGCTACAACTATTCCACCCCCTGGACGCCCACGACAGGGCCTGTTCAGCCTATGGG
Source organism: Calotriton arnoldi (assembly GCA_963921515.1). Taxonomy (NCBI): domain Eukaryota; kingdom Metazoa; phylum Chordata; class Amphibia; order Caudata; family Salamandridae; genus Calotriton; species Calotriton arnoldi. Next base: position 57,448 of record CAWUFW010012241.1, read on the forward strand.
GGCATGGCGTATGTGGCGACTATCGGACCCACACTGCAATGGGACCACTGTGCCTCCACACGACGGATAATGGATTACAGTTACATCGAATGCCATCCAACATGTCCCATCATGCTCCTACAAGGGACAACTCACGACCAACACCTTGACAGCCACCATCCGCTACATTGGCTGGCAACCATGTCCACCACCAATGCCATGGAAGCCCTGCTGGAAGGTATTGCATTCCTGACAACCTGTCAATTCGTCGGGCCCCGTCGCCAGACCCCCAATTGAGCAATGATGTCCCACACCGTACCCATGCTTGGCTTACGCACGGACTAGGCAGTTACCAGTACAACTACTACACCATGCAACCTGCAACTGACACCACAACAACAACTACACTGCCATGACATCTGATACTATTTGGGAAATGCACCCTGTACCTCATCACATCCAGAAACTCTGCATGAACAGGGGGAGGCAGAGGCATGGGATTTGTGTATGGCAACCACATGGACAGAACTGCACGTACAAGCATGCCATGATATGGATCCTGCGCCCATGAACATATGCACCGGTCAGTGGACAGCAATTGTCCTGCTGTAGTATGTGAGAGCTGTCACCACACCTCCCACTGAACGTCCGTGCCAGGACCTTTGCATGGACACCAAGTGCATCCACCAACAACATGAGCCCAGTGACTGTGACATGGCCAGTACCCACCACATCGCAACAACAAGTGGGACGCCTTTGCATGCACGTAAGCCCATGCCCTGATGTCACCTCCACGCACGTGTGTATGAGTAACCATAGCAGCAAACCTGTAACATGGAACTGAGATGCACTGTGCCCATGATGACAAGCGGACTGGTAGGCTAAATGTATACTGTCTGTGTCAGTCAGCAGCACCACAGTAATCAGCAAATGTACATTAGCACGCCAACGGCTAAGCAGTTGTAACTCTGAAGCCCACATCCCACAGTCAACAACTAAACACTGTACCCCTACACCCTATGCTATGTGTAATCATGCTGAGTATATCCTCCACATGCACTTCGCTGCCAGTAGTGTTCACTATACTGCATCACAGAGGACATTAGTCCCAATACATGGCTTGAAGCAACAATGTGTCTCTGCTGATTCATTTCACAAGTACGAATGAGAGAGGATGAGAGTGTGTGAAGTACACGGCAGTCGTGAGATGACCATGTAGTCCACTGTCATTGGATGTCAACGCAAATGAGTAGCACAACTGTGGAAGACACACATGTGTCATGTGAAGCGGGAGTTACGCATGGCTCAGGTGGGTTGGTGTGACGGGTAGGTGCGCACATGCAATGTTGAAACACGCTGTGTTGGTAGGACTCAGGACCAGTACATTGGCGCACTGCTGGGAATCTGTAAAGACCACCTGTCTGGTGACGAATGTGAACTCGTGTGTGCACAACAGGCGGGCACACGAACAATGCCGCATCAAGTGTAGACGTCAGCCCACCCTCCGTGGACATGCCGGATACTGCTGCGCGTCCGCCAGGCCCTTGCCAAGGCACTCACATCCCCTGTCGACCTGGTGTATCCCCAACATTGTCCACTTGCACAGGCAATCCAGGGCACGGGATGGCAGTTGAGCATGGTGGGTGAGAGGTCATGGCGCGCCCATCCTTGTCACATCACGCAGGCAACACATCCACAATGTGTAGTATGGCACAAGTCAAATGGAAGTAGTGGGGGACGCACACATCACAAGCAGCAGTGACGTCACGGAAGGTGGCTCGCACCATCCCACCCATTGACAATACACCCACACACGTTACATGCCATTGCAACAGAGAAGCCAGCGCGTGCACAAGCAGCTCCAAGCTCGCTCCAGAGAGGCCAAAGAGTGAATGTGTGGGGCCATGAGCTCCAGTTGAACGCGGACTGGCCCGCTAGGGCAGCTACAGCCTCTGTGTGTTGCAGGTGGTGTATCCGGACTGCGGAGCCTGTCATGCATTGTCAATGTTGCCCGGGTCCCGAGTCGGGGCACCACGCATGTGGACGGCGTCACGCCACTAATTATACCGTGAGACAGACCACATGTACAAATGGACCCACACATACACTCCTTGGCCTCTCTGGGGCGAGCTTGGAGCTGCTTGTGCATGCGCTAGCTTCTCATGTGCAAATGCATATTGGTGTGAGCGAGGGGAGGCCATGAGGACAGTGTAAAAGATAACTGTTTGACTTCCAGTTAGTTTAAGGAATGCCCCTGATGTGGTCAGAAAAAGACATGTCTCGTGTGTATTGCAACTAGTAGATAAGCCGATGACCTACCCAAGTCTTGCATGTAGCCCGCACCTAGCCCCGCACACCCGACACAGCGTAATGAGTACCAGCACCACATACTTCCCATTCGAAGCACTGACTGGGGGTGACAACCATTGGACAGTCTTGTGTAGTCCACCCATGCGTACATGTGGGCCCTCCATGAACCATGTCACCTGCGGCAAAGTGATGTCATGGGCAATGACGGAAGTGAGCAGAGCTGTCTGCCCCACGCACAGACGGTGCATCAGCACAACAGACCCAGCACTGAGTGCAGCAGGGGTCACATGTGCAGGGGCAGTTGTGCCTGGTGTGAATGCACATGCACATAGACAGCACATCGAGCAATGTGTAGCCTGCCCACATCTACTGTCCATTGTCAGGCTGACCTAGAAAAAGATCACAAGGCAACACATCTGTGTGGGTGTACCCACTGTGACCAACACTGCGCAACCATCAGCGTACTCGCCCTGTGCATGGCCCACCCCGCAACGAAGGTCACATTCAGTGCCACTATCCCTCACACACATCCCTATCACGAGTCATGGTGTGTCCAATCGACAGTGCAGAGTAAGCGCTCATCCGGGGGTCCTGAACAGGAGACACATGTAACCCACTAGGCAGTCTGTGTCGGCACCGACTGGCATTGTGCAGTCAATGTGCAGGCCAGGCCTGCTGGGACTGAGAAGGGCAGCATGGCCCCAGCCTGACTTCCACACGACCGACAGGTGCACTGAGACCTGCATTGCCAATTGTCTGTGTCACTGGATGTCTGACATGAAGTTGCCATGTACCACCACTCGGGTGGGACAGACAGGTCAAAGCGCCCGAGAGCTCACATACCCATGCCACCTGCGGCCAGCATGGTGTGCAGTGCATGTCTGTACTCCACAGGCTCTGACTCATAGTGCTGAGGAGCAACGACATGTGTGTCCCCCACATGCACACCCACACCCACTGCAGTTGTCTCTCACACACAACTTTCGCAAGGAATAGCCATGTGCAGTGTGCGTGGAGCACGGAATCCAGGTTCTCCGGCTCCTCGCTGGTGAGTGGACCTGGACATGTCCTCAGCGTCATCCACGTGTAGGTGTAGTGGTGGCAGCAGCAGCTGTCGTCGAGGGGTGCCAGGCTGCAGTTCCAGGTAGCTGTGGTCATGCCTGTCCCACTCACACACACATATTACCCCCTGGGGCCGTCGCAGTGGGTACAAGCTGCTGCGATTCGTGTACCATGTCTGGCAGCTGCAATTGCAGACGTTGGCCTGCTCCCAGCTGGCCCGGGACGCTTACCTCCACAGTGGAACATGCAGGGTGCAACCGCGAGGGTCATTGGAGTTGGCCGTAAGGGCCTGGCCCATGCCGGGTACAGTCCGCTGATGCCATGTGCACCACACAGTATAATGTGCGCAATGCATCTGCAGGTGTGGCCATGATTTGCGTGTGGGTGCAGGACCACAATGGACAGGGCCACAACATCCGTGTGCATAGGCAGGGACGGCCAGTGCTCAGCCTCCACATGTATGTAGGAACATCATCATGTACACATTGGCATGGGAGCATGGGATATGCATATGCACACACATGCCATCTTTCACTATGTACATCTGCCACTTGGCACGTGCAATGTTACGTGTCACTTGTGATGTGTAGTTGCAGGCACACAGCCGTGTCGGCATGGGGCTGTCAATGTGTACACCTGTCAATGTTTCAGGAGGTGTGATCCGTACAGTGCTGTACTTAGGGTGCAGTAGGGACATCAATGACTGTCTCATATCCCCTCGTGCCACCGGTCCCACTTGTTTTGGCCGCTCAGCCTGTGTCCATAGCATTGTTGGTGTGTGCCCTACACACCCAGCCTCGGAAGCAGTGTGATGCACAGCAGCTAGTTATGTTGCCGTGGTGTTGCAGCTTACCGATAATGCAGTCTGTTGCCTTCAGCATGCCTTACAAGTTGTTAATGCCTGACTCCCCATGTGCATGCTCATAGCAATGGTGTGTGTCACTGCCCATTGCTATTGGTAGGGGACCTGTGTAAGTGTATTGTGGCTGTGCTGTCCCTACTTATCAGCCGTTCTGTCATTCAATTGCCTGCCCAGTCATTTATGTTCTGTGCATGTGAATATGCCATGTGGCGTGTTGCTTTGACATGTGTACACTTCCATCTTTCCTAGGCGGAGACCAAACATTCATCGCCCCTACCAATTGCTGTCAGACATGGTGGATGTTGAGGTCATCCGCAAATATCGTCTGGACCGACCCACCCTGCATCGTCTATGTGTCTTGTTGGAACCCCACCTCCGTCCTAGCAGGGTGTATCCAACAGCATTCACCCCCACGGCTAAGGTGATGGCTGCACTGCATTTCTTCGCCACTGGGTCATTCCAGCACACAGTGGGCAGTGGAGGTGGGATGTCCCAACCCATGTTCAGCATGGTGCTCAGGGATGTACTGTCAGCCATGATGCTGTACAGGAACAGATACATCCGCTTCCCCAGGGCTCGTGAATTGGCGGCAGTGAAGGGTGCATTCTATGCTCTTGGACGAATCCCCCACGTCGTTGGTGCAATAGACTGCACCCATGTTGGCCTTGTTGCACCACAGGCCACCGAGCACCTCTACCGCAACCGGAAGCACACGCACTCCCTGAATGTGCAAGTGGTGTGCCTTGCGGACATGGTGATCACACACGTGTGTGCGAAATTCCCAGGATCGGCCCATGACGCGCACATCATGCGCAACAGCATCCTACCACGTCTGATGACCAATCTGCAACCGGACCGTGGCTGGATTGTTGGTGAGTATGTGGAGTAGTGTAGCGTGCTGGCTGTGCGATGCTGTCTTGTGTCCAGTTGGAATTGCAACGGTTCTCTGTGTCCCTCACACCCAGGTGACTCTGCTTACCCGAATGGAGCCTGGCTGCTCAGCCCATTACGACGTCCTGGGAGCCCAGCAGATGTACGCTACAATGAGGCACATGGGAGGACCAGACGTGTGGTTGAGCGGACCTTTGGCCTCCTCAAGTCCAGGTTCAGATGCCTGGACCGCACCGGGAGCGCACTGGCATACTCCCCACAGAAGGTGTGCCAGATAATTGTGGCTTGCTGCATGCTGCACAATCTGGCGATCCGCAAGCAGATCCCCCTAATTGTGGATGACGGAGATCAACCAGGGCCCCAGCCTGCAGACCTGGACAGCTCCAGTGAAGAGGACAGTGGAGAGGATGAAGCTGTGAATGTGCGTCAGCAGCTCATCGCCCGCTACTTCACTTGACGGTGAGTGACCATGTACGACGGCTGATGTAGCTGTAGTTGTGCAGGTGTATGTGTGCTCTGTTACGGGGGCCTTTTGTTCACTGAGTGCTGTGTGTCAATGGTCCATGTCCAGGTTGGTATGCCACTGACAGTGGCTGTAGCATTGTGCCCTGTTGCTCTGTGAGATGTGTGTGCATTGCTTGTAGTTGGTGACAAGTACTGTGTGATGAGTGTGTGACACACTCATTGAATGTACTCTTGTTCTGTTTTACACCCCTAGGTCCCTGCAGCCTCTCCTGTCCCATCGACATGCCACACAGCAGATGCATTTCTGCTCATGGTGGCGATTGCACATCGTGGAATAAACCCAGGACACATTAAGCCGATTGTGAACAAGGTGTATTTATTAACAGCGGTGACATGTGATTGTGTGCAAGGTGATGACAAATGTGGTGCATGCTGTGACAATGAGTTGACGGTCATGGCTGCGTGATGGTCAAGGTGTACCCATGGAGTTCTATGTCCACAGTCCAACAGACACATGCCATTCACATGGCAGTGTGGGGTAGGATCGTATTCCATGTCAATGCAGTAGGTGGTCAAGGTGGCTGGCTGACTCACTGGCGTTTGGTGCGGGCGAAGTCCTCTCTGGACACCTGTTTCCTCTTCGGACGGCCCCTTCCACGTTTGGTAGGGGGTGTTGATGTTCCGCTGGTGGTGGCTGAGGAGTGCTCACTCGCTGTGGACGCAGGGGAACGCGAGGCTGCACGAGCCTGCGCCACAGCAGGTGGTGGCGGAGGTGGTGTTGCTGGCCTTGCTTGTGCCCTCCCCCCACCACCAGCTGGCCCATGAGTGCCGCGATTTGGGCCATATGGGCGTCCATGGACCTCAACACCGCAAGGACCTCCCGCGTGTCGCTTGCCGACCTGGCCCATTCGCCTTGGGCCTCTTCATAGGCCCCAAGGACTCTGTCGATTGGCGGCAGGGCTTGGCTCCCAGGCACAGTTGGCGTTGGCCTGACCCTGCTCCTCCTACCAGTACTGCTGCCACCGACCTGCCCACTGGCCACATTGCTCACCACGGTCCTCGCTCTGGCTCCCAGGGTGGAGCCCGACGGCCGTGCCGACCCTTGCACAGGTGCTGTGGCGAGGGATGGCGTGGTGGTGGTGGTTGCGGCGGTGGTGGTGGTTGCGGCGGTGGTGGTGGCCGCAACGGCCGTGGCAGCAGGGGTCTGTGACTGGTCAGCAGCCCTGGGTGATGGGTTGGTAGGCAGGAGGGGCCCTGGGGAGCGGTTGTGCCCTGCCACTCCAGATGGGCCTGCTGGGTGGTCCGTGTCCGGAGAGGTGTCCAGCTCCTCTACATCCGTGAGTCCGGGTCGGGGGCTTGCAGACTGGCTGTGCTGGCTGCTGTCACCCTCTCCAGCATCCAGCAGTTCGGCACCTGTGGGGAGGATGAAATGGGTCATTGTGTTGCACCTAGCAAAGTATGTATTGGTTGTCTGACATTCACAGTTCGTGCACTGTCGTGCACAGGTTTCCCAGTGGCGTGTGTGGATGTACGATGTGTGTATGCGTGGGCTAGGCAATGGGTCTGTGTGATGTGGACATGTGGCATGGGACGGATTAGCAATGCCGATGGGTGTGTGTTGCTATGCTCCTACATTTTGTGGCTCGTGTGTATGCGTGCTCCAGGGCCATCGGCGATGTTGGGTTGAACGATGGTTTAGGGGAGGGATGGTACGCTTAGGTACGCTGATGCCAGAAGGGGGTACAGCCCCTACACGCTCTTGGGTTGAGATATGCTTTTGGGGTACATGCTGTGGGTGATGGGTGCAGAACGTGACATGTGTTCTGGCAACGTGACAGTGCATGGACAAAGGTGTGTGTCTGTCTCACATGGCCGGAATATCTGCTGACTGTTATCATTCATGGACATCACATTGGTAGCAATGTTGTGAGTTCGTGCTTGTTGTGTGCCACACGTCGTATTGAAGATGGGCCAATTCCTTTGTGTGCGCGCTGCCCTGGTACATGTGCATCAGTGCTGTGCTCTTGGGGTGTTGACTATGTTATGTGTGTCGTTATTCGCAGTGTGACGTGCGCTTCGGTCACTGCAGGCACTTGTTTTGTCATAGGCAGGTATCTTTGCATGTCTACTGGATGTGGGCCAGCTGTTCGGATGTCATACCTATCATGACATTGTGGCTGTGAGATGAGATGGATGATATGTTGAATGTGCATTGTGTGCCTGTGTGTTTCATGGGTCCAGTTGTCTTTGTGTGCAATATTGTGGTTCCAAGCTGTTACTTCTAGTACGGTCTGTCTTACGTGGGCGTTGTTGTACGATGTGTGGGTGACAGGCAGTGAGGACTACATGGACAGGACTTCGATGGTGTTGCTGATGTGTGTGATGGGTGGCACAGGACCTGCCGTGTGGGTCTGTGCTCCAGTGGGACTTGTACATGCAGACGTGGCTCCTTAGGTGTTGCTGTATCTGTGATAGGTCATGTGGGGTTTGACTCTGTCGAACATGTCCGTGTGCACATTGGTCTCATGATTGTGACTGGGAGCAGTGCTGCGTGTTCCTCTGCTACGTGTCATGTCCCATGTGTCAGTCGTAGTACAGTCCTCATGCCTACAGACGCCCCGCCCTGTACAGTTTCCCACCTACAGGTTGTTTCTGAGTGCGCAATGCAATGGATGCCACATGGTACTGGGAGGGAGGGGTGCTTCACCTTGCTGGTCTGTGGTAGTGGGGGCCTGGTGGGTGTTTGACTTCAGCTGTCCCCCTCCGACTCACTGTCTTTGTGTTCCGGCTACTTACCTGTTCATTGTCGGTCAGTGCAGCTATGGCGGACACATGGATGTGGGGTGTGCTCCACCTTGCTGGTCTGTGGTAGTGGGGGCCTGGTAGGTGTTTGACTTCAGCTGTCCCCCTCCGACTCACTGTCTTTGTGTTCCGGCTACTTACCTGTTCATTGTCGGTCAGTGCAGCTATGGCGGACACATGGATGTGGGGTGTGCTCCACCTTGCTGGTCTGTGGTAGTGGGGGCCTGGTGGGTGTTTGACTTCAGCTGTCCCCCTCCGACTCACTGTCTTTGTGTTCCGGCTACTTACCTGTTCATTGTCGGTCAGTGCAGCTATGGCGGACACATGGATGTGGGTGTGGGGAGTGCTCATTCTGGCGCATCTGGAGTACAAGGGGACCTGGTGGTAGTTGCGGTGCTGGCTCACTGTACACATGCCCCCATGGTTTTGTTGGTTGGTAGCTTTGGGCTGAGTGTGTATCAGTGTCTGTTGCATGTGTGGGTGATGTCTTGTGTATTGTGTGCTGGACATGGGGGTGTTTGTCCCTGGGAGCTATGGCATGGTGGTGGTGCATGTGAGTACATAGCGGTGTGCTGGTATACGTTTGTTTGTACTTACCAGCCTCCACTCCCCCTGGTAATCCGGTGAGGATCTCCGGATGTATGATCACTCGCACCTTCTCCTCCCACGCCTTGAAGGTCTTGAAAAGCGCGGGATTCCCTCCGCCAGTCCTGGCAGCCAGCTCTCGATTTTTGCTCTCCTTCTTCTTGACCACGCTTTTGAGGTCGTTCCACCTTTTGTTTATTTCTCCTCTGTTGCGTGGAACGTTCCCGACTGCATTGACCTGGTCTACGATCCTGCTCCACAACCGGTTTCTGGTGGATAGTGGTGTCTGTTGGACCTGGTTGCCATAGATTTGTGGGTGCACCTTGACGATCTCGTCGACCATGACCGTCAGCTCGGTGGAAGTGAACTTGGGCATTCTGTGTGATGCCATGGTGTGTGTTTTGGTGTTTGTGGTGCTGGTGCGGTGTGTGGTGTGTGATGTGCAGGGGGTTTGTGGGTCAGGTGTTTGGTGGTGGTGGTGATGGGTGTGATAGGTGCGTGTCTGTGGTGTGCTGCTGTTCTTTCTGTCTCACTGTGTTGTGTGCTTTCGTCCTCAGTTTGTAATGTTGCAGGGGGTTCTGGTCTGTGGAGGGGCTGGTTTTGTACTTACCTATGTGGGTGTGTCATGGTGGTCTGTTGTTTTCAGGTGTGTTGTGGCTGGTGTTCTGGGATTTGTAGTTGATTTGTATGTCCAGGGGGGTGTTTCAGGGATGTGTACTGTGTTTGGGTTTTTGTGCGTGGGTTGCTGTGTGGACTTGTTAGCCATGTTGTGTGTGTTTGTTTTCGTCAGTGGATGGTTTCTGTGCATGGAGGTGGCCGCCAGGGCTTCCGCCGTGTCCATTTTCGTCACTGTTGTTTGCGCTGGCGGGCGGTGTATTTGTGGATTTTCCGCGCTCATGTCGGTACGGTCCTAATTTCACGGGCAGTGTCTCGGTCGTCAGGGCGGGCGGTTTTGGCTTTTCGTGCGTCTTTCCGTCCGTGGCGGGCGGATGGACTTGGACTCGGACATGGGCGGGCGGTTTTTCTGTTTATTTTCCGCCTCCGGCGGTTTCGGTTCGCGCCATCGTAATTGCTCGGTCGGTATTCAGGGGGTGTAGGCGGGCGGATTTTAGCCACTGTGGTTGATGGCGGATTTTTATCCGCCCGACATCGTAATGGACACCTTAGTGTCTATCTGTTCATTATAACTCTGTGGTGTAGCAGCAACAGAGCTGGGTAATCAACTGACAGGCCCTCTCAGGTAGTTGTTGACCAGTATGGAGTACGTCCCTTTGTTTCCCCTCACACCCTGTGACTCCACCCTAGTCAATACCTACCTAGAAGTGTCCTCCCCCATGGATAATTACGCATTATTGCCTACATCTGCAAGCCATAATGGCTGTTAATTACCCTCCCTGCAATTATGGACCTGAGCCACAAGTGTTGATCCACAAAGATTGCTGTGCCCACCCCTCCCCTTCCTTTACATAAGCGGAATGAAAGCCCTAAGGACCCATTGGGAAACATATGTCCCTCCCCCGCTCTCCATCGGAACCTACGTGGCACTCCCTTCATTGGTTACTGATAAAAAAAATGCACTTTTCAAACTTCTCTGTTTAGTCTGAAAAAATCTGCACGGAAATGGACCATGTTACCTCAAAAATAAACTACTGCCGTACATTCCTGTTCGTCAGCTCAGATCTAGTGATCTACTATTATTACTCCCCAAGTGCATTCGAACGACCAGATTTTGGAGTCGCTCCTTCTCATTCTTGACTCCTCATCATTGGAACCAGCTACCCTTGTCCATCTGCGCCTGTTCCAATTTCACTGTCTTCAAAAAACTTTTGAAAACTTGGCTGTTCAACCTCTAACCTCTCCATCTATGGGTAATATGTCCCCTGCTGCAATGGCGCCAAGAGAGCCCTTCGGGGATGATTTGTGCACCCAATAAATATTATAATAATAATAATATGTCAGTTTGTGTTCGTTTGTTTTACTTTTCTATTGGCCATTGGGTTTTACATTCCCTGTAAGGTAAAGGGGGAGAGCTGCCTGGTTTAAAAGAGTGAAATGCCTGTTTGGCAGTCATTTATTCCCTCACCCACGGTGAGTTGAATTCACTGCTGAAGGAGAGTGGAAGGGCAGTGAAGGAGAGTGCCCAGAGAGGCACAGAGCTGGTGCCCTAAATACTGTTTGCAAGCCTGTAACATAAGCAATGACCTACAAAGGGAGGCTTCTGATTGGCTGGCTAGCTCTCAACATTCCGTGAAGAGTGCTAATATTGCCTAAATAGACATCTATCATGGCTAATGTATGCTATCTGTTACATGCATACATACGCTATAGTCACCCCACTGAACAGAAAGTCGCCTCACAGTTGGGGCATCAGCTTACCCCTAAGGCAGATGTTGAGTGTAGTCACAAAGCCCCTGACCAAACCAGTCAATCCCACCTAAGAGATTTTGAAAAGAGGTGCCATGTTGTGCATTTCAAAGTGCATGTGCCCATATAAATCTGCCAAAAGCCACAGAGATTACATATGTTACCAAGGGAAGCCCATTAAGGGCCTCAGTACCTTCAGCACTGCTCCAGTTACCAGAAGCATTAATCACCACCATAGTAAAGGCACTTACCTTCTCATCGGATGACATCTGCAGTCAATGTAAAGCCACGGAACATGTAGGTAGGACGGGAGGAACACTGACCATCAGAGCAGAGGTGTAGCTACCATTGGTGCAGCAGGAGCAGTGGCACCGGGGCCCATCGAAGCCTGATAATTGCTGTATTTTGCTACCCTCACAGCAGCCAAAGGGGTCAGTTTCCTTGCTTGCATCAGGACCAATGTCATCCTTGCTACGCCAGTGCATCAGAATAATAGTGCAGTACAACTAGCCAAAAGAAACATCACCAGCTGTATATCTTGTACGAGGAGATGACTGAGCCAAATAGTATGATTATCGTGATGAATGGGGCAGGCTGGGTGATAATACCACTATAATTTCTGCACCCCCACAAGCGGGTAATAGCGTTAAATATCTAAATAACTAAATAAACACCCCCATCAACCTTACTGTATGGTTTACACAAACTGGCGAGGCTTGTCTCTCGTGCACATCTGCATAGCTTTTCCATTTTCTCCTTCCCACGTCTCTAGCGCACTCCCCTCTTTCTCTTATCCTCCTTCCTGTGTTTCCCAATATTTCACCCCTTCATTTTTTCCTCACTGTGCCCCTTTATTCTTACCATCCCATTGACTGCTTCCCTTTCTCTGTTTCTCTCCTCCCACCTCTCATTTTTAGCCACACTCACCCTTTCACTCATCCCATTCCTCTCTTCCATAATTAGTCCCGCTGCGCCCATTTTTAGGTTGAGCTTGTTGCTCTGCGAGGCATGCTGTAATCAGTGAGGGACTTGAAGCTCCGCCCACTCTCCGCCTATATTTTTCAATGGGTTGTGTCATTGTCCACTGGAAACTGTGGCTTTTCATTGGACAATAGGCTTAGTAGTCCCTCCTAAGTACCGCCTTGTCTCATTTTGTAACCTCCCATGACACCACCTGTTACGTTTGTTGTTACTCGATAGGCTTTAATTACAGCATCCGAACACTATTTTCTCAAATAGCTTTGTCCTGTCTGCTGTTGCAGGCAGTGCACGCTCTCTTTTAGAGTTTAAGCTATTGACATTGTAAATGACAATGCCTTTTATTTATCTGTTTTAAAAACTACACATAAATAAAAGGCATTGTCATTTACAATGCCAATAGCTCAAACTCTCATAAATGTGAGACCTATTGCATTGCAAATGCTTGTTCTTTCTTACCCTGCAGTTCTCTTTTTTACTATCCTAACCCTTTTCTTTGCTCTACGGGTCTCTATCGGTTTTACACTTTTTTTTACCCAAGAGCTGAAGAGTCGCTCTCACACTCATAAATTTCGTCTGCAAACTAATAAAAGGTCAAAGGATTGACCCCTGGCAGCCACTAATTAACAAAACAGTGATGGGTGACATGCTTGTAGTAATCTCAGTCACTACATCTCGTGTTACCTTGTGCTTATAACTTAAATTGCAGCTCGCTGATGAGCCCCTCCAATGCCTAAGACAGACTCTGGTTGCTTCTTTACTGTTCAGAAGGGACCTGGGTAGGTAGTTTGGGTTGGATTAAGACTGATATGTACATGGTTGGAACTGGTCTGTAGTGGCACACTGAGAAAAAAAATGGAATGGAATGTGGACAAGAGTAATTACCAGTGGATAAGATTAATTCCGAGCTTTCCGCCCATTCTTTTTGTATTTCTTAGCTAATATTTGATCCCATAGCTCAAAACTAAATGAGTCTCATGAACAATTGCATTTCTTTATTTAGGGCCTCATTTATGAGAAGTGTCGCATTGCTGCGTGAAAGCAGCGATGCGACAATTCTCTGTGCACCCTCCTTGCGACACCATAGATGTGTCATATTTACTGTATGACACATCATGTCGCAAGGAAAGACAGATACGTCAGTATTACTGACGTATCTGTCGGTGCAAAAGTGGCGCATTGCTGGAGTTGTGTCGGAAGCGTGACGCAGCTCCAGCAATGTTCCTTTCACATGGGGCAAGCCCCATGTGAAAGGGCCTGCGTCGCCCTTATGCCTGCCATAAGGCAGGCATAAGGTTTTGATGCATTGGCATCATAGAAGTGGCGCAGTGAAATCCTGTAGATTTCACTGAGCCACTCCTACGACCCTTTCTTGTGGGGGAATGCCCACCCTGCATACATTATACCTGCGCAGGTATAATGTAGCGCAGGGGTTTATGAAGTGACGCATCTGCCTAGATGCGTCACTTCATAAATATGGCGTAACATGGCACATTATTTGCGCTGCCGCTGTGTCACTAAAAGTGACACAACGGTGGCGCAAAAGTGACGCAGGCCTTCATAAATAAGGCCCTTAAGGCCTCATTTATGAGAGGTGTGGCATTGCTGCGTGAAAGCAGTGATGCAACACTTCTCAGTGCGCCCTCCTTGCAACACCATCGATGCGTCATATTTACTGTATGATGCATCATGTCGCAGGGAATGACAGATACGTCAGTATTACTGACGTATCTGTCGACGCAAAAGTGGTGCATTGCTGGAGTTGTGTCAGAAGTGTGACGCAGCTCCAGCAATGTTCCTTTCACATGGGGAGCCCCATGTGAAAGGGCCTGCGTCACCCTTACGCCTGCCATGAGGCAGGCATAAGGTTTTGACGCATTGGCGTCCTAGAAGTGGCGCAGTGAAATCTTATAGATTTTACTGTGCCACTCTACGACCCTTTCTTGTGGGGGAACGCCCACCGTGCATACCTTATACCTGACACAGGTATAATGTAGTGCAGGGGTTTGCCAAGTGACGCATCTGCCTAGATACGTACCTTCGTAAATATGGCGCAACATGGTGCATTATTTACACCACAGCTGCGTCACTAAAAGTGACACAATGGCGGCGCAAAAGTGAAGCAGGCCATCATAAATAAGGCCCTTAATATTTTGGTACCGCAGCAGCTTATGGCCGATGCCCCTTCATAGCACAATGCTATAAAGTGAGTCCTTACTACATCAACCTTCACCAGGGTCCCAAAGAGTGATTTTTAAGAGACAGCGTAAGCCATAATATTAGTTATTTGTTTTTCAAAAGCATCATGGTGTCCCTTAAGGCCACTTCATGGGGCTGGGTTTTGATGACTCTAGCCAAGAGGAATGCAAAAACAACAATTGATGGACAGAATGCAGAACAATGTCATACATTCACCCCAGTACAGAGATCTGGGCCTAAATCCATCGTTTTTTTGCTCACCATGCCATTCCAGTTTGAACCCAGCCATATGCAAATCAGTCTTGACACTCTGCCCAATGGGAACAGTCCAGCCCGAACTGCTAGGCCAGGTCCTCCCTGGACTGGAAACAAGCATCCTAGGAGCGGTTTCGGGGTTTCACCCCTCATCAGCCAGGATAGCTTGACTCCAGTGGCATGGAGAGCACGAGACCCACATCTGGGCATACCCGTCCCACTCGGGGTGACAAAAGCAAAAACAACAATTGATGGACTGAATGCAGAACAATGTTATACATTCACCCCAGTACAGAGAACTGGGCCCAAATCCATCGTTTTTTTCCTTACCATGCCATTCCAGTTTGAACCCAGCCATATGCAATTCAGTCTTGACCCTGTGCCCAATGGGAACAGTCCAGCCCGAACTGCCAGGCCAGGTCCTCCCTGGACTGAAAACAAGCATCCTAGGACCGGTTTCGGGGTTTCACCCCTCATCAGCCAGGATAGCTTGACTCCAGTGGCATGGAGAGCACGGGACCCACGTCTGGGCATACCCGTCCCACTCGGGGTGACAAATGCAAAAACAACAATTGATGGACACAATGCAGAACAATGTCATACATTCACCCCAGTACAGAGATCTGAGCCTAAATCCATCGTTTTTTTGCTCACCATGCCATTCCAGTTTGAACCCAGCCATATGCAAATCAGTCTTGACTGTGTGCCAATGGGAACAGTCCAGCCCAAACTGCCAGGCCAGGTCCTCCCTGGACTGGAAACAAGTATCCTAGGACAGGTTTTGGGGTTTAACCCCTCATCAGCCAGGATAGCTTGACTCCAGTGGCATGGAGAGCACAGGACCCACGTCTGGGCATACCCGTCCCACTCGGGGTGACAAATGCAAAAACAACAATTGATGGACAGAATGCAGAACAATGTCATACATTCACCCCAGTACAGAGATCTGGGCCTAAATCCATCGTTTTTTTGCTCACCGTGCCATTCCAGTTTGAACCCAGCCATATGCAAATCAGTCTTGACCCTGTGCCCAATGGGAACAGTCCAGCCCGAACTGCCAGGCCAGGTCCTCCCTGGACTGGAAACAAGCATCCTAGGACCAGTTTCAGGGTTTCACCCCTCATCAGCCAGGATAGCTTGACTCCAGTGGCATGGAGAGTACGGGACCCACGTCTGGGCATACCCGTCCCACTCGGGGTGACAAATGCAAAAACAACAATTGATGGACAGAATGCAGAACAGTGTCATACATTCACCCCAGTACAGAGATCTGGGCCTAAATCCATCGTTTTTTTGCTCACCATGCCATTCCAGTTTGAACCCAGCCATATCCAAATCAGTCTTGACCCTGTGCCCAATGGGAACAGTCCAGCCCGAACTGCCAGGCCAGGTCCTCCCTGGACTGGAAACAAGCATCCTAGGACCGGTTTCGGGGTTTCACCCGTCATCAGCCAGGATAGCTTGACTCCAGTGGCATGGAGAGCACGGGACCCACGTCTGGGTATACCCGTCCCACTCGGGATGACAAATGCAAAAACAACAATTGATGGACAGAATGCAGAACAATGTCATACATTCACCCCAGTACAGAGATCTGGGCCTAAATCCATCGTTTATTTGCTCACCATGCCATTCCAGTTTGAACCCAGCCATATGCAAATCAGTCTTGACCCTGTGCCCAATGGGAACAGTCCAGCCCGAACTGCCAGGTCAGGTCCTCCCTGGACTGGAAACAAGCATCCTAGGACCGGTTTCGGGGTTTCACCCCTCATCAGCCAGGATAGCTTGACTCCAGTGGCATGGAGAGCACGGGACCCACATCTGGGCATACCCGTCCCACTCGGGGTGACAAATGCAAAAACAACAATTGATGGACAGAATGCAGAATAGTGTCATACATTCACCCCAGTACAGAGATCTGGGCCTAAATCCATCGTTTTTTTGCTCACCGTGCCATTCCAGTTTGAACCCAGCCATATGCAAATCAGTCTTGACCCTGTGCCCAATGGGAACAGTCCAGCCCGAACTGCCACTCCAGGTCCTGCCTGGACTGGAAACAAGCATCCTAGGACCAGTTTCAGGGTTTCACCCCTCATCAGCCAGGATAGATTGACTCCAGTGGCATGGAGAGCACGGGACCCACGTCTGGGTATACCCGTCCCACTCGGGGTGACAAATGCAAAAACAACAATTGATGGACAGAATGCAGAACAATGTCATACATTCACCCCAGTACAGAGATCTGGGCCTAAATCCATCGTTTTTTTGCTCACCATGCCATTCCAGTTTGAACCCAGCCATATGCAAATCAGTCTTGACCCTGTGCCCAATGGGAACAGTCCAGTCCGAACTGCCAGGCCAGGTCCTCCCTGGACTGGAAACAAGCATCCTAGGACCGGTTTTGGGGTTTCACCCCTCATCAGCCAGGATAGCTTGACTCCAGTGGCATGGAGAGCACGGGACCCACGTCTGGGCATACCCAGCCCACTCGGGGTGACAAATGCAAAAACAACAATTGATGGACAGAATGCAGAACAATGTCATACATTCACCCCAGTACAGAGATCTGGGCCTAAATCCATTGTTTTTTTGCTCACCATGCCATTCCAGTTTGAACCCAGCCATATGCAAATCAGTCTTGACCCTGTGCCCAATGGGAACAGTCCAGCCCGAACTGCCAGGCCAGGTCCTCCCTGGACTGGAAACAAGCATCCTAGGACCGGTTTCGGGGTTTAATCCCTCATCAGCCAGGATAGCGTGACTCCAGTGGCATAGGGAGCACGGGACCCACGTCTGGGCATACCCGTCCCACTCGGGGTGACAAATGCAAAAACAACAATTGATGGACAGAATGCAGAACAATGTCATACATTCACCCCAGTACAGAGATCTGGGTCTAAATCCATCGTTTTTTTGCTCACCATGCCATTCCAGTTTGAACCCAGCCATATGCAAATCAGTCTTGACCTTGTGCCCAATGGGAACAGTCCAGCCCGAACTGCCAGGCCAGGTCCTCCCTGGACTGGGAACAAGCATCCTAGGACCGGTTTCGGGGTTTCACCCCTCATCAGCCAGGATAGCTTGACTCCAGTGTCATGGAGAGGACGGGACCCACGTCTGGGCATACCCGTCCCACTCGGGGTGACAAATGCAAAAACAACAATTGATGGACACAATGCAGAACAATGTCATACATTCAGTCCAGTACAGAGATCTGGGCCTAAATCCATGTTTTTTTTTCTCACCATGCCATTCCAGTTTGAACCCAGCCATATGCAAATCAGTCCTGACCCAGTGCCCAGTGGGAACAGTCCAGCCCGAACTGCCAGGCCGGGTCCTCCCTGCTCATTTTGCCACTGGATTCAAGCTAGCCTAGCTGATGAGGGCTGTTAGCCAGAAACCGGTCCCAGGATGCTTGTTTCCGGTCCAGGGAAGACTTGGCTTGGCAGTTCAGGCTAGACTGTTCCCATGAGGCACAGGTTCAAGACTGATTTGCATAAGGTTGTGTCTGAACTGGGGTGGCGAAGTGAGCTAAAGAACAATGATGGATTCAACCCAGATCTGTGACTGGGGGTGAGTGTCTGAAACATTTCAGCGCTCCGTCCATCATCTCCTTGTGTTTGCTTTGTTCGCCCTAAGTTGGCAGGGTATGCCCAGACGTGGGTCCCTTGCTCACTTTGCCACTAGATTCAAGCTAGCCTGGCTGATGAGGGCTGTTAGCCCGAAACCGGTCCCAGGATGCTTGATTCCGGTCCAGGGAAGACATGGCTTGGTAGTTTGGTCTGGGCTGTTCCCATGAGGCACAGGGTCAAGACTGATTTGCATATAGCTATGTCTGAACTGGGGTGGCAACGTGAGCTAAAGAATGATGATGGATTCAACCCAGATCTGCGACTGGGGGTGAGTGTTTGAAAAGTTTCAGCACTCCGTCCATCATCTCTTTGTGTTTGCTCTAGCCAAGAGGAATGGCAAGTGCACAACATTTCTGGAGTCCACTGTTGGCTCTTTAACCAAGTGTAGATTGTGAGGGGTCTTGATACATTCTGGTGGAACCTAGTCCCTCCTTATGTCCTGAGACATCTTGACATAAGCCATTCCCACCTTAGGAGGGGTGGTTGTACGGTCAAATGTCACTGTTACTGATGCAATGTTTCCCCCAGCTTCTAAGTTTATCATTCTGAACAACCCCGTGTTTTTTTGTGTTGGAGATTTGTGTCCCAAGAGCCCTGACAGGTGCTCATCATGATTTTGGGTGTTGCTCACTGGCAGAGTTCTTGGCTCTGCTGGGAGACAGGGATACACCCAAAAGGTACTCCTTTTATCAAGAGTGACTATTGTCCCTATGACCAGACCACGACATTAGGCCTTTTTACCTTCACTCCAAATGGGGAACGGGAGGTTGTAAACTGGTTTCCCCTATGTAAATCAGTATAGTTTATCATGACTATTCCCAATTCCCTGAGCATAAAATGTGTGTATGAAGGAGCGTGTGAAAGCAGCCCTCGCCGAGGTCCTCGTGTCTATAGGCCTTTGGGCTGTAGGGTGCCTCATAGGTTTAGTGACAGTCAGTGTGCATGTTCAACAATGCTGTTCATCTTTCTCCCTTTCTCTCCGCAATGCCACGCCCACTGCAGTCATTGTAAAGCCAAGTGTATGTGTCTCGTTTAGAATCACATACATTTCAATGGATCAGGAAGGTTTCTTTGTGTTCACCTTCCCTGGATCAAGCACATACCGGGTGGTCAGCCTCTCCACAGACAATGTAGAAGGAATTAAAGTACAGGCAGTGCTGCTAAGTACCACAGACACATACAGCCATACGACCATAATGACCACTCTTGTACTTAAACTAAATATTTTTTTAACAAGACATTAAATAGTCTGAGAAATCAAGTGATTGAGAGATGTGCTTTTGCTGAAACTTTGAAACTGACATTCTACCCACCCCAAACTTCAAGATTAAGCCTTGCCCATTCCCCTTAACTTTGACTGCAAGTCAAACCCAAATAATGAAATACTTGGAAACTCAGACAGCTGTCCATATCACAACTCTTAACTACATGCCTTGAGCATGCCAATGTCCTGGTAGCTGTTATTTGGGAGGTGGTGGGGGGGGGAGGGGGTAATGTTTATCTGAACAGCATCCTTTTCAGATGTCTGCTATCTCGGGAAGCCCCTTTGATAATGCTCCAAGAACTTTCTCAGTTGTACATCTTTATTTCTTACGTCTGAATTTGGATTTACACACCAGTCTCACATCTTGTGTCTGGTAGTCCAGCAGAGTGTGGTAGGAGGCGAGCGTTTGAAGGTATTCCACGCCTCTTCACACATGCCTTTATTCTTGGTGCAAATAATTTTAAACATAATTATTTGTTGTCAGCCAGTGGTGCACGGAGAGGGCCGCTGTGATTTGCTATTTTTTAGCAGAGTGAGCTCTTACGGGCATATTTACAATAAAGTGGCGAAGCGCGTCGTTAAGCCAAGAAGGCTAACGACACGCTTCGTCACTTTAGAGACGAGGGCTGCACCATTTGTGTGCTGCTTAATGCAGCACACATAGAAGTTGCATAACGGCATTTTTAAAAAAGGATTGTTTATGTGCAGGAAGGGGGACCTTCCTGCACATAAACAATCATAGGCAATTTGCAAGGCAGCACACATGGAAACAGCACAAACGAGCAGAAATAAAGCAGTTCTCCTCGTTTCGCCTGTTTAAGACCAGGTTTTCCCTGGTCATAATTTTTTTGCTGCCTCCTATATACGCTTCCCTTGTAAATAGGAGGCAGAGTCAAAATCAATGGGTGTTGCGGTGGAATGCCCACTGCAACACCCATTGCCCTCCCCTTTCACGCTAGGGTGCCTTATTTACAAGGCAGCGTTAAGTGGCTTAACGCTGCCTTGTAAATATGGCGAGGCACCTATTGCCATCATAACGTCACTGAAAGTGACGTTGTGGTGGCGATAGGGGCTTGTAAATATGCCCCTTAGAGTCTTGTAAGCCTGATTTAATATTTCCTTCATTGGTGTTGATTGTTGCAGTAATCCAGGACCCGTAGCAGATAGGGGAGATAGTGATGCTGACTCTGGCTTGTTGGAAAGGAAGGAATGGATCCATCACGTGACTGTCTCTGTGATTCCTGCCCTGAGCCTATTGTGCAGTTGTTCCATCCCCATTGTTTCTACTTTGTCCTCTATGACCCACCGTATTTTTGAGGCCCAAAATGCACCACAACTGCAGTTCCAGTGCTCTAGGTACACCCTTCATATCCGTAAGACAGGAGACACTCTAAATTAGTCTTCCCATCCTGTGCTCTCAAAGGCAAGGCAAGGCTGACTGCTTTTCCCAGGTCTTTGTGGGTGGCACTAGAGTTTAGTTTTTGGGGGACAGCAACTGTGCCAGGCGCTAATGCGCTAATGCCGTCTACCTTCCTTGTATTCATTTAGTTCAGTGACCATAGATAAACAAGGCCCCTTCGAGTTTATTTCCTTTGTTGAATGTAAATGTTTGCTAACATCTTGTAGGTTACTTTTGCAATGACGATCACAAACATTAAACAATTCGGGACGAAGGTCTATTTGCCACCCCCTTCGGTACACGTCATTTGGGTTACACTTTGATGGAGCAAGAATATTTGAGAATGATTTTGCTCGGTCAAATCCTGCTCATTGTGTGTGAATTACTAAAACATACATAAAAACCATGACTAACACTGTGTCTTGTTGAACACTGAGAGTTTTTAAAACTGTATCGTAAAAGCATGCAGAAGGGTCACAAACTGGTGAAACTGAAAGATTTACGTCAGAGAGAGAAAAACATACTAATGTGTTATGATAATAATGTGAAAAGTAATAATACGGTTGGTGAATTTCTAGCAAAATATGATTTGAAAAGATTGCTCTATTGAAATGTGTTTTGCTATGTTTTCTCAAACGTAAATCTGAAACTGCAAAGAGAAACTGTCTGTTTATTAATGAAATATGATTAGACTATGC
The DNA here is from genome assembly GCA_963921515.1 of Calotriton arnoldi. Taxonomy (NCBI): domain Eukaryota; kingdom Metazoa; phylum Chordata; class Amphibia; order Caudata; family Salamandridae; genus Calotriton; species Calotriton arnoldi. Next base: position 79,193 of record CAWUFW010012241.1, read on the forward strand.
TTATGAAATAGTGAAATGATAGATATATTAGATTCTTATGCAATTACGTCTTCTTCAAGTGTTTTAAAGTTAACATGTTTTTGGTTTTCTATGTAGGCCTCAAAATGTATTATCTTTCCATTGTAGGCCTTAGAGAAATGTATTTTGTCGTTCATTATTTCCTTCGAAAAAGAATAGAATGCTGACTTGATTTGCTCTAGTTACAAGTATTACCACGGAAGTTTCTTTCTTACAGTCTGAATATCCTCTCTCTATGAATAATTGTTTCAACTTTGTTGCATGCTAACTCGGAAGCGAGCGCATGGACATGTTATGTTGCAAGTGTGCTTCCTATTTCCGAGGTGAAAATTAATATTGTACATTCTTAGAAAATTGTCGACAGAGAACAAAGGTATTACGTGTAGGTTCCGGACGATTTGGGGCTGAAGAATGATCATTCCATGATCACACCATGGATCACAACCAATAGAATCATGTAAAACTGTGCAGAAGCTACTCTTGTAGGCTGGAATTGTGAACATTTTGAGGTATAAAAACTTTGTGGGGAAAGTATGTGTGCAGCTATTTTCCTTGCAATTCTTGGGCGTGACATGCTGTCGGTCCAAACTCTGACTATCCTGAAATGAACTCTCCTGATTTCCCTTGCACTTCCTCGGTTGGTGAAGTTGAGCAGGCTAAACCTTTTGACTGAAGGATTATATTCAGTCCACCTTGCGTCTCAGTCCTGATAATCTACAACTGAAACTTGGTTCGTATTATTCCTGTAATTGCATACTGAATTTGCAATGCATGATTATTTTTTCTCTTTCTCTCTCTCCTCACGCCAGTTATTTGATTTATGATATATTTTGCTTTAAACTGTAATTGTGTTGTGATTTTACCTGTATTCAATTGTAAACCCATGGACTAAAATTCTAATGTGTTTTTGTGTATTGACCATTCATTTTGAAGATTATATAAAAGTGCCTTGATAACTATACTGAGTTTTGTTCTACTTATGGATGAATATTATAGACAAGTTATTATTGTTTATTGATTATTGTTGTTAGACAGGCATTTCTTCATTACAGGTCCTCATGAAGGAATGGCTTCCATCTCTAATTATCTGAGTCCCTATTAGCTCTTACAAAGATCTATCAGAGGACCTTATGATTTGTAAGTGGATGTAGAGTTTCTATGGGCCCAAACTCTGTGTTGTTGTGAATTATATTTCAGAAATTAGAGTTTATGGTCTGGTGGGTAACTTGTGTCTGTGCCCACAATTTTACACCGCTTCCGCTGGATCAATGCTCTGCTTGCCCTGTGCCAAAAACTGAGAATATACGGTAGTTCAACTAATATCACTTTAGGGAGGAGGGCTGGATGATTTCTGGGATGCATCAGTCATTCAATAGTTTGACATTGTAGGGGAACAAAGCAGACAGATGAGCCAGGATCAAGCATGTGCACCAAAGCAAAATCAATTATTTACCAGGAGGAGGACCAAGAAAGAAGGGCACTGAGCGGAGGAAAGCAGATAATTAGAAAACTGGAGGTTAGAGGGATTGGCTCCCACATTGAACCAAGCACTGGCAAAGTGAATAAGTCTGGGCTTAATGTGCTAACACATGTAGGGTCAGCATATTAAAACAAGACACATATGGCGGGAGCCTGCAGGGACAGGCAGAGAGAGTTGTCAGAAAGGGTTCTAGTTGTAAAATAATCCCTCATGCAGTTCAATGTAAGCACTAGTGTGCGCGTGGAAGCATACACTTACACAGCCAATAGCATTAGGTGAGAGATGAATACTCCACTGGGCTGAGCCAAGACTGACACAAGCCAATGGCTGAAAGAGGCTAGACAAAGAAAGACAATGGTTGAAAGGGACGGACCCAAAGCCCACTCTCGAAATATTATGAGCAATAGATCTTTTTTTAGTTTTATATAGTGCAAACTTGGCTTGAGTACATCAGGGTGCTTTACAAGAGAACCAGAGTACGTTACACATTTTTAGGCCTGGGTAGATTAAGTGATTTGCCCAGAATCACAGTGTGTTAAGCTGAGGCCTAGATTTGAGTTGTTTCCCCAGTACCAAAGTCGTCAGCTCTAGCTGTTAGGCCACATCTTCTCCGTAGCAGCTCTGTCAAAGCCCTGAGCTAAAACATGATGGGGCATATTATCAAGAACGGCGTTAAAATTATCGCCGCTTTAGCGGCAGAAAACTGCCGCTAAAGCGGCGATAATGAGCTTGATAATATGCCCTTGAGAATTCCAATAGAAGCCCATGTTGACACCAGAACATGGGCTTCTATTGGAATTCTCAAGGACATATTATCAAGCCCATTATCGCCGCTTTAGCAGCAGTTTTCTGCCGCTAAAGCGGCGATAATTTTAACGCTGTTTCTTGATAATATGCCCCGATGTGTCTCTGAGGTGAAATATGCAAAGTCCTGTATTAGAGGGAGGAAAAAGTTAAAATGCAAATTGGAGGGGTTCAGGTGCCTACATTTTGACATCTGCGATCCATGTGGTAAGCTGCTGACCAAATGGTTGCTGCTGTGCTCCGTCCAGTCTAGCTCCTTTCTTTCCTATGAACGACACCTCCCATCACTACCCCTCTGTAGTGGCCCAGGTAGACCATGGCATTAAACACTCAATTTTCTAAACATTATTAAATATCAAGTATTCAACACAAGTCCCATCTTGTCACAGCTCAGTCAGTTAAAAAAACAATCAAAAATGCTCACAGAAGTGAGTGCTCATTTTCCTGGCTACTCCAGGACAGGGCAGCACCCAGGCAAACGTTGGCGTCATGATCTCAAAAGAGACTGGACTGAATTCAAAATGTATGTATTGGCAGGAGTTGGTTGAGATTGACAGTTAGGGGTGCTATCTGCAGTGAACATCTTAGAAAGATTTTCATCTGAGCACTTATGTATTTTTTTTATTCACATACATTAAATACTATAGAAGCTCTCCTCATTGATGGTATATTATGAGCAACAAAATTAAATAACAAACACCTTAGATCAAGTCTGAAATAATTGAAACAAAAATATTGAAAAAACACAATGGAATTGAGACAGTATTGGATATAGTCAAGTTTTTTAAACTACACTTTTTAGAGGTTAGAAAATGCTAAAAATCGTAGACACCCAACCAGGAGAGTAACCATTTGTGGATTAGATGAGGGACACCTTGGGCACTCTGCCCTATTGTAGAGCTGTAAGTCCCAGAATCAGCGTCCAGATGCTCCTTATTTTATAATTCTGGCACCCATTGTACTGTATTGTAGTTTTGTATAGAGGGAACTACCCCGATAATGCACTGAACTGCCTTACGGACAGGTATTACGCTACTGCATGCAGCCCAGAGATAGCTTGTAGTGTTCGTTGTATGTCTTGCTGTTAGTTGTATATTATGCCTCTTTATAATAATTGATAAACCAATTAGTTGCATGCAATTTCTAATCCAGAGGAAAGTTAGTTGTTAATGGTTATTGATGCAGGTGCTTTAATGATATATTATTTGCATTCCTAATCATAACTCTATGATTAAATGGAATATAGAGGGTTGTATATTATTATTTTGTTTGGGTGTCCTAGTACACTGTGTTATTGGTAGAAAGCAGTGTTGTTAGAGAATACAGTTATACATATTTTGGGTCATGCTTACACAAGCTAGGCCAGTAAGTCTCGTTGGAAGAACTGAGTATGATTTAGTTTGGAAGATCACGCAATAGAGAGCAGAAGGAGATATGGAATGGACTTACTTGGATTCAGCTAGTAGGAGTATGAAATAAACCTGTTACGTAAGTCGCATACATTTTGATGATGGCTCACATATAGAGTCATTCAAGGAGTACAAGATGTTTTTCTTGATGGTTTTTTCCTCTTTTCATTAGAGAGTTGTATCTTTCAGATTATGTGAGTACTATAGGTTTTCTGAATTTCCTTGCTGCCGGGTCTCCACAAATGTGGGTAATAGAATTCGGACTTCATCTTCATTTCCACATATAAGCTGGTATTCCATCTTTGTTGATGAAAGATTTGTTGTTTTGGGACAACATAATTTTTAGGTCATGATCAGGATTGTCTGGTCTTTCTAGCTTCTGGTTGTTACAGTAAGCCACACTTCATGCTGACAGTGAGATGTTTTACTCTATTTTATACCCTGAGGGCCAAGTGAAGAGCCACATTTTTAGCAGCCTTCTAAACTCCAAGGGCCAGATGTACGACTCACTCGCAAATTGCGTCGCATTTCCGACTCGCAATCTGCGACTCGCAAATTGGAATGTATAACAGTGTCTCAGACACTGTTTGCGATTCCTAATGGGGTCGCAAATTGCATGCCTCATGAATATTAATGAGGCAGGCGCAATTTGCGACCCCATTAGGAATTGCTAGCACTTCCAGGGGTGGTGGCCTGCTGGGGTCAGCAGACCACCATGTCTGGGACTGCTTTTAAATAAGGCAGTCTTTTTTTTTTTAAATGCAGCCCGTTTTCCTTAAAAGAAAACAGGATGCATTTAAAAAAGAAAAAGAAAACTTTTCAGTTTCATATTTTTAAGGGCAGGCAGTGGTCCCTGGGACCACTGCCTGCTCTTAAAAATATTTTCTCACATACTCACGAAGGGGAAGGGGTCCCCTGGGGACCCCTTCCCGTTTGCGAGTGGTTTACCACCTTTTTGAAGTAGGAAGTAAACTGCGATTGCTTTGCGGCCGCAAATGCGGTCGCAAAACAATTGTACATGGCATGGTGACTCGCTATTAGGAAGGGACACCCCTTCCTAATAGCGGGAGTCGCAAATGCTATTTTGCGAGTCAGTGACTCGCAAAATAGCATTTGTACATGCCATTACCCTTTTTTGCGGTCGCAAACGGGAGGATCTCCCGTTTGCGGCTGCAAAAAAGGGTCGTACGTCTGGCCCCAAGTGATTTATGATTTGCTGGGAGTGAATTCCATAGGCAGTTTGGACAGAGAAAGATTTACTACCAACAGTTTTCTTCTTAAATGGTGGAGTTGTGGGACCAATTTAGAGCGAAGAGTCCTTTTGTGGGAGTATTTTCTGAGTTGTATCTGTAAATATATTGGTCCTGTTGCCTTATGCCTTATGCACAGTTATTTAAAGGTATCTCTTTTGGCAACAGTCAGCCAGTGTAGAGGCTTCATTGCTGGTGAGATGTGGACACAAATTCTAAAGTGCAGAAGTTGTCTTGCCACTGCCTTTTGAATTTTTTTAAGTTTCCTCATAGTGGATATTAATACTTCATGGTATAATTAATTGGCATAATCCAGGATTGATAAAATAAGTGAGGTGATTGTCCAGACCTTCTGCATGAATTCAGGATGAGAGAAGATGAATCAGAGTGTTGCATGGCGTGGGATGTGGATTGTGTCAATAAGTTGATTTCACGATGTATGTGTTAAAGCCTTCCTGCTAAGTCAAAGAGAACATCTGCTACTACTCCCCATTTTATCCATTGCAGTTTTCAGGTCATTGCAAATGGCTATCAGGGAGGGTTCAGTTCATCTTCCCGAGTGAAAGCCTGTGTGGTGGTGGAGTTTTCCTCCACGTGGTATGTTTGCTTATTCAGAAGACCCATATCACCTGGCAAGTGCTCGAAATGATTGTGCTATGTTCCTTGACAACAGAGTACTAGACATTTTTTAGGGTACTTCTTTCAGTGTGGATGGCTGCCAATACAGGACCTATTTATGACACTACTAACGGTTTCTGGCAGCTGATTACAGTAATGGGGTAAAGGTCTCTTAACACACCAACAGCCATGCAGGCATAGGCGGTGATGCTTATCTCTGCTTACTCCCATGACCTGATATATCATTGGCTTCTATTATCCTTCAGTACTCTGACTTGGCCCCTTGCTTCCTCTGATTGAGGTATACCCTTACTCTTGGGTCCTACATTTGTTCTAGCCCGCGTACAGGTTGCTCTAATGATAGGGTTGCCGTATTTTCTTATCAGGTCAGCTGCACTCTCAGCAGTTCCCTAAGCCATAGGAGGCTGTTTTGTTCTGGTATCTGCGAACGTGTGCCTATCCAGGTAGCATATACTTTTGCATCTATACCTCCGGTGTGCTTATGCAGCTATATAGTGCTTATTTTGGAGTCCTTTTGGCCCTTTTCTTTTTTGTACTTTTCACTATTTATTTTGTATGTTTTATTATTTTCGTATAATTTTCAAAAACAAATTCTTATCTTTTTCCACTATTTTTCATTTGCACTAGTATTTCTAATCACTCCCAGGTTGGCATGCTTTATGTCATTTATTGTTGTAGGGCTGTAAGGTTCATCGCTCACCCTCCTTTGCACGGCTCTGCTTTTGTCATTATCATTGTGGAAGTTTTTGTCCTCGCCCCTTCGTACTCTAGTGTGCAACTCCCCTTGAGTAGTCTAGGCATTTGTATTCAGTTATGCGTGTTATTATTGTTCCAGGCTTCCCAGGCTTAATGCTTAGCGCCCTGAAGAAGGTGTGACCTGCATCCAGGGTCTCTCACCGAAACGCACGTCGGCACTTGTTCTTGGCAGATCGGCACAACCTTCACACAATAATTATTATTCTATGTTCCAGTTTTTTCTGTATAAAAGACATAAAAATTATGCAGTAAACATCTGTTGGATAGAAATTGTCCAACTGTCCAAATTGTTAACAATAAGTAACAGGAATAGTTCCTGTATGAATTCATTTGCACTATATGTAGGACTTCTTCCTGTGAAGGCATTTATGCCGGTCTGTATGTAGCTTTGTTTTGCAGCTTGATGAGTGAATGAATGAGTGTGGTTTCGAATGGAGTGCATGGCTGAGTTGGTTGCACGGTACATTTGATCTATTCTTGCTTACGCCTGGGTACTAAGAGTGTGTGTGATCATTCTTCTATTATATGTCACTATATTTATTATAATATTTTATTCATGTAATTTTGATATTACTGTATATTATTGAATTGTATAATAAAACCAGGGTATATACCCTAAAATCATTGGGGCATATTAGCAAGGGCGTTATTGCCGCTTTAGCTGCACTTTTTGCCGATAAAGCGGCGATATTTTTATCGCCCTGTTAGCAAGCTGTCGCTAACAGCTGTTAGCGACAGCTTAATGGCGATAGCGGCCGTTTTGTCGCTGCTTTGCATGTCAGCGATAATTATCGCTAATGACATGCAAAGTAGGCGTTCCCAACTAAAAGCAACTGCAAACAGTCGCAAACACAACTTCCCCCTATTAGCAATGCCCGCGAAGCGATAAAAAAAGTCACGCTAACCGCGATTATCGCTGGAATTTAACACCTGCTAAAAACTTGACTTAACCATTCTTGTCAATGGGAGGTGGATTGTAAGGTTAAGTCCTCACCTGCCTATTAGCAAGCTTTTCATTAGCGCAGTGAATTTATCGCTAGATTTCTCGCGTTATTGCTGGGTTTTGCTGCTATCGCTGGATTTTTTATCGCCTTGGAGATAAGCGTTGATAATAACGCGTTATCTCCGCGATGAAATCCAGCGATAAAAAAAACTGCGCTAAGCGCACTTTGCGATAATTATCGCAATTCCTTGGTAATATGCCCCATTGTTCTGAGGTATACGTATGAACTTTTTCCTTTTTGCACACTATGTTATGATAAATGGGATGGGGTACTTTATTTTTCCCTCTTTTGATCCTTGACGTTAAGCTAATCGATTAGATTATTTCCAGGCAGTGGGGTTGTCTTTGATTGGTAGGCGGGGATGCATACTATTATAGTCCCATGCCTCGTTTATAGGTAGAAATATCCTCTCCTGCATTTCGCTTCATAGGCTCTCTAAATAAAGCCTGTGCATGGAAATGTGCTGCATAATCCACGTGTGTGGAGAGGGGGGGCTCGTTAACATTAGCAGGCAATCCGGTCCATCATCCGAGGTGGCTCAAGGGACCCATGAATAGGAAGCAAAATGCGCGCCCGCTGCTATAGAACACAAGTAGGGCCAGCACAAAAATGGCAGCATAGCGCTTGCGCTGCTGGCCTACAGAACCAAACTCGCTGGGCCGTTCTGCCAATCGGGGAACTGTCTGCAGGGTGAAAGTTCTCAAATATGTACATGGACAAATAGCTCCAACATGCGTGACACTGTGCAGATTTGGCCACCGGCTTTAATATTGGCCTGAAATTATGACAAAAACTTTAGAAACAGTCGATTTGAGACTGCTACCGGTCAGCATAACTGTTGGAGGCAAGTTTAATATATGAACGTGCAGAATTATCCATTGGGTTCCCCTCATCCTTCAAGGACACATAGGGAGACAGTTTTATATGGCAGCACATAGCTGAAGGATTCCGACATTCTTCATAATTTCGAGCCAGTGCATTTCACTCCTAGCCTATAAAGCGATACGCCAACTGAATGTTGTTACTTGGTAGTTGTCTTACATATTGTTTGTGCAGGTACTGAACCTTTGTTTCTTTCATGTACTGAAATTGAAATGTATCTGAAGAATGCTATCCATTTTTTCTTCTTATCCTGCTACAAATGCTAACGTCTAAAGTTGATAAAACTCAATAAAAATTGTTTAATCATGAATGTGCAGAATTTGCATTTTGTTAGGGTACTGTCTAATTTTGCAATTCTAAGAAATAATTAACTTTTTTTACTCAAGTATATTACACACCTGGCAAGTCAAAAACAAAACGGCTTCTCAGAAAAAATGTAGAAAAAACTTTTTTCGGTATTTTGCTGAGAAGAATAAATGAAAATGCATAAACTAGATATGTGACATTTTATATTTATTTTGCGAGAGACACACGATTCAGATTTTTTCTAGAGTTATAGAGAAGCTAAGCATGTTTTATAATTTTACTTAGAAGTTAAGATGGTTTATTCTTTAAGAAAACAAGGGAAAAATGCTAACAGTCACAATTTTAGTTCTTTTTGGAAAGCATGTGTGGGATCACACCCTGCAAGTCCTTGAATTTGCAAAAACATAGGTGCAGTTTTAGGACAGTTAGCAGTGTTAGTTCCAGCCATTGAGTTTAATGTCCAAAGCGACTGTAGAGAGAGGGCATACAGGTTGAAAGTGACTTGGCCACAAATGTCTCTACAATTTGTAAATGTTTCATTCTGTCAGAGTGGGGTGTCAACAGGACAATTATGAAATATTACAGTTTGGCTGTGTTGTTTGGGGTTGGGAGAGTTTTGATTAAAATGGCCATAAAAATACTGAGATCACGGAAAAATGCTGAAAGTGTGAAATTCATAACAAAAATCTAACTTGCATCTCATTTATCATTTAGCACATGGGAGGATGTGGAGTGAAACAACACGCTTTAAGAGCTGTGAACAACATATCATGTATTGTGCACAGTATTTATTTGATGTGGTTTTTCTTGTTTTTGAATGATACTAGGGCTGGTTGTATGACTAAACAACTACCTACAAAATCACGAATGCCTGAACCGTGAAGGCTAAACAACGGCCAAAGCCAAACCACAAACTATTTTACCACGACTTACTGAACCACGAACTCCACGATCAACCACTACATTCATATCAACCTCATCTCAGCCCCTTAAAACTACCCCTTAATACTACCTCTTAAACCTACACCAAATTCCCCCACTCCCTAAAAACTACCCCAAACCCCTCACCCCCTAAAAACGAACTCGAACCCCTCCCACCCTCTAAATAATGACCCGTAGCCCCTTGCCCCCTAAAAACTAACTCAAACCCCTCCCACCCTCTAAAAACTAACTCAATCCCCTCCCACTCTCTAAAAACTTACACAAACAGTCCCAGCCCCTAAAAACGTACACGAACCCTCCCAGCCCCTAAAAACTAACTCGAACCCCTCCCACCCTCTAAATACTAACCCGTACCCCGTCACCCCCTAAAAACTAACTCAAACCCCTCCCACCCCCTAAAAACTAACTCAATCCCATGCCACTCTCTAAAAATTACACAAACCCTCCCAGCCCCTAAAAACTTACACAAACCCTCCCAGCCCCTAAAAACTAACTAGAACCCCCCACCCCCTAAAAACTAACTCGAACCCCCACCCCCTAAAAACTAAATCGATCCCCTCCCATCCCCTAAAAACTAACATGACCCCCCAATCCCTTAGAAACTAACCCGAACCCCCCCACCCCCTTAAAACTAACCCAAACCCCCACCCCCTTAAAACTAACCCGAACCCCCCCACCCCTTAAAAATAACCCGAACTCCCCCTCCACCCACGAACCCCTCTTACCTGTTCCTGTCTGAAGCTCCTCCGAACAACGACTTGCACGAACACTAGACCGTCTTAGCCTGAACCACAGGCTAAGTCGTGCAAGTCGTTGTTTGGCTTGCATGACTCCGGACTGAGTTCCGGAGTTCCGGAGTCGTTGTTGAGGATGTTTCCCACTAGGGTTGTCATGATGCATAACCTATATGACAGCAGGTACAATTATGGTAGAAGACTGTACTAACAAAGGTCTTGCGACTACACATATGAATCCCTAGAATTCTCAATAGGATTCAGTAAGAGCTTTTCTTGCTGTGTATTTGGTTGCCTTCCTCATCATCGAACTATGTGCCGTCTCTGTGGAATGCTCTTCATAATCCTCTAATGGCCACTTTACCAGTGTCCTTTCAAATCACTTGGGGGCATATTAGCAACGAGGCGATAAACAATTATCGCCGCTTTTGCGTCCGTTTTCGGACGAAAAGCGGCGATAATTTTATCGCCTAATCAGCAAGGTCACGCTATCGCGTGAATCCTTGCATTATCGCCCTTTCCCCCAACGCCCATCTTTGCATCTCTAATGAGATGCAAAGTGGCGTACCCGGATGGACTACGTTGCAAATATCGCTGATGTTCACATCGCGATATTTACAAGGCAGCCCACATGATTTTAGCAGAGGTTAGATTTCGGCGAAAACGGCCGTTTTCGCCAAAATCTAACGTCTGCTAAAATCCTGACTTAGCCATCCCTAACATAGGGGGTGGATTCTGCTGACACGACCACAGGGTCGTATCAGCAAGGTTATCGCCGTTTTGCAGGGAACATCGCTGGAAAACCAGCGATGTTCCCTGCAAAACGGCGATAACCTCGCTATCTCTGGAATTTTTATCGCCCTGGAGAAGCGCGTTGTTAATAACGCGCTACCAGGGCGATAAATTCCAGAGATAGCCTGCGATAGGGAATCTGTCGCTAAGCACGGCCAGCGATAATTAATATGCCCCTTGGTAACTCTCACCACGCCACCCTTCTAGGAGTTACCGACACTTGGGGTTCTCCGGGAAACGGAGAGTATCAGTAAGAGGCTCAAAATGAGGAATTACTTGGGGATTCAGTAATTTGACATCCTTTAGGCTTTCTATAATTTCTTATTTTCCCCAAGCCATGATTTCTCCCCAGTGATTCGACCTGTCTGGAGCAGGTGAAACCTCCAGTAGGCAAGCATGGGGTCCTCTGAAAATCTGCAGACTTTTTAATTCCGATAGAACAGCTAACTGGTGTCAACAGATGCATTCCAATTGAATGAATACTAGTGTTGAGGCCCTTTACCAGCAATATTTTTTCCCCCAGTACCATATAAATCCACAATATTTTTTTAGCAAGCACCTACCCAACCATTCTCTTTTTCTCACCCTGCCTCTCATATCAAGAAGATATGTTATTTTCCCAATGCAATGAATAATTCTCTTTGTTTACTTTGTACTTTTCTTTCTTTATTGTGGCCTCATTCTTTAATTGCTATAGATTTTTACTTAATAATTCGCATTTCAGCCCAGTCTTTCTCTTAATAAAATGCTAAGTTATTCAATCTCACAGCACAAAAGAATACACACAGTATTTGAGGGTTCAGTAGCAGGGCTCTATAAATTACAACTATGGGGTTTTAGCCAAGTTCTACAGTTCTCTCACCAATTGCAGAGTTCTAGCAACAAAAAGAAATATCACAGGCATAAACCAGGCACAGGTATGAGCTCACAATTAAGCTGCACGAGCAGCAAACTGTGCTCAGAAACCCATATGTCGTTTCTTATTGTATCTTGCGCAAAAGAGTTCACACTGGCAATTGTTAATCTCTCTAACTTGTTGGATTATCTTTCCAAATCCAAGACTCACACTCCCAGTCTCTCATTTCAAGCTTTGTGTTTCCTGTTCGCTTGGATTCAGTTTGGTGTGTGGGTTGATGGTACATCATTCACGGCCATTCAGCCAGTGCCTTAGCCAGTGGGTACAGGATTGCTGATGGCGTCTCTACCACTTGGATCTTGCATATGGGTGAAGATCAGCCTGGCAGGCTACAGAAGTGGTCACTTTCTTCTGTAGTATGGTCTACAGGCTGATAGGAGTCCTCCACTAAGGTGGTGTTTTCAGGCCTTGGTGCACTCTCAGCACTTCAGGGGCAATGGCAGAACAGGTCCTTATTGTCACATTAAAGTGAAGCCGGATAGCATGTTGTCAGTTGGGGTAGTCTATACTTCATGTACTTCGCCAAATGAACCATGCAGGTAGGTCAGGTGACACCTCATGGCTCAAGTCAGTGCCTATCATACTCAAGTCAGCAAGTGCACTCTTCTGGGTGCTCCACTCTCTGGGAATATAGCTGGGCATTTCCTCCTGGACAGCCACTCCTCCTGCAGGGCCATGTACACTTATTCCCTCTCTGAGTAGGTAGTGGTAGGCAGACTGGCCTCAAGGTTCTCAGTAGACCCACAGCTCTCCAGCAGGTTGTGCAGGTACCAGGTGATGTCCTGTTACCACTGGGGAACTGGCTGTCAGACAGATACCAGACCTGGATCAAATTAGATCTTTGCGTACTCTGCAGAGTATTCCCTTCCTTGTCAAGAAGAACGTGGAGCTGGAGCAAAGTAGGATGGTTTGGGTCCCACCTTTATACTAACTGTCCAGATTGGGGCTGTTGATCCACTTTTTAAAGTTCATGAACTGTTTTGGGGTGGCTCCTTTTCAAATCTGATTATCTGACTGCAGTGCAGACACAGTATTTGGGCAAGGTGGTGGCTCCACAGCAAGTAGTGATGAAGATGGCTCCAAGCAGGAGTATACAAAACATGAGCACAATAAACTGCAGCTGGCTATCATCAACCACTCTGAAATAGCACTCATGGAAAGACAAAATGGGCAGGGCTGGCCTAGAAACATCCCCACGTGTAAGAGAATCTGCTGACACACCCCAATCCCCTACCCCCCAACCAAATGGTAGGCTCAGTAAGGACTATTCAACAACCCCTTGCTTAAATTTCTGAGGGTAGCCCTGACTCCAGCCTCCAGAACTTCAGGGGCTGGGACCCCTCGCTTCAGCTCCAGGAACGCAGACAATAGATGTCCACTTTCTGGAAAAGCTGTACTCCAACCTCCATCTTGTACCATGTCAAACCAGGTGCAATTCAAAATGGATCCTAATTGTCCTATCAACTATACTCTCACAATATGCAAAGTCCGGCTAAAATCCCTACCTGACACTGTCGATATGCCCACAGGATGTCAGTGCAAAAGCCTGGGTGTGAGATATAGGCAGAAGTTTTCACAAGTGGAGCCGGTAGGCACCGCTCTCTGTCTAAACCAGGAAAAAGGTCTGTTCATTATTTTAAACCACAAAAACCAGGACGCTGCCAATCAACAATCTAGGACATGGATAGCAGGCACATGTCAAGATAGAAGGCATGCTTGGTGCACTCCTCCAGGTCACAGAACAGGTTATGGATCAAAGAATCATTATGGACAGGTTTAGGCCTCAACACACACACTAGATTAGCATATTAGCTGGGCCAAATAAAAGGTGAAGATAGTAGTTTCACAAGTAGTCGGGTACCTGCCCATGTACCATGCAGGGGGCATTCCCAACCCCACAGATGCCCCTCCCACATCAGAATACCAGTAACCTTACTGCAATGTAGGTGAAGTCCAGTCGTCAGATCAACAAAACCAGCAGGAAAGTCCAGCTGCATTCCTATGTTGCAATCTGGCTTGGTGTTTCACAGTGAAATTTAGACCTTGTAATGAGATAGACCATATCAGCAACTTGGGATTCTCACCTTTATTGACATCAAACCCTTAAGCGGTTTGTGAACTGTCTGGACCACAAACTAGGTACCATACAAGTAAGGGTAGAACCTCCTCCGAGCCCACACTATCACAAATTATTCCTTCTCATTGGCAACCCAGTTCTGTTCTCTAGGAAGTGGTCTGTGACTGATGAATGCCACTGAGCACACTCTATCATTGTTGTTGAGTTGACCCAGGAGTGCTCCAACTCTCTTGCCTGAGACGTCAGTCTGTTCAATGAAGGGTTGACCGTAATTTGATGCTTTCAACACAGGAGCATTGCATAGTGCTGCCTCCATGTTCTGTCACTCCACAGTCCAGTTTACTTTCTTAGGCTGATTCTTGGATGTCAGGGTGTAAAGCACGCAACTATGGACGCATAGTTGGCCACAAAGTTCCTGTCATATTATGTGAGTGCTAAAAAGGCTGTAATCAGGGTTTGGGTAGAGGTGAGCGCCGAATCCAACACAAACTGGATCTTGGCAATCAAAGGGTGATTCTACTGTTGCCCACTTGACGCCCATGGCAGATTACAGATGAATGACCCACCTGCCACTTGGTTGCTTTGATGGTCTACAGATATCCTCAAGGCCTGAAAAAACATAGATCACCAATTGCTGAAAATTGGCAGGAGCATTCTTGTGTCCAAAAGGCATGGCTCAAGGATGATGCAAGCATTGAGAATACAATCTTCTCCTTGGTACAAGGTGTCAAAGCGGTGCTCCATTAGTTGCTAGTCAGATCAAAGGTATTCAAGAAATGGGCAACACACAGCTGACCCACCAGCATTGGTCTTGGCAGCTCATTGAGAGACTGATAGTCCACATAAAAGTGTAGGTCTATTGAGCCTTGCTTGTAAATAAAAATCACTGAGATGACTCTCAACCACTCCCAGATCTAACAGGTTAGCAACCACTTTTGTGATGCACATCCTGTATACTTTGCTGTTAACTGGCAAGGTATCCCTGTTGTATATGCCATGTACATCGACCCTGGAATTAGCAAGAAAAGATGGGAAAATCATCCCAGCACCTCTCTACACTCTTCTTGCTGCTTAGGAGTGAGGTTAGGGCCAAACTGTGCTCCGTCTACAGAGCCATATTTTTCATCACTGTGGAATAGGTCCGGGAGTAGCTCACTGTCCTCAACCTCCTCTGCCACTCCCAGGATGTTTACAGGTCGCCCTCCCATTGTGTTTTAAGGTCTGTCAATGGTGAGGAAGATTCCTGCTGATAGCTTTATTAATCAATTTGATTTACCTTTGCCCTGCCTGTCGTCAATATGATCTGCAGTGTTCTGTCTGTGGGTGGCTTCTCCCCATCATGTCCCCATATTGTTCAAATTTTGTGTGATAGCAAATTATAATTCAGAAATTGTCTTCCAGCATCTCATGAGATAAACAAAGTTCTCCTAATGTTAAGTGTACCTGATTTCTATAAATGTGAATATGCATATATATGAAATATTCCAGCCGTGGCCCAGCGGGTTCAGAGAGCATCCCCTATGATTGTTCCTGGATACTGATAACAGTGGCAGGTCTGGGCCATACACTTTTTACAGTGCTATCTTTTTAATATAACTGGGTCAGCACTGTTGGGACTAATTTAGGTGCCTATGGTCTCCTACATGGAATGTCACCGCATATCTCGGTTTCAAAAGGAGTTGGTGCTAGTGCCTATGTTATGTAGTTCACCGCCGACAAAGCAGGCACTGCCAGTTACCTTGCTACCCATTTTAATTGATGTAAACGAAACAGCGATGGATGAAGTGCTTGAAATAATCTCAGCCACTGGTAATTACTGGGGCCGCATCCCTGTCCATCATTATTTTGCTGACTATGCCTCCTCTGATTAGATGCACCTATATGCAAATCAGCCTATGTCCTGCTCCAATAGGAACAGTTTAGAAAAAAACTGCCCTTTTTGAACAGAAACTCAAGATCAGTTTCACCTTGATTGATTGGGACTTGTAAGTCGGGTGCAGCTTGGTTCCAGCAGCATAGTGAGCATGGGACTCACGTCTGGGCATACCCGTGGCACTTAGTGTGTCGCACTGAAGTAAAAGAAAAAAACAGTGATGGGTGGAATGCTTGAATTAATCTCAGCCACTGGTAATTATTCAGGGACGCATCCCAACTGATCATTTTTTACCCACCGTGCCACCTCAGATTAGACCCAGATGTATGCAAATCAGACTTGGTCCTGCTCCAATAAGTACAGTCCAGCCCAAACTACCAAGCCAGGCCCTTCTTTGAACCGGAAAGCAAATAACCCAAGACTGGTTGGCCTAGTTGAGCCTCCTCCATCTTGTGCAGCTTAGTTCCAGTGGCACAGTGAGCATGCGACCCACGGCAGGGTATACCCATTGCACTTAGGACGTCAATATAAAAAATACCAAAAAGGGAAGAATACAAAAAGTAATGGACAGAGATCTAATCTGAGGTGGATGGTGGGTAAAAAGATGGATTGGAATGTGGCTCGAGTAATTACCAGTGGCTGAGATTAAATCAAGCATTACATTCATAATTTCTTTGTATTTTTCATTATGATGTCCTAAGTGTGACAGATATTCTCAGATGTGGGTCCCGTGCTCACTAATGTCAATCGTTACAGTGTTGATTTTGTTTTTCATGGCCTTGTGGTGGTCTTAGGCTGCCAACAGGAGCATGTCCAGAAAGTCTGTGTTGTCAGCTGCCACTGTCCCCATTATGCTGGCACCCACTTGTGGAGTTTCCTCTGCTGCTCTGTGAGATGGAACTGTGTGAGTCATCCTGGGTTTGCCCATTTTCCACATCAGAGTAATAACATGTACGACTTTCTGCTGGTCAGTGTCTGCTTTCTCAGCTGTGCAGGCTGTGTGCAGGCTGCTTATAAGCTCCAGGGGACAGGTAGGGAAGGCACAGACCTTCTTGATTACCAGAATCTGCTGTGATTAACACACTTCACCAAATCCCCTTTCTGGTGCAGTTACTTTCTTGGTAGGGGAGAAAGCCTGTAGACAATTCGTGACTTGCACACAAGACAGTATACAAGTCACCATTTAAAAAAACAAAACATTTTTATTGGTTTTCCTTACATCCAAAGAAGTCGTGAAGCGTGGTGAGAAAAAAGGGGTTTCGGTTACATGCCCCATATAATCGACAGTCGCCCAATATCATATAGCTTAGTTAAGGCCCAATCATATCATCAGACGATGGTACATACCAATTATCGAACAGTCTTAGTAGCGATCCAAAATAGTCCCGGGCCTTTATACTTAATCGAAGAAACAATGTTCACCCCGTGTGCATCCCGACCCTATAGACCGGGCGGGGTCCTGAGTAAGTCCCATACCAATGTCCTTGATCAGTCATGGAAAAAAGGTGAACGCCCAACGTCCCCCCCCTCCCTCCCCACCCTCCCAGGCATGTCACTTAAGTGCTGGTCTCACAGGATCTAGGGAGCTATAGCCACAAAAGAGGCAACTCGTTGGAATGAGGGGAGATGTAGGTGAAAACAGATAGGCACAAGGCAGGCGCCACCACCCATCTCGGGGAGCGAAAACAGAGTGGGTGCCCAGTATACTCTGGACTAATCCACTGCTGCCGCTGGGCCATTCGCAGGCGCTTCATCTTCAGCGCCGACAGGGGATTTGAGCGCCACTACAAGCAGTTCCCAAGCTCTCGCCCTTTCCATCGCCTTATCACTCCCCGTGCGGTTCGCAATCTGTAGTCTAGTCACCCCCTCACACTTAGCCCATTGCAGCAGGTACGCTCTCCACTTAACGGCACTAGGAGCTCGCTGTTCCTTCCAATGTGTGGTGATGTTTCTCTTGGCTAATAGGAAACCCAGGTCAATACATTTACAGGTAATTTTATTTTTGGAGGTATGAGGAAACCAGTGTAGGATGCAGTGGGCCATGGAGGGGTCCAAGTCCCTGTCGGTTATGTCTGACAGTAACGCTGTCACTTCCTCCCAATAACTATCTAGGACCGGGCACTCCCACAGCATATGTTTGAAATCTGCATTAGCTGCCGAACATCTCTGGCAAGTCGCAGGGTGGGTCGGAAAATATGTATGTAGCTTCTGCGGGGTAAGGTATGCTCTGTGGAGAATATGGAAGTGTATTAACTGGAACCTCGCATTCCTTGTGTTCTTCCAGGCACTCTCTACCAGTTCATCCCATGCCTTGTCGGGGATAGCAGTCCCTATATCCGTTTCCCATTTAAGCTTTAGAGCAGATAGGGGGGGTAGGGATTCCAGTGTCATGCGTCTGTAGAGGCATGTCACTGCCTTGAATGTGCCTGCCGCCATCACCACGTATTGGCATCCCATAGAAGTGGGCGGTTCCGTCAAACCCATTCCCCAATGCTTCCTGATGGCTGTCGTGAGGGCAGTGTACTGTAAGAAGTCACCCCCAGGCAAGTCGTAGCGGGCCCACAGCGCAGCAAACGGGAGAAGGGCTCCCCCCTCATAAAGGTCCCCCATGGTAGCTAGTCCTTGCTGTGCCCAGTCCTCCAATTTCTGCCAGGTACCCCCGTGCGGCAAGGCCCTACACATCTGCAAAGGTATCTCTGGGGCATAGGGGCGTGTGATCAAGGCCCTCCGCAGGTACCTGTTCCAGCATTTCTGTGCAGTGGCAAATTCTAGGGTGAGAGGCTGAGGACCAATCGGGAGTCGCAGTACCATACGGCACAGTACCATCAGGGGCCCAAAAACCACTCCCAGCTCCTCCCCTCCTCTGGTGGCCTGCGCGACCCATTTTGTGAGCCATTGGAACTGGGCTGCTAAATAATAGGTTTCATAGTCTGGAACCGCCAGAACCCCCCTGCTCGGGGGCGCATAAGTGTATGAAGGGCCACCCTGCGCCTGCCCGTGCCCCACAGGAAAGCAGTAATCATTGTGCGGAGTTGTTTGAAGTAGGGAGCCGGAATCCATATCGGGAGGATCCCAAAGAGATACAGGAGTCTCGGGAGGGTCACCATTTTAAGGAGTGCCACACGTCCGACGAGAGACAGGGGGAGGGAACCCCAGAATTCGAAGTTGGCCCTAGTCCCCCTGATGGCCTTCCCAACATTACCTTCAAGGATATCCGCGGGGTCGTGGTAAATAATGGTGCCTAGGTAGGGCAAGCATCTGTCTTCCCAGTTCACTCCTTCCGTGCACTTTGGGCCTATCCTATTCCCTCGCACCGGGAAGAGGCATGATTTGGACCAATTCACTTTTAACCCCGCCACTCTGCTGAGATCGTGTAGCAGCTTCTTGGCTCCCAGTAGGGCCACCCCAGAGTCAGCAAGGAAGAGGAGGAGATCATCTGCATAAAGTGCTATATGATGCATCTGTCCGTGAACATCAAGTCCCTGGTATGCTCGCCCCAATCGAGTACGCACCGCCAGGGGTTCCACCGCTAGTGCGAACAACAGCGGGAAGAGAGGACATCCCTGACGTGTTCCCCGTCCCACCTGGCATGTCTCTGAGATCACTCCTCCCGTCTTAACCCTAGCAGTGGAATCAGCGTACAAAAGAGCTGTCCATTTCACAAACTCGGGACCAAGTCCCATAATGCCCATTACATGGAATAGGAACGCCCATTCCAAACTGTCAAAGGCTTTTTCCATGTCTACTGCAAATATCGCAGCATTGTCAACGTTGTAGGAGTCTGCCTCTAAAATGTGCAAAAGCCTTCGGACATTTAGGGCCGTGTTCCTGCGAGGAATGAAACCGGATTGGTCAGCATGGATGAGGGTAGGCATGTGGGGGAGCAGTCGGGAGGCCAGGATCTTGCTTAGTATTTTATAATCGAGGTGGAGCATAGACAATGGGCGATACGCAGTTCTATCCCATGCCTGTTTGCCCGGTTTTAGGAGAGGAATTATGATCGCCTCCCTAGTGGAGGCCGGTAATTTACCAAGCGTCTTGGCATCATTGTATAAGCGAGTGAGTTGGGGAGCCAGGAGGTCCATGTAGGTAAGGTAAAATTCCACCGGGAGGCCATCAGTGCCCGGGGTTTTGTTACGGGCCATACTTTTGATGGCACCGCAGACTTCCCGAATCTCTATTTCGCGACCTAGTAGGGTCGCCGTGTCTTCATCAAGTGTCGGCAAGTCTACCCCTCGCGTGAACTCGTGCAACTCAGCGTCGGATGGGGCCAAGCGGCTTCGGTAGAGTTCAGTATAATAGTCAAAGAATAGATCGTTGATACCTTGTTGATCGTACTTAGCAATACCCCTCTGGTCCCTGAGTTCCAGTATGGTTGACCCCCGCCTAGCAGGATTCGCCAGCCAAGCCAAAAGGGCTCCTGACTTATCCCTTTCCGAGTGTGCTCTCGTTATATAAGTCTTGTAGACAAAGCAGCGCAGGCGCTCCACCTGCGCGGCCACTGCCTCTCTCGCTTCAAGCATCTCCCGGTGCTTGTCCGGGTTCCCAGGTCTGTCCCTCTCCAGAGTACGCAGGCGTTCGTCGTCCCGCTGAATATCCCGGAGGAGAACCTTCCGGACCCCCACTAATTCAGATATGCATCGCCCTCTGAGCACCACTTTGCAAGCGTCCCATTCCACAGTCGTGGATGTAGCTGTACCTTCGTTAGCCTGGAAGTATTCCGAGATGGCTGCACTAATAGTGGTACGGAAGACTTGATCCTCTAGGGTCTCCGGGCGCAGGCACCATGTGGGGATCGTGGGGCGTGTGCTCGTCCATTGCAACCGTGCCAGGATAGGGTTGTGGTCGGAAAGTGTCCTGGTGAGGTACTCACTACTACTAATCCCCCCATGTACATCAGGTGAGCATAGGATGGCATCCAATCGAACATGCAAGTCATGAAGAGCAGAAAAGAAGGAATAATCCTGTTCCATTGGGTGACCCGCCCTCCAAGTATCAATCAAGTCCGCATTTGCGTCGCAGGGACGTCAGGTCCCGGAGGGAGCTGCCTGATAGATGGCATGCCATTTTCCCTACATAAGGTCATCCGCCGTCTGGGGCGTCACCACCGGCATGTGGACTCTCAAGCTGTCAGTGTCGCTGCGGCCTGATGAGGATTCTGATCGGCTGAGTCGACGTTCTCTCCCCTCCGGAGACGAGCCAGGGTCAGCCTGACTGTGTGACACCACGGCCTGGAGTGCTCTCCGGCGTTCAAGACTGAGTTCCCTGGGTGAAGGGGTGCCAGAACCCATACCATGACCCCTAGGGCTCCGCCGTGGGGTGTCCGAAGTCAAGGCGGGGCGATCCTGTGCGCCTCGGGTCTCCAGTCAATTCCAGGTTTCTTGTGGGGAATTGAAGAAGCGTACTCCCTCTGGATCTGCCACTCTGAGCCGAGCGGGAAACAACATCGCATAGGATAAGTTCAGTTTGCGAAGTTTGACCTTGACGGCAGAAAATGAGGCCCTGTTCCGCTGCACCTCCCGGGTAAAGTCTGGGAAGATCATGATTGTAGTATTGTCTATGCGGAGCGAGCGTCGTTGTCGGGCACACTGTAGGATATGGTCTCTGTCACGGAAGTGTAACAGCCTAGCCACCACTGGTTGTGGAGGAGCCCCTGGTTTTGGTGGCCTAGCCGGCACTCTGTGGGCCCGCTCTATGGCATAGAAGGGGGAAAGGCCTTCTGGGGCCACCTCGGACCACAGCCAGTCTTCTAGATATTTGACCATGTCGGACCCCTCCGTTATTTCCGGAATCCCAATGACACGGATATTGTTTCGCCTTGATCTCCCTTCACTGTCCTCGGCTCGCAGTTCTAAAGTCTTCACCTTGGTTTCCAGGGTAGTGAGAGAAAGTCTCATGTCGTGTACTGCATCCGGCAGGCCCTTAAGTTCTTTTTCATTGTTCGATACCCTGTCTTTAAGCTTACGGTGGTCGTCCTTGAGGAGGGTGAGATCTGTGCCTATAGCATCTATCTTTCCTTCCAGCGCTTCTCTGGAGGCCGTTATTGCTTGCATGATGTCCGCCAGTGTGGGCTCGCGGGAGGGCAATGCTCCGCTAACGTCAGGCATCTCGTCCTCCTCCTCGGATTGGGGTCCAGGGACGTCCACGCTCAGAGCGGCGAAGCCCCTTTTCTTTAGTGATCTCCCCATCTCGAGGCTATGTAGAAGCAGCGCCCGATTGATTGTATCGTCTCCCGGGGGTGGTATGCCAGATCCCCACCTAGCCCGAGCGGTCGCCTCCAAGATGGCATTCTGTCCCAGTTCAGGAAGCCCCAGCCATCCTTGTCCTCAACAATCCCACCACTGTAGGCACCGCGAGCCGACACGTCTCGCCAAAACCGTGTACCACCTAGTAGCCCGCCACTTCTGTAGGTATATTCCGCATCAGGGTATCCTCGCTCCCCTCAGATGCGGGTCAGAAGTGCGGAGCAAATCCAACAATCTGTTCAAGTGGTCGACCCCGTATTGGTATCTCCGAGGGCTGGCGTAGCAGAGACAGATTCCTACACATGTGTTCCCCAGTGCGATCGTGCCTCGGGCCGCTACAAGTTCCTAGGTGCTGGGTGCGGTCAGGTGTCTCAGGGAATAGGGGCTCCCGTGAGCCTTCTTATTTGAGCAAGTGTGTCTCCTCACAGCAAATGTACCTCCAGGCGCCGCACTGGGAGCACCCGATCAGCGTCTCCAGGAGAATCGCCAGGTTCCGCCGAGGGTGCACCCCGCAGCCCAGGAGCTTCCCACTGTCAACGTGCGTCGCAGCACCTTGTAAGCTGTCTCGCTATTGCAGGTGGTCCTCGGGAGGAGAGGCGCCCCCCCTCTGCCCAGTCACTCTTCACCGCCACAGCCTCCTCGGTTGTCTCGCGCCTCCGGGGGGGGGATATCGAGGGTGCCTCCCCCAGTGGCCCACACAGATCCTCATCGGGGCAGGCACAGGCGCCGACCGTAAGCAGATGGAATAGAGGCCCTCGCCTCCCCGAGCAAAATGGTGGCAATCCTATTCACCGTAGGAAGCGGCAGTGAGTCGCTAGTTCCACGTCGCTATGTGGCGTGGCTTACGGTCGCCCCAAGAAGGCTCAGCCCCTCTCTCAGGCCACCGCACTGCACCACTCCTCGGCTGGGGGTCTTCACAGGCATCAGTCGTGCAGTGCGGCCCTCGCTATGAAACCTTCACAGCCCCGGCCGCCATTTTGTCCCTTCCTCGGAGCCGCATCAAGGGGCAGCGCTATCGGATCGGGCACCCAGCGCCAGGCGTTCTGGTTCCTCCTCACCTCCAGGGTAGTGCACAGACGGTCCGTGGCCAGCGAGGGTGGCTCCGCTGGAGGTAGGTGCTCGCAATCGCCGAGGAACAGGGGCAGTGATAACGCTCACATCGCGGCCGCCATCTTGAGCGTGGGTGCCCAGGGACAGGAATCTCCGAGTTGCTCCCGGGTATGGCGATCACGGCCTTCCAAGGCTTCGGCAATAACATCAGCCCCGCTCTAGAGTCTTGGGGTGTTATTTCCAGCACTCGCCCGTTGTGGCAGGGGATCAGGATTGATGTTTGCGTGGAGACGGCGGCCGGAGCTCCTCAGCTCGCGTCCATCTCCATCTGCTGCAGGCCCGCCCCCGACAGTATACAAGTCACCATGAGAGGTAAGTGGTTCTCTCCTGCTCCCAGATGTCTCTGTTGCAGGAGGGGGAGGGGAAACCTGCCATCAGGGCTCTTGCCGATATGCAAACAACAGGTGCCACAACCAGTCCTGGTGACCTTGAATTTTTGGAGACCTGCCCTCTCGTCTACAGTGGCCAATGAATCCTTTGCAAACTGTTCTCTCAGTGAGGTGGTGTCGCCACTCATGTCTTGCATTTTTCACATCATCAGGGAGGGCCCAACCTAGGTCACTGCTGATCGGCGCAACCCTCCGCTCAGCCACAGCCACGCTCTTCACCTGCAGCCAGCACGGGAAGCAGGAAAACATGGAGAAAGCACCTCAGGACCTTGCTCAGAGCGGCTGGCCCATCCTTTCTTCAACAGGCCACAGCATCCCCAAACAGTTCGACACCGAGCCACCTGACCCTTTTTGCTGTGGGTCTCACCACCTTCCCCATCTCCTACAACAGTCTTCCCTGATACAGGGCCTTAGATCCCGACTGTGGCAACCACCATGTTCGGAGCCTCATGTCAGTGGAGGATATGTGCCCCTTGGAAGAATGGGCAGGAGCCCCAAGTACAGCAGAATAGAGGACAGAAGCATGCACTTGCAGCCCACTGTTAATAAATAAACATTTTGTATAGTTGGTAGGTTTTGCTGCGCTTATGTTCAGGATATTTGTCAGATTATGGGCTCTTCCTGCAGAAGATTGCAGATTCACGTCTCACCGGACATCTTGTTTGCCACGCCCATTCACCAGGTAGTTCACATCAGAAATATTCTGAAGCAACTTGTATGCCTACACCACTTATCATGCAAAGCCCAGGAACAAAAGAGCTTCAGCACCAACAGTCAGCATTGTTTTCTGGCTTTACCACTCCTTCATCAGCTTCTGGCTTGCCTGGGGATTTTTTCTTCACCTAACCCATGTGCTGCGCAATCAGTTTCCTGGGGAGAATCAAATAATTCACCACATCCTTTTGGGGCGACTTGGAAGTTCCTTCCCAATCTTTTTGGACTAAGGTGAGAGGTCACTAACAGGGTGCTCAAAGAGAAGTTCAAAGGGGCTGAACCCAACTCCCTTCTCTGGAATTTCTCTGCTGGCGAATAAAAGACCACTTTCTCCTGAGATTCTCTGCTGGAATTCCCATCATGCTTTCAAGAGTCTTGTTAAAGCGTTCCACTAACCCAATGGTCAGCAGGTGATCTGGAGAAATGGTAGGTCATACCCTGCTTGCTTCCATGTCTCTCATGTAAGCGGAGATTACATTTATAAATCACCAACTTGAGAAATACAAGTTGTGAAACAATCTCTGAGTGTCCTCCCAAATGCTTCTCAGGAGTACTGCCTGGGTGGAGTTTGCGGAGTTCCACTATGCGGGTCTCCGCGAAGTGACAAAAAAACTCAGCTCGCGCTCGCCAACTTACCGTTCACGAGCACGAACAATGAAAAATCTCCACTGCACTGCGCGGAGTGGAGTTTTCTGCACTCCGCGAACTTCGCAGAGCGCGGAGTGCAGAAAACTCCCAGGTCTACTCTGATTCACCACAAACAAGAAGTACTTGTTGGCTGATGCTGGAAGTAGAGACAAACAGACCAACATTGTTAATGTCCATTAGCTCAACTGGCACACCTACTACTGGCAGTGGCATCAATTGTGCTGTGGTCTCAACTCCTAACTTGCTGCTCAGTTATCAAGTGGAGCAAGTCCTATAGAAGCTATGTGTGCCCTGGCACATCCATGGCCAGTAAAATAGAGCCAAACCTGTCCTGTGTATTTTTAATGGCCAAGAATTCCCCTAACAGAACCTCATGAGCAAAGGACAACAGGAAGTTCCTATGCACTAAGGGAAGGATTAGCCTCTTCATAGCTTGTGTCTCAAGATTCACAGGCTCACACTAAAGCAGTCTGTCCTCACAGCCAATGTAATGCCTTCAATCACCTCCTTTGCAGACCTGTCCCTTGCTTCTTTCCCAAGTTCCACTAGTCTAGGGCACTCAACTAATGCCTCAAAGAATACCTTCCGGACAGGGCTTCCAGCAGCTAACAAATCTTGCAGCACAGGCAGTGGCCCAGACTCCAATATGTAGTTAATTTGGTAGCAGGGGGTACAGACACCACAGTCTTTGCCTTCTCAGGGTCTGCTGCTCTCTACCCTTCTCTAGTCTCCATAAAAATGGGATGGTCATGGTCTCCTCCTAAGATTGACACACATCCTGTAATCTGGTCTGCATAGCTGACATAGTCCAGGCCACATAGGCGTCTGGTACTGGTACTAAATTGGGCACAATCAAATCATTGCCCAAAAGACATCAGCACCCTGCTTCTCTCACACCCCTGCATTGATCATCGGTGTCTTGCCATTGACCTCTACCTCTACACTGCCATGTTGCCCACTGGCTCCCAGGTCTTTGCCATTAGCATCAGGTTGAATCTCTTTAGGTTTGAGGTACTCCCTCTGAACCATAGTCCTGTGAGCACCTGTATCTCTCAGGGCAGGAACCTTCGTCCCATTTATACCTGCTTACAACACAAACTGCAGGGTATTTGGATGGATGTGCTTTAGGGTACCTTTTCTAAATGTACATAGCAGCTAGGTTAAGTGCCACAGGTCAATCTTGGGACCCCTCACCCATAGTTAATATTCTCCTTATGGTGGATGCAGCAGTTACAGGATTTTTTCACCTGACAATCTCGCTTGTAATGACTATGTTTGATGCACCAATAGCAACCAACTACTTTGGACATGGAAGAACACTCTTTTCCTCCTTTGTACTTCTGTTCCTAATTAGGACCCCAATTCCTCTTTTGCCTGTGCCCAGCTCTGGCCCATATCGTCTGGTCAGAACCCAGTCTATGACTCTACAGCCTACAACTATGTTGCTTCAGCTCTTTATTTTAACCCTGTTACCTAACTACTTGTCACCCAACACTGCAAGTCTCTCTGTATCCTTCTCTGTCAAGTCAGACGTGTTAAAAAAGTGGCCTAGAGCAATCCTGAATTGCTTTGCTATCATCCATTGGTTAAGGGCACTAAAATCCTTTACCGCCACCCCTCTTATCCACTCATTCCAACCCTGCAGCACACCATGAATCCAGGTTTTAAATGGAACACCATCCAGTCTCTTGCTTTCCCTAAATCTGTCATGATAGGGAGCTGGCATCTGCCCAAACCATCCTATTATAGCTACCATCATTTGCTCATAGTTCATTTGGTTAGCCACAAGCATTCTCCCAATGACAGCGGTATCTTTCCTAGGCAAGCAACTTATTAAAGTAGCTGCTGTAGAAACATCATTCCTAGCCTCAGCTCTAAAGCTATCTGAAAGCTCACATATCATTCCAAAATATTTTGACCTTCCACATACAGATTCAAATGCTCTTTTGGAACCTTCACAGGAAGCCCTGAAGATTTGGAAGAGGAATCACCTTTGCCATAAGTAGCTGTCTTTCTGAGTTTCTCTTTCTCCAAGCCTATCCTCTCTCTCTCTCCAATTCTCTTTCTTTTCTTTCTCTTGTCTTTACTTTTCCCTTACTCGCTCCTCCCACTTCATTTTTCTTTCCTCTCTGACCTCTTCATCCTGTTTTTCCTGCCTCCTTTACTCTTGCTCCTTGTGCGATAATCTTGACTTCTCCCTTTTAAACTCTTTGACATCTTATCATCTGCAGCCTTATCCTTCCAATGTGCCAACTGAAATTTTAAGATCTTAGTCAGATATAACTCACTCAGGGCAATGCCTTCTTGGGTCACTGGCAGGGCTACCATTGAAATCAGGAAAGGGTTCTTGGGAAAACAACAGAAAGCAAATCCGGGACATACATGGGCTGTGTCTGGGAAAGACGTGTGCTAAGGAGCTGAGACATCTGAACATTCCCTCCCTGGGTTCTCACCATGGAATGTGCTAAACAACAAAAAAAGAACAATAAAGGCGCTACCCCACTTATGTGGCTCGGTCTACTGCCCACAACAGAAATGGATCAAACCAGGGTCAATGAGAGTCGTTGCGTGGGACTCCCATTAACACTGGTTTGATCCATTCCTATTGCGGGCACTAGGCCCAGCCACACAAATAGGATAGCGTTTGTATCAGGACAAGTAAGGGTTGTAGGAATCTATGTGTAGCCCTGTAGATTCCAGAAGTTTACATCACAGAAATTAAAGGAAAATGTATGATTTTAGCCAAAGTTTAAGGTTTGTAGGGCATTAGGGTTAAACACCATTGTGGGATCCACACGAGGCACTCCATCGGTGCCTAGTTTTCTGAAATGTCTTGGTTTTGTAAATTTCCTTGGGTGGCAGCTGAACCCAGGCCCAAAATCCACAGCTAACCAAATTGCAAAAAAGGTTACGTTTTGAGTTGAAAAAGTTGGCGTGTCTGGGTTAAGTTTTGGCCCACCCACCCAAGTGGAGTACTGGGCAGAAAGCCTGGTGAGAGCTGCCCAATTCATGCCTCCCTGAACTCTCAAGGGTGTCTGTTTTTCAGAAATGCCCAGCTTCAGTAGTTTTCCCTAGGTATCAGATAATCTAGGGCCCAAAAGCCACAGCTATCTAAATTGCAAAAGAAAGGTTCAATTTTCAGTGGAAAAAGTTGATGTGCCCATGTTGCGTTTTTCTTTCCAGTCATGGCGTTTAGGC
Organism: Calotriton arnoldi; assembly: GCA_963921515.1. NCBI lineage: Eukaryota > Metazoa > Chordata > Amphibia > Caudata > Salamandridae > Calotriton > Calotriton arnoldi. Next base: position 107,379 of record CAWUFW010012241.1, read on the forward strand.
CCATCCACAGAAGTGAAGAACCATTTTTATCAAAAGACTTAGGGGAAATGCTGGGTTGTAGAAAATGTTGGCTCCCTGCAGATTCCAGAACATTTCATTACCTCTACGTCCCTCGTCCTCGACCCAGTCATCACTAATTAAGTATATTCCACTGACAGGAAAAAAAACAGGAAACGCTTTTTAGGCTCCACCCACCCTCCTGCCAGGGGCTATAATTACATAGCAAACAGAAAGCACTTCCTGTTTTGTTTCCTGTCGGTGGACATGACGGGGAATGCTGTGGTGGGTGCCGGGCACTTACCTCCTGCTACTTGTCCTGTTGTTCCCTCCTTTGCTGGGTTCTGGGGGTGCTTCTGGACCGACGTGGGAGCCTCTGGAGTCGGGATGCCTGGCCTCCTGGATTCTGACCATGCCTTTGCTTCCTGTGTTGCTGGGCTTAGCAGGTCTCTTTGGTCCGTGTCGTTGCAGCAGGTCTCTTCGGTGCTGGTGAGTCTTCCGCTCCGCGGGTAAGTTCCCTCCTGCGGCTACTTTGGGACTGGTTCCCTGCCAGCTCAGCCCGGTTGCTGCAGCCGTCGCTGCTTCCCGCCGTCTGTCTACAGACATCCCGGGGTGGTGGTGGGGGGTTGTTCCAGCTACGCTGGTTTTCGTTTGGACTCGCGGGCTGTTGATATGCATGGGACCGGCTTCCTGGGGTCCCGCTTCCTGCACAATTATGAGGTGTCCTCCCCGGCGGCCTCTGAGGTGGTAGGCACCCGGGATGGGCTCTGGGTGCTCCTTGCGGCTCAGTCGCTCGCTTGGGGTGGGGCCTCGGCTCCTCCTTGTGTGTTTGGCCTTCGACAGCCTCTGTGGCAGTAGGCACCCGGAATGGGCTCTGGGTGCTCCTTGGTACTCCGTCGCTCGCTTGGGGTGGGGCCTCAGCTCCTCCTCGTGTGTTTGGCCTACGGCGGGCGGTAGTTGATGTATTTTGTGCCTCCAGCTGACCACGCCCCCGCATCCGTGCCTGCATTTGGATCAGCTGTTCCAGCATACCAGTTCCTTCCGGTGTATGCTGTTTCTGGGTTCATTTCTGTTCTGCCTGCACCAGTGACTTGCTGTGCTGATTATTCCTGGTGGTTGTGCTGAAGTTATGAGGAAGCATCAGCGTAAGCGCAGATATGTGTCTCCTGTCTCCTCTTCCCCGGCAGACAGTGTGGATTCTGCCCCTCCTGTTAAACAGGCCAGGATGGATGACAGACGTTTGAAGCGCCTGATTTTGGAGACTTTGTCCGATTTGAAATCCTCCAAGAAGTCGGTTGGTGGTCGTTCTGGTGGGGGTCTTGACTTCTATTCTGACATTTCCAGTTCTGACTCTTCCGATGGATCCTCCTTGGGTACGATGGACCTGAAGGGCAAATATATCTCCAAGGACTTGTTGCCGGACATCCTCTCTCATGTCAGTGGGTACATGGGTTTTCCGGATGAGGTAGTAGCCAGCACATCACAGGATGCGGTGTTGCCTCAATTTAGGAAGCAGGCTACTGAGTCTCTACCTATACATCCCTTTGTGATGGACGTCCTTTTGAAAGAGTGGAAGGACCCTGATCACATCATGATGCCTCGCTTTATGTCAAAGCTCTACCCTTTACAGGACATGGAGGATACGATTCCTGAGTCTGTGCATGTCGATTCTATTCTGGCCAGTTTGGTGGGTCGTCCTTCTATGGCTGATGATAATATCCTTCGAGATGGGGTGGATAAGAAGATTGACTCTGCTTTGAAGAAATCGTATGCGGGGTCCCATCTTGGATCCGTTCAGGAGTATATGGGGCATATGTCGCTCAGTCCTTGTTGGCCGACTTTAAGACTTTGTTTTCCACAATGCAGGAGGGTGGCAGTTGTCCGGACCTACTGGAATCCATGGAACATCAGGCCGAATTCCTCTCGGATATTGCCTTTGATTCTGTGCGAGCTTCTGCCATGTCCTGTGGTGCGTCCGTTGCTGCTCTGCCAAATTTGTTGCTGAAGGGGTGGAATACAGATGCGGCTCAGAGGTCCATGGCATTGCAGTTACCATTTACTGGCCCTCGACTTTTTGGGGACGCACTTGAAGAAAAACTACACAAGGTGTTCAAGGAACGGAAGCATTCTTTGTCCTTCCGGCATCAACCTCACCATAAGGAGTCATTCTTCTCCAATGCCAAGCTCTTCCGTCAGTCTTCGAGGTTTCAGAAGTCTTCCTTTCGGAGCCAAAAAGGTACTGGAAGAGGGTTCCAGCGCCGGTTTTAGAAGAAACCCCCTCAGGATGCGGGGGTCCTCAGTGTTCCTGACTATGCCGCCCCCCGGGGAAATCCCGCTGGTGGTCCACCAGTGGTTGGTGGGAGGCTGCGGTTGTTCCAGCCTGCTTGGCGTCTGACAACCAACCGTGGGTATCAGATCAAGTTTCTTTCCCCTCCCCCACCATCAGGCAGGGTGCAGTCTCCGATCCCCTTTGGCATGGTTCGTCGTCAGTCACTGTTGGATGGCGTACAGTCCCTGTTCCTGAAGAAGGCGATTGTGCCAATTCCCCAGTCGGAATAGGGTCTGGGGGCTAATTCTATCATTTTTCTTGTTCCAAAAGTCACGGGGGTTTCGGATTGTGATCAATCTCTGGCCTTTGAACCAGTTTGTCCAGAAAATTCCATTCAAGATGGAGACACTGCAACGCGTGATCCCTTTGATTCAGGAGGGTTGGGTGATGTCTACGTTGGATCTCCAAGATGCGTATCTTCATGTGCCCGTGGCTCTGGAGGACCAGCAATTTCTGCGGTTTTACCTGGGAGGTCATCATTGGCAGTTCTGTGTCCTTCCGTTTGGTCTCCGTTCCGCTCTCAGGGTCTTCCCCATAGTGGTGGCTCGCCTGGTGGCCCATCTTCACCTTAAAAAATAAGGAGAGGGGCTCGTGTGTTCCAAAGGGACAGAGCACCAATAAACCAGTAGGTTAAAAATAAATATTCCCTTTGGAAAGACTCCACATAATACTCACACACTTATTCACCAGTGGTATTCACCATCTATCACACTATAACCAGTAAATACTCCACTCAGGATGCTAAAGCACTTATAAAAATATTTAATTGGCAATGCCACAATGATTCATTAAAAATATATTACACACAATATTACAAATACATACAAAACAAATTAAAACCAGTATATATCATAGTTATACAAATTCATTACACTGTGAATTTCATGGAAAGGAACATGATGAGACAGTTATATTTGTCTTGTCACTGTTAATTTGAAATAGTAGACAGCACCCTGCAGGGGAATACATTTCCTGTTTATATATTGCTACTGTCTCTTGTCAAATTTAACACGGATTTCAAGCGTCGACGCGTTTTGGTGGGACAACCACAATAAAGCCACCTTCTTCAGGACAAAATATGATATAATCCTTTCCGGTGTTTCAGATATCACATATATTTGTTGTTTCTTCTAAAAACCTAATACGAAAAAATATATATATAAAATTGTAGGCATGTGTGTGCTTCAGAAAAAAGATTCAACCTATACTAACATATTAGAGTGTATTCAATATTTAAACAATATGAGAATTATTCCATTTCCAACTCTTTACACCCGTATTAAATCAAGAAGTTTTTCCATATTATCTATTAAAAAACAGGTCAAGTTATATATAAAAAAAAAATTCTTAACATCACAAATTCTCTATAAGTGCTCCAAACATCCCTACTAGGATTTTCCTTATTAAAAATACAAAGGTTTAAATTCAATCTCCCTCAATTACAACCCAGTCATCAGTCATTCTCTCTTCCAAGTTACAACTCACCGGTGCAACAGCACTTGGTGGGATGTTGCTTCAATAAAATAGTTTTTGGGCTATTCACAAATGATTCAATATTCTCTAAAGTGGAGACATAAAAATAATTATCAGGGGTTCTGTTATATGTTAACGTGACCAGCACTACTGTTATCACTAATCTTTCCATCTTCTTACCTATAGATCTCTGCTTTATTCTTACATGATATTTTCCACTATTAGGTAAGGAGTCCAATTCTGGTCAGGTCACCCCCTATAAATAGGGAGAAGGTCTATTTAATTTAAAGAAAAACAATTCCAATTATGTTGCTCCCTTCTCAGATATACACTCCATATTACACTATACTTTTCTAGCTTTTATAGTTGGTGGAGGGAAATTTAACTTCCAGTTCTTTACAGCAATAACCAACATATTACTTCAAAATGGCCCTATTTGGATAACCCCACTATCTATTTACGAAGCTCTCACCTTTTAGTTCTTGCCGGTTTACTTGACTTCGGGTGTTATTATAATGATACCGGAACGCATGTCCGTTGCTAAAGTAAAAAGCATACATCTACTCTTTAGCCCGGTGTACAGATAGTGCAGTATCTCAATTTCACACTGTTCACTTGTGCTTGTTTTTATATGTATATATATGTTTCGTGCTAAAAACAGCATCACCATAACCAAAGTTGCAGGCATAGGTATGTACTAATAACCATGGGGCTAAACAAACCTCCGGTAAACACACAATGTGTGAACTAAGAGCAGAATAGCCCCGCACACTACTAGATACATATATAAATCATTGTTAAACCATGAATAAAGAATGAATTTTACCAACTGAAAACCATTTTGACTTTTTCTCTTGGGAAAACAATTACTGAATGTAAACTTATGAACATGGTTTAACAATGATTTATATATGTATCTAGTAGTGTGAGGGGCTATTCTGCTCTTAGTGTATTAGAGTGACTAGAAAGTTTTTCTTGTCTCTCTGTTTTGGGACCTAGGGGATTGTGTCCTAAGCCCGTCGCACCTCCTTTTATTTGTGACAACCATCAGGGACGTTAGGACTGGTGCGGGTGTCGATGCTTTGATCCCCATTTTTGTGCTACACAATGTGTGAACACATTATTTGTTCGTACGTTTATTACCACTATCAAAAAGTTGTTCAACCCGCCGTCAGACCTCATCAAGACTAATATGGCACTGAAAATAGAGCCGCAATGTTAATCGTTACACTCGCTCCATTCGCTCGCTCAACCTGGCCCCCAGCTTACCTATATGACTCACAGCTTCCGCGTATTCCGGGACTTGGCTCACCTCTACGGTTCGGTTTAAAGTTTGTACCGCAGTGTCTGCCGGGATTGTTTTATACATCACGTCACGTACCTCTAATCCAATCCCCTTTGGTTACGTTAGAGGATCACGTGACCAGTGTCGCTACAAACTCGGCGCCATCTTTTAATAGTGAATTTACCCATACGTGACGATTTGTTAGGCTTAGTTTTTCATTTTTTTAAAAACGCCCAAGTCGTTGCAATAAGTTTAAGTATGCCTCAATCCTAATTATGGTTTGTCGTATTCTGTTTTTGAAATTGTTTTAGATTTAATGTTAGGATCAATATTGGTCTTCTATTAAACTATGCATACTGCATCTTTCTATATATGCAAAGCAAGATTTTTTGCACGCATTACGTATACTTTAAAGTTTAAAATTTAACAATCATGTTGATCCAATTTACTTAAATCACTCTTCTATGTAGGATCCAACCCTATTCATAAAGGACCCCCGTAATACATTTCCTCACCAAAGAGTTACTGATTCCTAAAGTCTATTAAGATCGTCTCCTGGTTCATTGAATTGTCCTAGTATTACCCAATGCATTTATGTGGGTTCAAACAGTAATGTTAATAAAAACCCACGCATTTCATTCTCTCATTCTCTGTTTACAGCGCTATTCTTGCTTTTGCTCAGTTGTTTAGTACAAACAAGGTACCCTCATTTTGCCTATGTAACCAATTTCATCCAATCCTCCCTCGTGTTCAATCCCTTTTGTATAGTATCCAGTATTGAAATACACCATTGTTCCCTGATTTTCTCTTCAGTTCCAGATTGCCACCCCTTTTGGTCCCAGTGATCTTTTCAATAATAAACCACTCAAACTCAGTATGTTTATGATTAAGATTATTATAGTGGTCCACAAAAAGGTGCATTTTGCTTGTTCGTTTTCAGGGCTGATCTGTGTTCTAGCAACCTCAATCTTTGTTCTCTTCCTGTCTCTCCCACATATGCTAATCCACATGGGCAACGTAGCAGGTAAACCACATTGGGACGTCTACAGTTATTCAGACTTTTGCATGTTAAGGTGTATCCATTGTATATCAATGACTTGGTAACTAGGCAGTGGTCACATATTGAACAGTTCCCACATTTATTGTTACCGAGGGCCTTCTCTCTTTGGAATGTACTCTGCACCATTGATCGAGTCTCTCTATATGTGTGGACTAAATTTTTGCGTATATTATCATTCCGTTTAAACGCAAACAATGGTTTTAGTAATTTGACCTCTTTGTCTTCATTAAGAATATTCCAATTTGTGTTAACCACATTTTTTATTTTGTTACTAACATTGGAGAATTGACTCACAAACACAATCCTATCCTTTGCAGTATTTTCCCTTTTATTCACCCTAACTGGATTTTGATCCAGCATGCTATCACGATTATAGAATCGTGCTCTTTTAAAGGCATGCTTTACGAGTTATTTTGGGTAACCCCTGTCCTGGAGTTTTTCCTTCAGAATCTCAGAATGTTTATAAAAATCCTCTAGGGATGAACAGTTCCTTCTCAATTGGAGGAACTGTCCGAAGGGGATATTGTCTCTCTGTGCTTGTGGATGGTAACTCCTATAGTGCAGGAGTGTGTTCTTATCAGTAGGTTTCGTGAAAAGCTCAACCTCTAATACTCCATGTATATTCTTAACCCCTTCGCTGCTAGGCCTTTTCCCCTCCTGTGCTAAGCCTTTTTTTGGCTATTTGGGGTAGTTCGCGCTTAGGGCCCTGTAACTTTTTGACCACATAAGGTATCCATGCCAAATTTGCGTCCTTTTTTTCCAACATCATGGGGATTCTACAGGTACCCAGGGTTTGTGGATTCCCCTGGAGGGGACCCAGAAATTAGCCAAAATACAGCTAAATTTTGGTTTTTTGGGGAAAAATGCGAAAAAAGGGCTACAGATGAAAGCATCTGATTTTTTCCCTGCAAATGGTATCAAAAAAGGGGTTGTGGTGCTGAAATCACCATCTTCCCAGCTTTCAGGAACAAGCAGATTTTTGTTAGAAAACCAAACTTTTGTACACAGTTTTGGCATTTTTCTGGGACAAAGCCTATTTTTGCTATTTTTTGTGCTTTCAACCTCCTTCCAGTTAATGGTAGAAATGGGTATGAAAGCAATAATGGATCCTGGAAAGCCATACATTTCTGAAAAGTATACAAGATTCTGAATTCAGCAAGGGGTCATTTGTGTAGATCCTTCAAGTTTTCTTTATAGAAACAAACAGTTAAATATAGGAAAAATTGAAAATTAGTTGGAAAAAACAGCCATTTGTGTCAACGTTTTCACCTGTAACTTCTTCTAATTATGACAGCTATTTCAAAGCAATATACCATTACATCCGCTGGACCTTTCTGTTTGTGGTGATATATAGGACTTGTAGGTTCACCAAGAACCCGACGAACCCAGAGCCAATAACTGAGCAGCGTCTTGCAATGGTTTTTTATTATGTCCCGGGTATATAGCAATTATTCTGGGAAAATTTATACATGGAAAAATTGGTATGAAAGACACCTATGTATTTCTGAAATGGGAACAAAATATAGAGTTTAGAAACAGTAGATATTTGCACATTTCTGAAATTGGGAATACCCATACTAGCATGAGAATTATAGGTCATTTTCAAAATGACTTCTTTTTTACACATTGTCTTTCATTTGGAAGGCAGAAATGCATCGAAAGTCAATACATAATAACAGTTGCTCTACAATTTTGTGTTACCCTAAGTCTCCCGATAAAAATGGTACCTCACTTGTGTGGGTAGGCCTAGTGCCCGCGACAGGAAACGGCCAAAACGCAACGTGGACACACAACATTTTCACAGTGAAAAATTACCCTTTTTTTGCAAAGTGCCTAGCTGTAGTTTTTGAACCCTAGCTCTGCCGGCACCTAGGGAAACCTAGCAAACTATACATTTTTAAAAACTAGACACCCAGGGGAATCCAGGATGGGGTGACTTGACTGGCTCTCACCTGGTTCTGTTACCCAGAATCCCTTGCAAACCTAAAAAATTGTCCAAAAAAACAAATTTTCCTCACTTTTCTGTGGTGGAAAGTTCTGGAATCTGCGTGGATCCACAAAATTCCACCCACCCCGTGTTCCCCAAAGTCTTTCGAGAAAAACGGTACCCCACTTGTGTGGGTAGGCCTAGTGCCCGCGACAGGAAACGGCCCAAAACGCAACGTGGACACACCACATTTTCACAGTGAAAAATGACCCATTTTTTGCAAAGTGCCTAGCTATAGTTTTTGAACCCTAGCTCTGCCGGCACCTAGGGAAACCTAGCAAACCTATACATTTTTGAAAACTAGACACCCAGGGAATCCAGGATGGGGTGACTTGACTGGCTCTCACCAGGTTCTGGTACCCAGAATCCCTTGCAAACCTAAACAATTGTCAAAAAACACATTTTCCTCACTTTTCTGTTGTGGAAAGTTCTGGAATCTGCGTGGATCCACAAAATTCCACCCACCCCGCGTTCCCCAAAGTCTTCCGAGAAAAATGGTACCTCACTTGTGTGGGTAGGCCTAGTGCCCGCGACAGGAAACAGCGCAAAACACAACGTGGACACACCACATTTTCACTGTGAAAAATAACCCTTTTTTTGCAAAGTGCCTAGCTGTAGTTTTTGAACCCTAGCTCTGCCGGCACCTAGGGACACCTAGCAAACCTATACATTTTTGAAAACGAGACACCCAGGGGAATCCAGGATGGGGTGACTTGACTGGCTCTCACCATGTTCTGGTACCCAGAATCCCTTCCAAACCTAAAAAATTGTCCAAAAAAACACATTTTCCTCACTTTTCTGTGGTGGAAAGTTCTGGAATCTGCGTGGATCCACAAAATTCCACCCACCCCGCATTTCCCAAAGTCTTCCGAGAAAAATGGTACCTCACTTGTGTGGGTAGGCCTAGTGCCCGCGACAGGAAACAGCGCAAAACGCAACGTGGACACACCACATTTTCACAGTGAAAAATGACCCTTTTTTTGCAAAGTGCCTAGCTGTAGTTTTTGAACCCTAGCTCTGCCGGCACCTTGGGAAACCTAGCACACCTATACATTTTTGAAAACTAGACACCCAGGGGAATCCAGGATGGGGTGACTTGACTGGCTCTCACCAGGTTCTGGTACCCAGAATCCCTTGCAAACCTAAACAATTGTCAAAAAAACCACATTTTCCTCACTTTTCTGTGGTGGAAAGTTCTGGAATCTGCGTGGATCCACAAAATTCCACCCACCCCGCGTTCCCCAAAGTCTTCCGAGAAAAATGGTACCTCACTTGTGTGGGTAGGCCTAGTTCCCGCGACAGGAAACAGCGCAAAACGCAACGTGGACACACCACATTTTCACAGTGAAAAATGACCCTTTTTTGCAAAGTGCCTAGCTGTAGTTTTTGAACCCTAGCTCTGCCGGCACCTAGGGAAACCTAGCAAACCTATACATTTTTGAAAACGAGACACCCAGGGGAATACAGGAGGGGGTGACTTGACTGGCTCTCACCAGGTTCTGGTACCCAGAATCCCTTGCAAACCTAAAAAATTGTCAAAAAAACCACATTTTCCTCACTTTTCTGTGGTGGAAAGTTCTGGAATCTGCGTGGATCCACAAAATTCCACCCACCCCACGTTCCCCTAAGTCTCCCAAGAAAAATGGTACCTCACTTGTGTGGGTAGGCCTCGTGCCCGCGATAGGAAACAGCGCAAAACGCAACGTGGACACACCACATTTTCACAGTGAAAAATGACCCTTTTTTTGCAAAGTGCCTAGCTGTAGTTTTTGAACCCTAGCTCTGCCGGCACCTAGGGAAACCTACCAAACCCACACATTTCTGAAAAGAAGACACCCGGGGGATTCCAGTGAGGTATGTCTTGCATGGATCCCCCAACGTTTTCTTACCCAGAATCCCCTGCAAACCTGAAATTGTGCTGAAAAAATCACTTTTTTCACACATTTGTGTGTGTGAAAGTTGTGGCATCACCGGGCTGACACAAATTTCCTACCACCCAGCGTTCGCCCAGGTCTCCCTATAAAAATGGTGCCTCACTCGGGTGGGAGGCCCAAGTACCCGCGACAGGCAAGGGCCCAAAACGTATTGAGGCGACTTCAAAATTGCCTATCACAAAACGACCTGGTTTTGCAAGGGGGGTCCCATGACTTTTTGGCCCGGGGCTCGGCGGCCACCAAGGTAAACCTACCAAACCCACACATTTCTGAAAACTAGACACCTGGGGGATTCCAGTGAGGTATGTCTTACGTGGATCCCCCAACGTTTTTTTACCCAGAATCCCCTGGAAACCTGAAATTGTGCTGAAAAAATCACTTTTTTCACACATTTGTGTGTGGGAAAGTTGTGGCATCACCGGGCTGACACAAATTTCCTACCACCCAGCGTTCGCCCAGGTCTCCCGATAAAAATGGTGCCTCACTCGGGTGGGAGGCCCAAGTACCCGCGACAGGCAAGGGCCCAAAACGTATTGAGGCGACATCAAAATTGCCTATCACAAAACGACCTGGTTTTGCAAGGGGGGTCCCATGACTTTTTGGCCCGGGGCTCGGCGGCCACCAAGGTAAACCTACCCAACCCACACATTTCTGAAAACTAGACACCTGGGGGATTCCAGGGAGGTATGGCTTGCATGGATCCCCCAACGTTTTCTTACCCAGAATCCCCTGCAAACCTGAACTTTTGCTGAAAAAATCACTTTTTTCACACATTTGTGTGTGGGAAAGTTGTGGCATCACCGGGCTGACACAAATTTCCTACCACCCAGCGTTCCCCCAGGTCTCCCTATAAAAATGGTGCCTCACTCGGGTGGGAGGTCCAAGTACCTGCGACAGGCAAGGGCCCAAAACTTATTGAGGCGACATCAAAATTGCCTATCACAAAACGACCTGGTTTTGCAAGGGGGGTCCCATGACTTTTTGGCCCGGGGCTCGGCGGCCACCAAGGGAAACCTACCAAACCCACACATTTCTGAAAAGTAGACACCCGGGGGATTCCAGGGAGGTATGGCTTGTGTGGATCCCCCAACGTTTTCTTACCCAGAATCCCCTGCAAACCTGAAATTGTGTAGAAAAAATCACTTTTTTCACACATTTGTGTGTGGGAAAGTTGTGGCATCACTGGGCTGACACAAATTTCCTACAACCGAGCGTTCCCCAAGGTCTCCCGATAAAAATGGTGCCTCACTCGGGTGGGAGGCCCAAGTACCCGCGACAGGCAAGGGCCCAAAACATTTTGTGATAGGCAATTTTGATGTCGCCCCATCTGCCCCCCCAGGGGGGGCAAAAAGTCCACTAGACGCCAGGGAGTTTTTGGGCAAATTTTAATTAGGGTGGGGGCTGCCCAAAACGGGCATGCCAATGCCCCCGCCTGGGGGCAGATGGGGGCATTAGCCCCCAATCTGCCCCGCCAGGGGGGCAAAAAGCCCACTGGTCGCCAGGGATTTTTTTGGGGCAAATTTGAATTAGGGTGGGGGCTGGCCAAAACGGGCATGCCAATGCCCCCACCCTAATTAAAATTTGCCCAAAAACTCCTGGCGTCTAGTGGGCTTTTTGCCCCCCGGCGGGGCAGATTGGGGGCTAATGCCCCCATCTGCCCCCAGGGGGGGCAGAAAGTCCACTAGACGCAAGGGAGTTTTTGGGCAAATTTTAATTAGGGTGGGGGCTTCCCGAAACGGGCATGCCAATGCCCCCACCCTAATTAAAATTTGACCCATAAAATCCCTGGCGTCTAGTGGGCTTTGCCCCTCGGGGGGCAGATTGGGGGCTACTGCCCCATCTGCCCCCCAGGGGGGGCAGGAAGGCTGTAATTTTTGCGGAGAGGGGGTGGGGGCATGGGCATGCCCATTTTGGGCAGCCCCCACCCTAATTCAAATTTGCCCCAAAAAAATCCCTGGCGACCAGTGGGCTTTTTGCCCCCCTGGCGGGGCAGATTGGGGGCTAATGCCCCCATCTGCCCCCAGGGGGGCAGAAAGTCCACTAGACGTCAGGAGTTAAGGCAAACTTTAATTAGGTGGGGCTGCCCAAAACGGGCATGCCAATGCCCCCACCCTAATTAAAATTTGCCCAAAAACCTGGGGGGCAAAAAGCCCATTAGACGCCAGGGATTTTTTTGGGCAAATTTTAATTAGGGTGGAGTCTGCCCAAAACGGGCATGCCAATGCCCCCACCCTAATTAAAATTTGCCCAAAAAAATTCCTTGCATCTAGTGGGCTTTTTGCCCCCCCCCGGGGGGGCAGATTGGGGGCTACTGCCCCATCTGCCCCCCAGGGGGGCAGGAAGGCTGTTATTTTTGTGGGTGAGGGGGTAGGGGCCTGGGCATGCCCGTTTTGGGAGCCCCCAACCTAATTAAAATTTGCCCCAAAAAACTCCCTGGCGTCTAGTGGGCTTTTTGCCCCCCCGGCGGGGCAGATTGGGGGCTAATGCCCCCATCTGCCCCCAGAGGGGGCAAAAGCCCACTAGACGCCAGGAGTGTAGGGAGTCTTAATTAGGTGGGGGCTGCCCAAAACGGGCATGCCAATGCCCCCACCCTAATTAAAATTTGCCCATAAAATCCCTGAGGTTCTACTGGCTTTTGCCCCGGGGGCAGATTTGGGCTAATGCCCCCAGCTGCACCCCAGGGGGGGCAGAAAAGCTGTCATTTTTGCGGGGGTGGGTGGGGGCATGGGCATGCCCATATTGGGCAGCCCCCACCACAAATTATAATTAAAAAAAAATCCCTGGCATATAGTGGGCTACTGCCCCCCAGGGGGGGCAGAAAGGCTGTAAATTTGCGGGGTGGGGGCATGGACATGCCCTTTATGGGCAGCCCCCACCCTACTAAATTATGCGGCAAACAAAAATATCCCTGGGGTCTAGTGGGCTTTTTGCCCCCCAGGGGGGGCAAAAAGACTAAATCGCACCAAAAAAAATTGGGGGGAGCAAAAGCCCTTGCCCAAGGGGCCGCTCCCTCCTCCCTGGTGTCTAGTGGGTGGATCCCTGCTTGGGGATCACCCTCCTGGGGCGATCCCCAAGCAGGGATCCACTGGGGAGGGGTACCATTGGAAAGGGGAGATTCTCCCCTTTCCAATGATACCTCTCCATCTTTCTACGTGCCCGGGGGTCTGAGATAGCCCCCTGAGCACATAGAAAGTGAAACTGAAATGAGTCTAAAGGCTCATTTCTGTTTCGGTTTCTGTGCAATGAGGACAGCGCGACGTGCGCGCTGATCCTCATGGCACAGAAACCAGGGAGGGGCCTCGGGAGCTGGGAAGCTCTTCCCCAGCTCCCAAGGTCACAGGGGTGAAATAGAAATCCCTCTGCTGTCTGCAGCAGAGGGATTTCGTGCCCCTGGCCTCATGACGGAATGGTTCCGTCATGAGCACAGGGGCACCGATGCTCATGACGGAACCATTCCGTCATGAGCATCGAAGGGGTTAATGGTGATATCCAAAAAGTTCACTGAACTGTTATTATACTCCACTGTAAATTTCAAATTTTTATCACCCAGGCTTAATCATTCTAAAAATTGGACCAAATTAGCTTCTTCACCCTCCCAGATGAAGAAAATAGCATCAATGAAGCGGCGCCATCTAACAATGTTTTCAAAAAAAGGCGCAGCCTCATTGAAGATATGTCTGTTCTCAAAATTGCCCACATATAGGCAAGCCAAGCTGGGGGCACAGGTCGCCCCCATGCTGGTCCCTTTGCACTGAAGGTACATATCATCACCAAATAAAAACATATTGTTCTTCAGCACAAGCGTGATACACTGCATAATGAACTCCTTATTAGCTCCTCTAAGTTCGTTCTCCATTAAAACATCCTCAAATACTTTGATGGTGTCATTCTGTGGGATATTAGTATATAAAGCTTCTATGTCGAGGGTCACCAACATCTGATTGTGTTCATTAAATGTGGTGCCCTCGACAATAGAAATAATATGGGCAGAGTCCCTAACATATGACCTCTGTTTTTGGACTACTGGTCTAAGAAAGCTATCAGCATATTTGCTGAATGGTTCCATTAAGGAGCCTAAACAGCTCACTATTGGTCGCATTGGGGGGTTTTCCTCATTTTTATGTATTTTAGGGAGCCCATATATTGCTGGGATAACAGCATTGTCATTACTGAGGAATTTAAGTTCCTCATGGCAAATCCAATCGTTATCACTGGCTTTTTTAAGAACCTCAGCTACCTGTTTTTTTAATGATTCCATCTTAGAATTGGGTACTTTGGTGTAGTGGTCCCTGACATCAAGAAGAGCCAACATCCTACTCTCATAGACCTCTGTATCAAGGACCACTTCACCACCCCCTTTGTCTGCCGGTTTAATCGTCAGGCTCATATCATTTTTTAGAGCTGCCATGGCTGCTCTATGCTCTTTTGACATATTATTTGAGTCTGGATATGCCTCCCTCACTATCTTCCTCACCTTAGCTTCAACTACACGTTCAAATGTGTCCACATTTTTACACACTTGGGAGATCGAGGGTGTAAAAGTAGACTTACCTTATAGACCTGAGATATTATTAGTTCCCTTATATTCTCTCTCCTTAAAGAATCTTTTAAGCCTAATTTTGCGGAAAAACGCCTTTAAATCCTTCTCTAAGGTAAATTTTTTAACATTAGCTGTGGCTGCAAAAGTAAACCCTCTTTCCAATACGTCAACCTCTAAGCCAGTAAGTACCCTTTTGGATAGATTTATTATAGGATTTTTTTTCTTCTCAGAGGGCTGGTTTAACGCTAGTACCTCTGGTTTCTGGTTTTGAGGTACTCTTGAGGTTGACTCCTCATATATTGACCCCTGCCCTGGTTTTGGTTTGGATTCTGGTTTATCCTTGGGCCACTTCTTTGGCGATGGTCTAAAAAATCCCCATAATTGCCATTAGATGCATGCCCTCCTTGTTCTCCCCCTGAAGGACCCTCTTCTTCACTACTGGATCCTGAGGTCTCAGAGAAGGTCACTCCCTTCCTCCCTCCTCTTGAATAAGTGGGTCTCTGTACATATTGTCTTTCTCCCTTTTGGTCTCTATTTGGTTGATAATAATCCTTGTTAGTATAGGGATATACAAGTTCTAGGCTAAACTTGTTGACATCTTTTTTCAATTTAATGTTTTTTTTGTTTATAAGATATTCCTTATATCCATTCACCTCTTGATTTAATTCGTCTAGCTGTTTTTTGGCCTCATCTAAAGCTGTACTTTCTTTTAGGACTCGTTCTAGTTCTTCTATTTCTTGTTTTTCAACAATAATCATCTTCTGTGCAGTCTCAATAATTAATAGGATCCAATCGCGGCTACACCGGTTGGCAATATAGGTCCAGACCTCCAGAACTTTTTTGTTCTCCACGAACAATCTAGGCTCATTGCAGACTTGCAGCCCAATCAGAATTACCCCAGATTTCAAATATTCGATTAAAAATTCTGCGTGCAGTTCGGTCCTAATTAATTTTTTCTTCAAGTTAAGGGCTTTTCCCCATTTATCATTATTCCCTGTGATTATCATGATTTTATTTCCTGTCTTTGAGGACGTCCCAATAATCTTGTTAAATTGGTCCTCTGTGAACCCAAACGTTTTGAATGGATCCATCTCTGATTCAATATAATAATCAGCTGTTGAATAGCAGTCTTTGTCAGACAAACTCTCCAACCACGAGGGTTGTGCTAGAGACCTTAAAAAATAAGGAGAGGGGCTTGTGTGTTCCAAAGGGACAGAGCACCAATAAACCAGTAGGTTAAAAATAAATATTCCCTTTGGAAAGACTCCACATAATACTCACACACTAATTCACCACAGGTATTCACCATCTATCACACTATAACAAGTAAATACTCCACTCAGGATGCTAAAGCACCTTTAAAAATATTTAATTGGCAATGCCACAATGATTCATTAAAAATATATTACACACAATATTACAAATACATACAAAACAAATTAAAACCAGTATATATCATAGTTATACAAATTCATTACACTGTGAATTTCATGGAAAGGAACATGATGAGACAGTTATATGTGTCTTGTCACTGTTAATTTGAAATAGTAGACAGCACCCTGCAGGGGAATACATTTCCTGTTTATATATTGCTATTGTCTCTTGTCAAATTTAACACGGATTTCAAGCGTCAACGCGTTTCGGTGGGACAACCACAATCAAGCCACCTTCTTCAGGACAAAATATGATATAATCACTTCACCTCCTGGGAGTGTCTGTGTTTCCTTATCTGGACGATTGGCTTCTCCAGGCTCCTTCATCCATGGTCATGTCACAGCACCTGTCTTTGACCATTCATATGCTAGAGCGCCATGGGTTTCTCCTGAACTTTCCAAAGTGCCACCTGCTTCCTGCCACCCAGAGGTCCTTCATTGGGGCTGACTTCGATTCTGTTCTGGGCAAGGTGTTCCTTCCTCCTTCCAGGCTTCTGCGCCTTCAGTCCCTGTTGAGGGTGTTATTGTCTCAGGCATCGGCCCCCCTGCTTCAGTGGCTCGAAGCGCAGGGTCACATGGACGCAACAGCCTTCACGGTTCCATGGGCCGGGTTCCATCTTCGGCCTTTGCTGTGGCATCTTCACCACTGGGTGCCTTTCCCAGTTCGGGACTACACTGTGTCGGTGCCAGTGTCTCTGGCGATGGTGTCCGCTCTCCAGTGGTGGCTGGATTCTTCGAATCTCTCCAAGGGGATGTGTCTTCGACCGCCCCTTCCAGTGGTGTTGACAACGGATGCCAGTGCGTCCGGTTGGGGTGCTACTCTGGGTCAGTGGTCTGTCCCGGCTCGTTGGCTGAGATCAGAGTCCCGCCGGTCCTCCAACTGGAAGGAACTGTCTGCTGTGGAGCGTGCTCTTCGATTCTTCCAGGATCGGCTGCAGTGTGCGCAATGTTCTGGTGCGGACCGACAACATGGTCACTGTGGCCTACATCAATCACCAGGGCAGTACTCGCAGTTCTTCCTTGAATCTGGTGGCCTGTGCGATTGCAGGTTGGGGAAGCTTCATCTTCTGGCCATCTCTGCTCAACATATCCGGGGTTTGGATAATGTGGTGGCGAATGCCTTGAGTCGCAGGTTTCTGTCATCTCTGCCTTTGTGCCTCTCTCCCAGGATTTTCCGGTTGATCTGCCGGAGGTTCGGGACTCCCAGGCTGGACTTGTTTGCTTCCAGGACCAATGCTCTGCTTCCCCTCTTTTGTTCCCGGACCCCGGAGATGGGTGCTTGGGGGGTGGAGGCCTTGTCTCTCCTGTGGCCTCCTTGGTTGCTGTATGCCTTTCCTCCCTTTCCTCTGATTCCGGTGTTTTTGCTGAAGGTGCAGAGGGTGGGGGCGCAGGTGGTGGCTGTCTTACCTCACTGGCCCCGGAGGTCCTGGTTCCCATTGTTGCTGAGTCTGGCGGTGGGTTCTCCTTGGGTTCTGCCTCGCTGCCCTACTCCCCTGAGGTCGACCTCTCCCTCCCTCCTGGTCCCTCTCACCTTGGCGCTCTGGAGGTTGAACGGCTGTCTCTTGGGGTCAGGGGTTTGCCTGACCACATTATTACGGTGATGCAGGCCTCCCATAGGAAGTCTACTTTGTTTCCTTACTTTCCTTAACACACTTCTTGAAACCTATGTTCTTGAAAACAGTTTCTATATCTTAGGCGACTTCAATTTCCATTTAGAGGCTGTTACTGACATAAACACCATTTCCTTACTTGATACCTTGAAGATGGCAGGCTTAGACCAAAGGGTCACCGGCCCCACACATCAGGCAGGCCATACCTTAGATGGCATCTTTACTAATAATGATCGATTCAAAATTAAGGAGATCTTACCTCAGACCTGGACTGACCATTTTGTGGTTATCTTTGAGCTTAATAGTACTCTCAAGGACCAACCAAATATATCCAACAGGCCAGTCAGATCCTACCGCAATTGGAAACGGGTCGACAACACCTTGCTTAGGCTTCAGCTTGCGCGCTCTCAAACAAAAATTCTGGAAAAGGCAGAACAGGCTCACATTTTAATCAATGGCTCATGCAGACAGCTGATAATATAGCTCCCTTTCAAAAAATCTCAAGCAATAGGAAAACCCCAACAGCCCCCTGGTTTTCAGAAACCTTGAGATTAAAAAAGCAAGAGTGTAGAAGACAAGAGAGATGCTGGAGGTTACATTATAATGATCATGAACTCGTTAAGTATAAGATAGTATTAGCTGACTATAAAAATCTAATTCCGACAGAAAAACGCTCCTATTTTTCCAAACAAATTAAGGAGGCAGAAAATTCAACTAAAGAGCTGTTTCAAGTGGTAACTAGTCTGTCTACCCTAGCAGATAAGATAGCGAATAATCATTCTCAGGACTTCTGTAACTTACTAGCTCAACATTTTCAAAGTAAAGTGGAACAAATCTACACCACCTTTGACAAAGGGACAAGGTCTGAGTTTCGAGATCCATGTATCCCGCGACATCCTAATGCCCAGGCCTTCAAAGAATTCAGGCTAGTAACGGTGGATGAGGTCACCACCCATATTATACAGGCCAAATCTGTCTCTCCCTATGACCCCTTTCCCCCTATAATTTTTAAACAAGTTCCTGAGATCCTCGGCCCCAGCCTAACCTCAATTTTAACTCCATGTTATGGAGGGTGTCTTTCCCTCCATTTGGAAGAAGGCATTGATTCTGCCTCTTCTGAAAAAATCAAATCTTGATGAAGCTGATACTAATAATTACAGGCCCATTTCACGTCTCCCAGTTCCTGCCAAGTTTGTGGAAAAAGTTATGAATAATCAACTTACACGATATCTACAGGAATATAACTTCTTGGATGAATCCCAATTCGGTTTCAGGGCAGAGCACAGCACTGAGACTGCCCTAATAAAAGCCACTGATGAAATCAGAGCAGTCTTGGATGCAGGTGGTACTGCGGCCCTTATCTTGCTCGACCTGTCGGCAGCGTTCGACACAGTTTCCCACAACCTATTACTTACCCGTCTAAATTCATTGGGCATTACGGATAACGCTTTAGCTTTGATTTCTTCTTTTTTATCTACTAGGATACAAACAGTTGCCTTGGGCAATTACGATTCCCCGTTTTTCACTCTCCCATGTGGGGTCCCTCAGGGCTCTGCAATGAGTCCTACACTCTTCAATGTATCTGTATCTGAACTGGCCGCATTAATTAGATCTTTTGGGATGGCTTCAACATCTTAAGCGGACGACACTGAAATCATTCTGTCCATCTGTAAAAATGTCATACCGCCAGTAACAAGATTTAGAGACTGCATGCTGGTAGTCAACGCATGGATGAGTTCGCACTGCCTCAAGCTTAATTCAGGAAAGACAGAGGTGATCCTGTTTGGGAATTACTCCCCTAACTGGTCACAGATCTGGTTGCCGGATGAATTGGGAGCAGTACCCATCCCGGTCACCAAAGCAAAAAATTTGGGAGTGATCATAGACGAGAGACTAAATTTTGAACCTCAAGTCAAAGCAGTCTCATCAGCCAGTTTTTTTCTACTTAAGAGGATCAAGAAAATTTTACCTCTGATCCCAGTAGACAGCAGGAAAATAGTGATTACTTCTCTAGTCATTGCTAAACTGGACTACTGCAATGGGCTTTATCTCGGAATGCCCGTGAAGAAGATACATAGATTGCAGATGATTCAGAATGCAGCCGCAAGGCTCCTGCTGGGGATCCCTAAGTTTCAATCAATAGGGAAGGATCTTCGAAAACTGCATTGGCTTTCAGTCAAGGGTCGCATTAAGTTTAAGGCCTTATGTGTTACATACAAGGCACTTCATGGTACCAGCCCTCAGTTTTTGAGATGATCATTAAACTGGTACTCTCCAAACAGATGTCTTAGGTCTGAAGGGGCAAAACTGATGCTCTCTCAGAGATTCTGTAAGGCTAATTGGGGGAGCAGAAGCATCATGGTGGGTGCTACGAAACTCTGGAACACCCTCCCCTTCTCCATCAGAAATCTTCCATCTTTAACATCCTTTCGTAAAGCCCTAAAGACCTGGCTATTTAATGAACAGTTCACTTGCCTGCTTCCGGACTGTTAGCGCCAAGACACCGTTTTGTATTTGTGCGCTGTATAAATCTCAGTAACATAACATACTTTGTCCTCCTACTCTAAACATTGGGCTTCCTTCTCCTCCTGGTGTTCTGGGCTTGGTCTGTCTTCTACCTCTTGCTCTGTCGCTAATATCCTTCAGTTTTTTTCTGGATGGGTTTCAAAAGAACTATGCTTTGTCTACCCTGAAGGGCCAATGGGCTGCTATTCGGGCTTTCCGGGATCCGGCTTTGGTCCTGTCTTCGGATGGGTTGTTGGTATCTCTGTTGTTCCCGAGTTTCTCTCTCTCCTCTCCTTCTGCTCGCTCTTCTGTTCCTCCTTGGGATCTTTCTTTGGTCCTGGAGGCTCTCCAGTCCTCTCCCTTTGAGCCTTTGGAGTCTGTTGACCTCAAATTCCTGTCCTTTAAGGTGGCTTTTCTGGTGGCCATTACTTCAGCTCGGAGGTTGGGTGAGCTCACTGCTTTACATTGTTCTCCTCCTTTCTTGCGGTTCATGGACAACGCGGTGGTCCTCTGTTTGGATCCTGGGTTTGTTCCTATGATTCGTTTTAAGTTTCATTCTTCTCAGGAATTGATCCTTCCTTCATTTTGCCCTTCTCCTTCCTCTCCTGCTGAGCTGTTGTCGCGCACTCTTGATGTGAAGCGTGCATTATCTATCTATGTTGACCTGTCTGCGGTGTTTCGTTCTTCTGACTCCCTCTTTGTGACATTTTGTCCGGCTGGTCGGGGGAAGGCTGCATCCTGCCTTACGCTGGGTCGCTGGATCAAATCTGCTATTTCTCTGGCTTATCAGGGCTCTGGTATGCCTTGCCCTTCTGGGGTTCAGGCCCGGTCCACTAGGGGTGTCTCTGCTTCCTGGGCTGCTTTTCATGGGGTTTCCCTTGATGAGATCTGTTGGGCTGGGACTTGGGCTGCTGATTCTACTTTTGTGAAGCATTACCGTTTGAATTGTGCTCTGTCTGACCATACAAATTTTGGTTGTGGTGTGTTGCGTGCTGTGGGGCGTGTTCCCCCCACCTGATTCTGTGTATTTATTAAACATGTTTTCACTTGCTGCACTCCACTTTTGTGTTCGGTCTGTGTTCTATGTGTGGTGTGCCAAAGGCCTTCCTGTGATTTTGCTTTGGTATGCCTCATTAGTGATGACTGGGTCGAGGACAGAGGACGTAGAGGTAATGCTCTGATTACTTACCGGTAATCCTCATTACTCTTAGTCCTACTCGTCCTCGACCCAGTCATACTTCCCACCCACCCTCCCTGTTCAGGCCTTTGTTGCTTGGTATGTCAGGAAGTGCTTTCTGTTGGCTATGTAATTATAGCCCCTGGCAGGAGGGTGGGTGGAGCCTAAAAAGCGTTTCCTGTTTTGTTTCCTGTCAGTGGAATATACCTCATTAGTGATGACTGGGTCGAGGATGAGTAGGAGTAAGAGTAATGAGGATTACCGGTAAGTAATCAGAGCAATACAGAAATGTTAGGAAAATGTGTTTTTAGCCAAAGTTTGAGATTTGCAAGGGCTTCTGGGTAATAAAAAAAACCTGGTGAAAGCCATGTAAGTCATGCCACCCTGGACTCCCCTGGGTATCTAGTTTTCAGACATTTGCAGGTTTGCTACATTTTCCTGGGTACCAGCAGAGCTAGGCCCACATTTTGCAGCCACCAACAGTGCAGAAAAAAATCTGTTTTTGCTTGGAAAAATTTGACCTGTCCATGTTGTGTTTTGGGCCTTGTCCTGTCGCATGCACAAGGCCTACTCACACACGTGAAGTACCATTTTTATCCGGAGAAGTTGGGGAAGTCTGGGTGGTAGGAATTGTGGATTGCTGCAGTTTCCAAAATTTTCTCTGACAGAAATGTGAGGAAAATGTGTGTTTTGAGTCAGTTTGAGGTTTGGTAGGGCTTCTGGATAAAACCACTTCATTGGAATCACTGTGTGTCTTTGTTTTCAGAAATGTCTTGGTTTGGTAGGTTTTCCTGGGTGGCGGCTGAATTAGGACCTGAAATCCGCAGCTACCCACATTACAAAATAAAAGCATGAATTCTGCTGGGTAAAATATGATGCATTCAGGTCAAATTTTGGGGTGTATTGTGTTGCAGGTGCTAGGGCCAGCCACACAAGTGGGTACCACTTTTATCTGGAGACATGTGGGAATACAGAACAGTAGAATATTTATTACCAATTAGATTTCGCTGCATTTGTGCCTCCCAGATGTAAGCCACTGTGTAAGAAAGAAGACATTTTGCAAAATGCTCTCTGAATCACATTAGTTTGGGTACCTACAAATTCAGAGATGTACAAATAACCACTGCTTCTACATGCAGCATATGGCATACAGTTCAGAAATACATACGTTTCCTTCATACCCATTTTTCACTCTTTATATTTTACCATATGAATTCATCTACTCCAATCTATACACAATGAAAAACCATTGTAAGGTGCATCTCACTTATTGACTCTCGGCACCTCAGGTTTTAGAGAATCCATACACTCCTGCATGTCGCTGTGACTAGAAGACTCTAGCGGCCATACTATTGAAATGCTGTTGTATGTCGGCCATTGTGGCAAGAAGTTACAGATGAAAACATTGTCACAAATGGCTGTTTTTTCCCTACTCCTTTTCAATATCTTTTTTATTTCAACAGTATTTTTTTGGGGGAAAACATGAGGAATCTACACAAATGATCCATTGCTGAATTCAGAATTTTGTCTACTTTTCAGAAATGTATTGGTTTCTGGCTTGACCCCTGTTTCCACCATTGACTGGAAGTAGGTTGAAAGCCTACAAATTAGGAAAATTTGGCTAGCTCTTAGAAAAATGGCAAAACTGTGGTAAAAACAATGTTTTTTATACAACTCTGCATCTTCTTGAAAGCTGGGAATATGATGATTTTACCACAGCAAACCTTTCATTGATGCCATTGGTAGTGAAAAAAAACCAGGCACTTTTTTTGCGAAGCACTTTTTCCCATTTTTCTTCCCAAAAAACAAATTTAGCTATATTTTGGCTATTTTTTGTTTAACTCCAGGGGAATCCTCAATCCCTGGGTACCTTTAAAATCACCATTATGTTGGGAAAAAGGGCCCAAATTTGACTTGGTTATCTTATGTGAAACAAATTACCACAAATAGCCCAAAAAAAAGGGCTCATAAGTGGTAAAGCCTCAGCAGTTAAGGGGTTAAATAATGTGTTATTGGGTGTTATTGAGTCACATTTATTTTCATTGTCTTGGCATAAGCTCAATGTATTGCATCTGCGGCCACCAATATCATTCAATATAATCAAGGCCACTGGAAATCTGCAGCCGCAGCTTTTTTCACATAATTGTGGATTTGTCACATATCCCGTCATCTGCTGCACAATCTGTAGATTATAACAAAAAAAGTGTTATTTCTTGCTCAAACAGATCAAAAGTTACTAGAACCGTGGTGACATGTATGTGTGCAGTGGAAGGCCCTTCGCAAAGGTTAACTGGATACCTTTCAGTTGCTTATTTATGTATTTGATTGATAAACGGATACTTATGAGGTAAAGTCTTTGCCCAGTTAGTATTGCCATGGGTAAAAGTTACAAAATAATGAAGTGATACTATAAAAAAAAATGTGCTGCATTTTGCCTCATAATTTGCATTTTCTTGCAGCATAATTTAGGAAAACCTGTCGCATAATTTGGTGCTCACCTGCTGCATAATTCCAGTGGCCCTGAATATAATATTCAATTCTGTTAGCTATCTTGCACCGTATTTAGATAATAATTAGTAGAGCTGTACGGCGCTCTGAAGGCCGTCTGGGCTATGTTTGCGCTTTGTACAAGTTTAAATTGCTGTACATCTGTTCTTTTAATTCTCGATTATAGTAGTGAAACAAAGTGGGTCTGTAGAAAAACACTCCCAAGAGTTAATGCATTTTCAACGTTACTCCTCATTCCTGGAAACAATGGGTGATATTTAGGATATTTTACGAAATGGCTCATCTACTCATTTAAGAATAAAGGCATATTAAGTGGAGTATTACTTGTGCAACAATATATGAAATATGGCATTTATTGGCGCTTATTGGGCAACCGTTTTCGGTTTACAATTGAACAAAACTCGGTTAGATCGTTGCCTTCCCCTTCTCCCAGTGCATTAATTGGCAGCAATTGGCAGGTACTGAGTGCCAAAGGAAGAATGCCAGCACTACTACTGCAATATATTTAATGGAGAGAGCGGAGGGTAGCGTCACTTCTCACGATCAAAAAGACACTCTGATTGGTAAGTACCTTTATATTTCCACTTAAAGCACTTCCGCCTCCGATTCATTTCCTTAACTTTGGTTAAAGGTTTAGGTAAAGAATGATCGGGGTGAAGAGAGGAAAGGACAGATCGAAGAAGGATGGACAAAGGAAGAAACGGAGGGTGTAAGAAAGGAAAGAAGGGTTGGAGGGGAGGAAAGCAGAAAGGAACGGATGAATGGAGTAGGGAAGAGAGGAGAGGAGGAGAAAAGGAGTGAGAGGAGCAATTCAGGGAGAGGGAAAATAAAAGATTGACTAGTGAGGGGAGTAAGGGAGGGAGGGCATATATGTTTCAATAAAGGAGAGAGGTTAGACGGAAGAGGGAGGGAGGTAAAAGAGGTGAGGGAAGGAAGGGGAAGGAGGAAGAAGGGAGAGAAGGGAAGATGGTGTGGAATGAAAAAGGCAAAAAGAGGTGGTTGGATAGAATGAAAGAGGGTTGCGTGGATGGATAGAGTTAGGTTGAGAGATTTATGTAGAAATATGCACATAAACAAAAGAGCCCATGCAGAATTCAGTAGACCTTAGTTCATTGTGGAGAAGTGTGGCTCAATGGTTAGAGCGGCAGACCCTGATGCAGAGATCTGGCCCGGGACCAGGGTTCAATTCCCACCTCGGCGGGTCTTGGGCTCAATTTCCTCGGACCTGATAATTCTCGCCTCGGTGCCTATTCTAATCATGGGTCCCACTCTGCAACTCTGGGTAATAGCTTGCTTAATCTCCACAACGGCCCCACCAGCGCTGGGATGCCTGCCTTCACCTTGGGGGTGCCCAGGAGTGGACACTTCACAGGGAAAAGCCAGGAAGGGTTCCACAGCGGTATGCGTACAGCGCCAGGACACCCCTTTGGGGGTATAAGTGCGCTTTACAAGTACGAATTTCATTGTCTTCCACAGAAATCATTCCCATGAGGGGCACAGTGTATAAATAAAGAAAACGTGAACTATCCATGATAGCGTTGTTTGCTAGTCTATGGTGAGAGTGCCAAACCCCTTTCTCTATAGAAGACGGTATTTCGGTCACATTCATTGGTATTGTTCATGTGTCTCTCAGTCCGGCGTCTCCGGCTTCACAGTCTCTGTTCTTTTCCATCTCAGTCACACTCTCCTCTCATTTCCTTCTCCTCTCTTTCTCACCTTTCTGCCTTAGTCTCACACAAGGCTAATTCTATTTCACTACTATCTACCTTGCCCCTCTCTCGCTCTCTCTCTTCAATCGCTTCTCTCAATCCCTTCTCTTTCAGTGTCATTCTCCTCCCACCCTCTTCTCCTCACTCCGTATCAGAAACAGACCATGTGGAACATTAACCTGGGTGAGAGATGTGTGATACTTCCACAGAATAATACCTGGTCCTGTTTTCTCAGTCCCCACAGAACCTAGGGTTTTACATTCTGGGAATAAATGCTGAAAGAGCTCAACTGCCTGTGAACTGGCTCACCTCAACCTATGTCTGTGCAGAGGCTCAGCGCTGTCTGCAATGGAGCTCAGCTGCATACTCGGTAGAGCTCAGCTCTGTCTGCCTAGGTCCACAGAGCTATGTATGCAGGACTCTGCTCCAGCTCAATGAAAGAAATCACCTATGGGTACATGGTCTTTGTTCTATCTGGGCATGGGTTCCGCACTATGGGGCAGATTTACAAGAACTGGCGCATCTCTGCAGATTAGCAGAGATGCACCAGTTAATTTGTGATACGTAAAATAACCCTTGCGTCACTATGGATGCGTCGCATTTACAATGCGGCGCACCATGGCGCAAGGATAGACAGATGCGTGACGCATCTTTTGGCGTAAGGGGAGCGCATTGCTGGAGTCGTGTCACAAGCACAACGCAACTACAGCAATGGTCAGGAATGCCTATTCCTATCATGCTGCGTCACTCCTTACGCCTGCTTCAAGCAGGCACAAGGCTTTGACGCAGTGGCGTCGTAAACGTGACTCAGTGAAATCTTGTAGATTTCACTGCGTCACTTTTACGAGGCTTTCTTGCGTCGGAAAGCCCACCCTGCATACATTATACCTGACGCAGGTATAATGTAGCGCAGGGCTTTACAACGTGACGCATCTCCCTAAATGCGTCACGTTGTAAATATGTTGCAACATGGCTCATTGTTTACGACGCAACTGCGTCACAGAAGTGACGCAACGGCGGAGTAAAGTTGTCGCAAGCGGCTTGTAAATCTGCCCCTATGTATGCAGGGACTTGGCTGCATCTGTGCTGGAGCTCAGCTCTACCTGCAGAGAAATTAATTCAGCCCTACAAGATGATGAGGTCTGTTTGTGGCATAGCTCCACACTTTCTGCATGCACAAGAACCTTCTTTCCTCAGTTCGCGGACTTCTTATGTCTTCTAAGTGTACAGCCTATGCCAAGAGGAACAATCAACTTCCGCTCCTTAATAAAATAGGCACAGAAATGAACTTCTTGATACCGAGCAGACTTCACCCTTTTGAATGGTACTTTGTGCTGCAAGAGTTTGGACACATGGTGCTTTGTTCCACAGTTGCACTGCTGACATTCATTTACCTTGTCTTCTTATCCCCTCTCAATTGTACACCCTCTTCCTTCCCAGAGTACACTTTGCTGTGAATGTGTCCTTGATGTTCATTGCTTATATGTCATTTTGGTATGGCCTTTTAGTCTACAGTTGTAATGAAGAAATGTAGAAAAAGCAGGGAAGGTCAGGCTGAGACAAGGAGGCAATGTTAAATATGGAACGAGATAAAGGTGAAATGTATTTAGGTGGGAAGGGGCAGGTTGAGAAAATGAAAAGAGAGGATGACGGAACAGGAGAGAAAGCAGAGGTTTGTGGAGAGAGTGACAAGAGGGACATAGAGCAAGATGAACAGTGCTGAGGTCCAGGTGACTACCTATGGGCAATCCAGATGACAGAAAGAGGAGGAGGGGCCTGAAGGGGCTGAGGTATGATTCAGCTACCTAGTGTTGTTTCAAAATAAAATACTCTGTACATGGATGTCTGGATTGTCCACGTGAGGGGCATAGTTCAACTATGTTCCCATCCCACAGGCGCAATCCATTTTATTTAGTACACATAATCAATCAATAGGTACTTGTGGAGTGTGGCTTACCACCCGTGAGGTTATCCAGGCGTTGGGTTGCTGGGCTTGGTCAAAGTGCCAGGTCTTGAGAGTTTCTTCTTGAAGTCTGTCAGCGAGGGTGATGTTCGGAGGAGTAGGGGGAGGGCGCTCAAGGATTTGGAGGTGAGGTAGTAGAAGGAGCATCCTCCGCTGTGGCTACATCGGATGGGCGGTGTCTGTCCCCGGGCGAAGGAGGCGAAGTGGTGGTTTCTGGATGGGTGGTGGAAGTTCAGGCAGTGTTTCATGTATGCTGGTCCTTGGTTGTGGAGGGCTTTGTAGGCGTGTGTCAGTAGTTTGAATTGGCATCTTTTCTGGATGGGGAGCCAGTGGAGGTTCCTCAGGTGCAGGGCAATGTGGATCCATTTGGGCAGGTTGAGGATCAATCTGGCCGCTGCATTCTGTATCGTCTGGAGCCTTCTCATGAGTTTGATGGTGGTTCCTGCATACAATGTGATGCCGTAGTCCAGACAACTGATGATTAGGGCTTGCATGACTGTTTTTCTAGTGCTTGTGGGGAGTTATTCGAAAATTCTTCGGCGCATGTGGAGAATGTGGAAACAGGCTGAGGCTGTCATGCAGCTGCGGCCCATGCAGGTAAGAGCAGTGGGGCCGGCTGGGGGGGATTTCGATGGACGATGACGAGGGGAAATTAAATAAATAATTAATTTTCCCTCTTCATCGTCCGTTGAAATCCGCCCCCAGCTGACCCCACCGCTCTTACCTGCACGGGCCGCGGCTGCTGTGATTGTGAGTTTGAAGTATGGGATTATCCAAGGTTGCGGGTGTGGTCTTTGGTGTGGGGGTAAGCAATTCTCTGCGTGCGTCCCGTGAGGAATGATGCAATCCATCTGAGTGTGTCTCATTTGAATCCGATCTGGTGCAGTCTCTTGATGAGTGTGTGAAGGGAAATGGTGTTGAAGGCTGCGGAGAAGTCGAGAAGGATAAGGCAGCCGATTCTCCTCTTTCAAGCAGTGTGCAGATGTCGCATGTGGCGGCGCTCAGGGAGGTCTTGGCACTGTGGTTGGCTCAGAAACCTGATTGGGAGAGTGTTAGCAGGTTGTTTCTAGGTGTTCGTTGAGCTGATGAATGATGGCCTTCTCCAGGACTCTGGCGGGAAACGGGAGCAGCAAGATCAGGAGGTAGCTCTTGAGATCGCTGGGTTCTGCTGAGGGTTTCTTGAGGAGAGGTCTGACCTCTGCGTGTTTCCATGCATCGGGAAGGTAGCTCTGGAGATGGATGCATTGAGAATGGTGGTGAGTTGGTGGCTGATCTCGTCGCATCCTAGATTGAAGAGGCAATGGGAGCATGGGTCAGTGGGTGCTCCTGAGTGGATAGAGTTCATTATGGCGGTGGTGTCCGGTGTGGTGAGCTGTTCCCATGTGGTGAGATGTTGGGTGGGGGGAGGCTTCCCTAAGAGTGGGGAGGCAGAGGGGGTCGGTGGATTGGGGCTCAAAGTTCCTGTAGAAGGTGAATATCTTGTTGTGGAAGTGATTTGCTAGAGCTTCACAGAGGTCCTTTGAGGGAGGGAGCATGTTCTCAGTGGCTGTTGGGCATCAAATCTCTGACAATGGTAAAGAGTACCTTAGTGTGGCTGGCGGTACCCTCGATGCGGTCTGCAAGTGTGTCCTTTTTCGCGTCTTGGAGTTGTTGGTGGTATTTGTTGAGGGCCAAATTGAAGGTGGCTCGGTCTGTGTCATCTCAGATGGTGCTCCCATCTTCTTTCTAGTTGTTTGCAGTTGCGTTTCATTGTGCTGAGGTCTGGAGTGTACCAGCCGGCTTGTTTGGTGAATCTGTGAGTTTTGGATGCTTTGATGGGGACAACTTGGTCGGCGGCGTTAGTGATCCAGGTGTTGAAGCTCTTGACTGCTTGCTTCACGTTGGTTGCGGCATGGGCTGGGTGGTGTTGAGGGTGTCCGTCCATTGCTTCCTTGTCACTTTGCTCCAACTTTGGAAGGAGGTGCTGGGAGGGTTGGGGTGGTGCGGGTGGTCCTGTGATGGTGAAGTGGACGATGGAGAGGTCGGTCCAGGTGAGCTCTGTGGTATGGCTGTATTTGACTCTGTTGGTGGACGTGAAGATAGGGTCCAGTGTGTGCCCCGCTCTGTGTGTGGGGTCTGTGACCAACTGGGTGAGGCAGATGTTGTCCATTGGTTCCAGGAGGTTGGTGGAGTTCATGCCTGTGGGGTTGTCCAGGGGGAAGTTGAGGTTTCCGAGGATGATGTAGTGCTTGGTTTGATGGTGAGTGGGGTGATGAAGTCTGTGATGGTGTCGCAAAGGCCGGTTCGTGGTCCTGGGGGTCTGTAGGCGAGGGTGCCTTTAATGGGTGGTTTTTCAGCGGCGTGGAGTTGGAAATTCAGGTGTTCCATGATCGTCGTGATTTTGTCTTCGGTGGTGGTGCAGTGGATTGATTTTTTGGGGTGATGGCAATGCCACCTCTGTGTGTGTTGGTGTGGTTGAGATGTTTAATCTTGTAGCCTTTGGGCATCGCGGTGGCGATGTCGGGGGCCGAAGAGGGTGTGAGCCATGTCTCTGTGATTAAAGTCACGTTGGGGGCGAGGGTATAGATGGTGTCCCAGACTTCGGTGGTGTGTTTGGAGATCGATCTGGCGTTGATCAGGAGGCATTCGAGTTGTTCTGGGGTGGTGAAGGCCGGCGGTTTGGGAGCGGAGCAGTTATCTGTGAGAACGGGCAGTCCTAGGTTGCAAGTGATCTGACATCGGTGACAGGTGAGCAGTCCAGCTGTGTAATTAGGAGAAGCCAGGCAGCAGTTGTTGCGGCGACCGGAGTCTTGAGCTTGGACATCTGTGTAGGAGTACCTGTGGGTAGCCGGAGGGCCTGGGTTCCTGGCACGAGGCGCAGTCCAGGTGAAGACAGGCACCGATGGCTCAGCTGCGCTGCGGCCTCCATTAAGTAGGTCCTGGGAGGGGCGTTGGGGAACCGGATGGCAGGAAGCGGGAAAACAGTGAGTGAGACAACAGTGACCGGCAATGAACCTGGAGCTCAAAGGGCTGACAGCACTGGAACCTAAAAGGGCGGCGCTAGCAACAAAAACTGGCTGTCTGACCAGGCTGGCTGCCAAGGCTCACTCCCAAGGGCAGGTGCAGCCTAGCAGCAGCCAGTCGGGAGAAAGAGGCGACTGGCAGCAAGGGAAGCTGGTGAGGACCTGCCTCAGGCAGCACAGGATATCGGCTAAAATGGGCCTGTCAGTGCTCACATCAGTGCATCCCTAAAACCAATGAAAAGCCACACAGTGCAACAGGGGCAGGATCCCCAGCACTATCCCAGCTTCTTCTAAGCCTGTGCTTCCAGTCCTATCCAGAAGCTGCTAGAGGTATTGAGGTGGGTCTTCCCGTTTTCAATCCTGCCCTTCCTCCTCCGCCTGGCTCCTCATTGGCAATCATGGCTTGCTGGTTAAAAATGCCGAGCACAAGCTTCCTGCTTTCCTGCTGCCATAGAGCCTCCGAGTTGCCAGCTATGTAAGCAAGGTAAGTAAAACAAAAATGTTATTTTTCTATGCATATGTGTATGTTTGTGAGTGATTGAACGTGAATGGGATTGACTGAAAGTGTGCATGTGTGTTTGAGAGTGTCAATGAGAGTGAAAGAAGTGAGAATCAGAGTTTGGGAGTGTGTATGAATAGGTGAAAGTGAGTAGGAGAGAGTGAGTGAAAAAGTATGAGTGTGTTAGAACAAGTGATTGA
This sequence comes from Calotriton arnoldi, assembly GCA_963921515.1. NCBI lineage: Eukaryota > Metazoa > Chordata > Amphibia > Caudata > Salamandridae > Calotriton > Calotriton arnoldi. The sequence continues at coordinate 138,590 of CAWUFW010012241.1, forward strand.
TTGGAGGTTCTGAGAGGGAGAGGGAGAGGGAGTGGAAGTGAGTCATTGGTGTAGCGATCAATGGTGCAGCAGGTACGGTGTACCAGGGCCCAGAGTTAGTGAATGTGTGTAATTGTGTTAGTAAGTGAGAATGAGAACCAGTGAGTATGAGTATATTTGTGTGTGAGTAACAGTGAGTGAGAGTAAGTATGAGTGAGAATGAGAATGTGAGTTAGAGTGAGTGAGGGGAATGAGACATAGGCCCAGATTATCAAAACTTTCACACAATGCAGCGCAGAGTCGCATAAGAGGGAGAGAGCAGTAAAGCGACATATCTACAAAGATATGGCACCATTCTGCTCTCTCTGTAGCGCTGGCACATAGTTAGGCTGCCAAGCACCATGCACACACCTTTGCACCATAGTTCAACGGTGTATGAGTGAGTTTAGCATAGGTTTTGTCCTGGACATTTGCCCTTCCAGTACAAAAGCCTATGCTTTGATTAGCTTTAAAACTTTTCCTAGTTTGGATGTATGCTGTACAGTGTAGTACAGATGATGCAAAATGGGAAAGGTTTGGAGAAATAAAAGCATTTCTCCTTTTAAACACCGCTTTCAACTGCCGTTTATTTTTTGGTGCAAAACACTGTCTACTATTGTTAGTTGATAGCGTTTTGCATCAAAAACCATGGGTTGTGGCATGTGAACACCCATGTACCACCCATGGACCCCTCCTCTTAACTCAGAGTAACACAAAACAGAGCTTTTCGTTGCTTTGCGTTACTTTCAGGCAACTTTCCAGTAAAAAACAGGTTTTGTGCTGGAAAGTAAATAAAAAAAACATTTTGCACAGGATTGCGTCACTTTTGTGAGTCAAACCCAGTGCAAAATATTTGTTAATCTGGGTCTAAATGTTAGATTAAGTGAGTATAAATGAACATAATTTTTTTTTAATGGGGTGAACTTCTGGGTGGTATTACGCCCACCACTTTCAAAGATCACCACTGACGCCAATACTAACTAACAAGATGTGGCCTAATGGCCTGAGCTGCTGACTTTGTAACTGGGGAATGAGGTTCGAATCCCAGCGTCAACTCAACATCCTGTGATCCTGGACAAATCACTTAATCTCCCTGTGCCTAAAAAAAATCTGATTTTGTGTAATGTAATTTGGTGCTCACGTAAAGCACTCTAATGCTTAAGGGCTGGGTTTCCTCTATATAGCTGCACAAATAAAAAACGAAAGGCAGCCAGGAACATTTTACCCAGAGGACTAGGACTACTACCCATGGATCATCTTTCTTATAAACCCACCTCCACTCCTATTTTGCCAACATCATTTTGCATGTTATGTTTTAGTCAGTACTTGGCATTTTTAGAACAAAAACCACAACCCCACTCATCCCCCCCACCACCTCTCACCCCCAGCCCCCAATGAAAGATGCTAGTGGATATAAAGTCCCGACTGACAGTGGTCACTGCATTTAAAAAACAAAAAACTCTTTCTTCTCTTTCTAGCATTTATTTTGCGCTTATTACCCCTCACATGAGTAGCATGCACAATATAAATGCAATTGCAAATCAAGAAAATTTGCGATTTCTGCCAGATGCCAGAGATTGCCTTTGAAGTGCAGATGCGGTCTCATGTACCAGCGTTAATGGGCAAGCATTGTCTCCCTTTAAAATAATGGTGATCAGTAAAGCACACTGCCTTGCACAATTAGAAGCCCCACTGTGGAGTTTTTGTTCTAGGCCTTGTGAATCACCTGTGACCCCCATCACCTCTTTTGAGGACACTGCAGCAGTAAGAAAGGCTAAAGGTGTCTGTCTGAGAAAAGTAAATGTAAATTCTGACGCTCTCTCCTCCAGACCTACTTCTCCCAGGCTTTCCCTGGAACAGACCCCTACACAGCTTCAGCCCGAGCTCCTGCACACGACGGCGGGCGGAGGAGCTGAAGCCCTTTCAGCCCAATGGGCGCTGAGCACTTGCCTAGTGTGCAGGTTAACTCGCACTATACCCAGGGGTTTAAGTGGGATGAAAAAACTGGGGGGTCTCAAAGGGGCGTGACCAATGTAATTAAGGACGTGGCTTAAAACATTTAAGCTAAAAATCTGTGTTTAGCATAGTGTGCCGCCTGACTAGTATTTTGCCTCTTCTGTCATTGTATCCAGATATATAATACAACACATAACATTACACCTACAGCAAGCCAGGCCTATTGGCTTTGTTAATGGTTGTTTGTACATAAGATAAATAAGCAACAACTATGGCTTCGTTATATATAATATTGAAAATGCTTCAGTTCTGAAATGATGAGACTGTGCAAGAACTATAACGAGTCTCTTTGAAGTTACGTCACAGGCAGTGAAGGGTACTGCTGCAGAGTTACGATTTTTTTTTCACCCTGAAGGTGAGGCCAAAAATGGAGAGCCCGATAGAGACCCATCTCGGCTCCTGCTTTTTAGAACTGCCGGTGCTGAGCACCGGCAGGACCCGGCCCACTTTAAGCCCTGACTATTTCCAGCTTATTAACATAAGCAACCGCCTGCTCGGGTTCTGCTCATAGCCAACCGTAGGCGTTTTTTTCTTTTTCAAATCAGAAATAAGAACATGAGCCCCAGCGCAGAAATGTACGCTTCGGAAGACTGCAGTGCATATGAATGCTACGCAGAAAACTTGACCACGGGCAATCAGCACCGCAAATCCTATAAGCAACAACTTCGAACAAGAATAATTGTCCTTGACGTATAAAGAAAGGGCTCTGAGGAAAGACCTTCGTCGAGCGGGGACCACTGCCCACGCGCGCAGCAGAGACCCCCTGCCTCTCTTTATGTGGTCACTGCATTGATTTCATGGGAGTGTTGGGCTACTGTTCAGGGCTGCAGACGGCCTCAGAGAGCCACTCATGCGGAACCTGTCAGTCAAGAAAAATCTGCCTGCCTTTAAACATATAGAGAAACACATTTGGACATGCAGAGCTAATTGGCACAGGGGAGCAGGTCTGGGCGGCTGCGTTATGTCAAACGTTGGCACATTTCTGCATGGCTCCCTGATGCTTTAGGCTCACAGCTAGATAAGTAGGAGCCGGGCGGACGTCGTTTGTTAGTGGCAGTGCCTAATAACTGCGAGCCGAACGACCAAAATAGGGGACAGCGGGCTAGTTGTACTTTCTCGCCCTTCTGCGCAAATCGTACGTTCGTAATGCTCAATAAGTAAATAACCGACCTTGTGTCAAACTTTCCAAGTTCATACACAAAGGCAGACATGGAGGACACACCTGCGTCAACAATTTTGACATGTTTATGGAACATCTAAAATGGAGTAAAATAAGTTTGCTCCATTTGAGTGAATATTTTGCCAATTCCAGGTTCTCCACGTGGTGCTAATGTTCCAGTGCACAGGCAAAGGTGTTTTCGCTTAGCCAAAATGCGTGTATTGTTGTCCTAGATTTCCATGCCTAGACCTGCCAGGTCTCCCCTTTATTTTAGATAGTGATTTGTGTCATGGATGGCCATCTCTTATCAGACCCTCCAGGATTTCGCGATTTGCAAAAAAATCGCGAAATCGGCAGTTTTGTAAAAAGGCCGCGATTTTTACAAAACTGCCCGCGAAATTCGGAAAATGCGATCTTTTTTTTCCTGCTAACCACAGAGGAGAGAACCACAACAGGAACCTTCACTAGGCTGAAAGAGGACAGGTCCCAGGAGCAAAGAGAAAACTGCTTAAGGTAGACTCGAAGGCGAAAGGAGGTAAGGCATCGAGAGCAGCATGCACTCGGCAAGTCGTGTATGGCAAGCACACCAGACGCAGGGTCAGTCAGCCTGTCTCGGAGCTACTGAAGATCAGTTCTGCTTCTTTACTATCATTGCCAAAGCGCGCATTCATGTCGTAGTGAAGTTCTGTGGGACTGTTCCACATTTTTCACTGGTTCTGTGTGATAATTTCACATGCAAAAACGTTGATGCTCTTTGCATGTTATTCCATCGAAACGGGAAATTGCCTATTTAGTGCTTTAATTAACCATTTTGAGGGAGATTTCCCCCAGTACTTGCCGTTTTTTTGTTTTCCCTGCTCGCTATTTCAGCAGAGCAAAAGCTGATTTCCATCTCCTTGATGAATTTACGAGAGCTTTGCACCCAAAATCAATGGCAAACAAAGTATGTTGTTTTGCGGTCAGTATTTTCCCTGTGATGCTTTTCTCTGAAGGGGTTTCCCATCTGTGAGGCGCAATCCCCCAATTTGCTGCTGGAATACAATCCGTACCAAATCAAAAAATAACCATCCACACGTACATTTCACTAATGAAATTTAAATAATGCCTGGTATAATAAAGCCCATTTTATGCGTGAGCCATTATTTCACAAAGCTGACTCGCTAGAGATAAACATGTGTAATGCTGTATGCTACATGTGCACTGCCAATTGCATGGTACAAACACATTGAGCAGAGCTCCCTCCCGCCAGAAGATGCTCCGCTGAGTGGCATAGGCTGCTTCACACTGTTATTCGACCCATGTGGATGTCACTGGTGCTTGCAATGAGCAGGTTAACATGGGTGACGCTGGAAAGCATAAAAGTCCAGTCTGCAACGTGTAGACAGTAAACGAGCAGACTGGTGGGCCAGGCCATTCTAGGCCGCAGCCAGACTCTTTGATGGTGTCTTAGTGCTATGGGCAAAAAGAAACCGCTATATTATTATAGTAATTTACATGGAGGAAGAGGTTCTAAATCTATAGAACTTGTGTAAACATGGTTACTAGGAACGAGATTTCAGTAAGCTACATTTACTAATTAAACCCACATAATATACACTGTGATGGGAGTAGTTGTGGAAAGAACAGATTACCTATAGTAACCCACTATTCGGACAGGAATAGTGATTCTGTCTCTGCATTAAATCGAAATATTATTGAATGGAAATGCTTCAGCATACACTTCTTATCCAGCAGGAATTTATAAGGTTGCTTGTGTTCCCGTGCAGTGGGGACATTACTTATGTTTGTGACAGGATTCTTGTTTGGGACATGGCCAAGACAGATTTGCATATTGCTGTTTCTCTTTTGCAATAAAACATAAGAGCTAAAAATAATTGATACCCATTGCTATCCAGTTCTTAAGAAGTGATGGCCCAAACATAACCATCGATTTTTTTACTTGGGTTGTGAATCTACTGACATCATTTGACTGATCATGAGGTGACACAGCTCGGAATTTGAAAACCTGGACCCATCTTACCTTCAGTCTTGGGATCCTAAAGAGGGGTACATGTTTCCTGTGTAATATGTAAGCTGCTGAAACAAAATAAATCAGAAACAGCTCAAACAACTGCCTGTGGACCTCCGACCATATCACCCGTGTCCCAATTTCTTGCACTGCCTCTCATGCAGTAAATGGGTAGATTTCAATTCTTTCTACACAGTCAAGACACTATAATTGATTGCAATTTGGTATTCTGCTTCACACTGACAGCATCCTCTTTGGTTTTAAGATGCCTCTGTGTATTATGCACAAGGAATAGTACCAGGGTGTTAGGTGTATGCTGAAGTCGACCTATGAGGACTGGACCAGGTAAGCAGGAGGTGACTTCCCTATGCAGTCTGTCTCACTTATTTGGATCAGCCACTACGATCCTGCGCCCTAGGGTGCCTGAGGAAGAGGTGTACTGCCTCACAGATCCGGGAGGCAGCGGTGCCCCGTCAGGGGTGCATACTTGGGCACTAGAACATCCCAGGGAGAAATACAGCTTCCTCCCACGAGGTTAGGACTGGAGCTGTGCTTTTGTAGGGCTGCAGATACTTTAAACATGCCTATTGCAAAGTGGGATACTCTGCTTAAACAGTTTCCATTGATTTCAGGCTGAAAATGAATGATTATGAATAAAATAAAGTGCCGCAAAAATGCCGCTAAATTTCCATATTTGTGCCGCTAAATTTCCATATTTGTGCCGCTAAATTTGCTAATCCATGCCGCAATATCCTGGGGGGTCTGTCTTATGTTGGCCTACATGTATTTTGTGTGGTTTAGTATGCATGCGGCATGTGTTGTTGTGCGAGGGGGTAGAAGAACAATACACACTCGCCCAGGAAGATGTAAGATAGACCCTGTTTAAGGAGATTTCAATATAGAGTCACTCTTTTCCAGGAACGCAGCTTCTCTCCAGCCTGTCAATGGTCATTTGTCAAAAAAGGAGTGTCTGTAATACAAGCAGAAAGATTATTTTGCTCGGTTCTGCACTCCACCGGCACAAAAAATAGCTAACACCCACCAACACTCCTGGAGGATACATCGAGGCCAGACACCTTCACGGACACTGTCGCATATCCCAATTTTCTCTCAAATATACACTCCTCACTTACAAACAATTTTACATTTGTCTTGACAATTATGCTAAAGTTTCTCTAATGCAAAGAACACTGTCTAGTTTTTCTACAACTTCCACATGCACGGAGAAGTAACACCCTATTTTTTTTAGGTTGAAGCCTAGGTTTGCTAACAACATCTTGGGGACTTTCGGAAAGGTTCCCGGGTAATGCATTCCGCTCGTTGCTTACAATTACTTTGTGGTTTGTAACTCAGATTTGCTTGCTTTCTATTTACTGGCTTTATTTGTTTTAGACTGTCCAGCTTGAGTTCATCTCTTCCATGGCCCGCACCGTATTTACTGTACCCTATGCTGTGTCACCAGGGCCGGACTGGCTACCTGGCGTTTTGTTGTGCTGCCGAGCTGGGGGCTGATTTCACTGCGGTGGGGGCTGATTTTGTTGATGGGGACCTGCGTGAGCTTCGAAATAAACAAAGCAAAACGAATGTTTTTAAGCACACGCAGGTCCCCATCAACGAAATCAGCCCCCAGCTCGGCAGCACAACAAAACGCCCGGTAGCCAGTCCGGCCCTGTGTGTCACTATACTCTACTTTGCAACACTCAATGCCACTGCATCCTGCACCATTATACTCTACGCCACTGCACTCTACACAGCTGCACCACTCTACTCTATGCCACTCTACACCACTGCACTCTACGTCACCCTACTCTGCATCACTCCAATCTACACCACTACACCATTCTACTCGACGCCACTGAACACCAATGCATTCTATGCCACCACACTCTACTCCACTACACTCTATGCCACCACACTCTACTCCACTACACTCTATGTCACTACACTCTACTCCACTACACTCTATGTCACTACACTCTACTCCACTACACTCTATGCCACCACACTCTACTCCACTACACTCTATGTCACTACACTCTACTCCACTACACTCTATGTCACTACACTCTACTCCACTACACTCTATGCCACCACACTCTACTCCACTACACTCTATGTCACTACACTCTACTCCACTACACTCTATGTCACTACACTCTACTCCACTACACTCTACGCCACTACACTCTACTCCACTACACTCTATGTCACTACACTCTGCATTACTCCACTCTACACCTCTGCACTCTACCCTGCACCACCCGACCCTACTCTGCACCACTCTACTCTATGTCACTACTACTCTGCAACAATGCACTCTCCACCACTGAACTCTCCGTCACTCTACTCTGCCCCACTGCAATCTATGCCACTGCACTCTGCTCTACTGCATCGTATGCCAATGCACTCTACGCCTCTACACTCTACTCTGCATCACTCAACTCTATGCCACTGCACTCTATGCCAATCCACTCTTAGCCACTCTAATCTACTCTGCACCACTGCACTCTATGACACTGCACTCCTTAACATTCTACTCTATGAAACTGCACTCTATGCCACATCACTCTACTCTGAAGCAATCTACTATACACCACTGCACTCTATTCCACTCGGCGACATTACACTTTACGCCACTGCTCTCTACCTTGATCCACTACACTCTGCACCACTCAACTCCATGTCACTCTATTCTACCCTGCTGCACTCTATGCCACTTTGCTCAAAACCAATACACTGTATGCCACTTTGCTCAAAACCAATACACTCTACGCTACTGCACTCTATACCAATCCATTCTGCACCACTGTACACCACTATACTGTATTCTGCAACACTCTACTCTATGCCACAATACGTTACTCAACTGCACTTTACTCCACTGCACTCTACTCTATGCCATTGCACTCTGCACCACTCTATTCTGCTCTGCATTACTGTACTCTACGCCACTCCACCGTACGCCACTTTACTCTGCACCACTCTATGCCACTGCACTCTACACCAATGCACTCTACTCCACTCTACTCCACACCACTGCACGCTGCAACACTTTACTCTGCAACACTGCACTCTCCGCCACTGAACTATACGCCTCTCTATTCTGCACCATTCTACTCTGCCCACTGAACTCTACTCTGCACCACTCTATGCCATTCTCCTGCACGCAACACCAATGCACTGAATGCCACTGCACTCTACGCCGCTGCACTCTACACTAATCCACTGTATGCCAAACTAATTTACTATGCACCACTGCACTCTGACACTGCATTATACATCACATCAATCTATGCCTTTGTACTCTGCACCACTCTACTGTATGCCAATGCCCTCTACCCCACTCTAGTATGAACCACTGCACTCTACACCACTCCAGTCAAGGCCACTCCACTTTCCGCCACTCTACTCTGCAACACTGCATTCTATACCACCGCGCTTTCCACCAATGCACCTTACTTTGCACCACTACACTCTACGCCAGTGCACTTTATGCCACTGCACTCTATGCCACTGCACTCTACCCTCCACCACTCCACTTTACCCCGCACAACTACACTCCACACCACTTCACTCTACTCTGAAACAATCTACTCTACACCACTGCACTCTATGTCACTGCATGCTACACCACTCTACTCCACTTTGCACCACTACAACCTACCCTGCGCCACTCTACTCTGCTCTACACCACTGTACTCTACGCCACTCTAAACCACTGCACTCTATACCACTACACACTACACCACTTTACTCAAAACCAGTGCACTCTACGCCACTGCACTCTATGCCAACTACTCTGCACGACTGCACTCTATGCCATTATACTCTACAACACTGCTATTCCACTCTACACCATTGCGCTCTATGTCACTGCACTCTATGCCACTCTATTCTACTCTGCACTACTGTACTCTATGCCACTCTACTCTGCAGCACTCTACTCTAAGCCACTGCATTCTACACCAATGCACTCTATGCCAATACACTCTACTCTACACCACTGCACTCTACAACACTCCACTATGCAAGACTGCACTTTCTGCCATTGAACTGTAAACCACTCTACTCTGCAGCACTGCACTCTATGCCACTGTACTCTGTACCACTGCACTCTACTCTTCACCACTCAACTGCTCCATAAGTTAATGCACTCTGTGACACTGTACTCTGCATCACACCACTCTTCGCCATTGTACTCTACGCAACTGCAATCTACTCCTCTGCACTCTACCCTGTACCACTCCACTCTACCCTGGACCACTCCACTCTAGGCTACTTCACTCTACTCTGAAACAATCTACTCCACGCCACTGTACTCTACTCCACTGCACTCTACACCACTCTACTCTGCACCACTCCATGCCATTGCACTCTACGCCACTGCAATCTATGCTGCACCTCTGCACTCTTCACCAGTGCACTATATGCCAATCTACTCTACGCCACTCTAATCTACTCTGCACTATTTCACTCTATGCCACTCTGCTCTAAGACACTGCACCACTCCACTCTAGCCTCCACAACTCCTCTCTACTCTGAACCAATCTACTCTATGCCACTACAATCTATGCTGCACCACTCTACTCTATCCCACTACAATCTACGTTGCACCACTCCACTCTGCAGCTCTCCACTCTACTCTTCACCACTTCACACTGTGCCACTCCACTCTGCGCCACACTACTCTACTCTGACCACTGCACTTTGTGCCAATGCACTCTACACCACTTTACTCAAAACAAATACACTCTATGCCACTGCACTCTACACCAATTTACTCTGCACCACTGCACTCTGTGCCACTATACCATACTCTGCAATACTCTGCACCACTGCACTCTATGACACTATACTCTACTCCGCAACACTCTACACCACTGCACTCTACACCATTGTACTCTACGCCACTGCATCGCTCTACTCTATGCCACTCTACTCTGAATCACTCCACTCTACATCACTGCACTCTACACCATTATACTCTGTGCCACTGCACCATTCTACTCTACACCACTGTATACCAATGCACTCTCCACTACTACACTCTACGCCACTGCACTCTACGCCACTCTACTTTGCATCACTTCACTCTATGCCACTGTACTCTACCCTGCACCACTCCACTCTGCTATGCACCTCTCCTCTCTACGCCACTTCTACTCTGTAACAATGCACTCTCTGCCACTGAACTCTCTGCACCACTGCAATCTATGCCACTGCACCCTACTCTACACCACTCTACTGCACTGTACACCAATGCACTGTACACCGCTACACTCTACTCACCTCTACATCTTTCTACTCTACGCCAATCCACTCTAAGCCTCTCTACTCTGCACTACTGCACTCTACGACACCCGCATTCTACAACACTCTATGATACTGCTCTCTGCGCCACATCACTTTACTCTGAAGCAATCTACTCTATGTCACTGCACTCTGTTCCACTCTGCGACATTACAATCTATCTTGCTCCGCTCCACTCTGCACCACTCTACTCTATGCCACTCTATTCTACCCTGCTGTACTCTATGCCACTGCACTCTGCGCCAATGCACTTATGGCACATTACTCAAATCACTACACTCTCTGCCACTGTGCTCCATGCCAATCTATTCTGCACCACTGTATGCCACTACACTCTACTTTGCAACACTCTTATCTACACCACAGCACTCTACTTCACTGCACTCTACTCTATGCCATTGTACTCTACACCATTCTATTCTACTCTGCACTACTGTACTCTATGCCACTGCTCTCTACGCCACTTTACTCTACACCACTCTATGCCACTGCTAGTTACACCAATGCACTCTAGGCCGCTCTACTCCAAACCCCTGCACTCTATGACACTCTAGTCTGCAACATTACTCTCTCCGCCATTGAACTATATGCCACTGTACTCTGCACCACTCTACTCTGTGCCACTGCACTCTATGCCATCGCACTCTACTTCTACCACTCTACGCCACTCTACTGCACTCTAAGCCAATGCACTGTACACCAGTACCCTCTGTACCATTGCACTTTACACCAATACATTTTATCCTAATCGAATTTACTATGCACCACTGCACTTTGACACTGCACTCTACACCACTTCACTCTAAGCCTCTCTACTCTGCACCACTCTACTGTATTCTAATGCACTCTACCTCTGTCTACTATGCACCACTTCACTCTGCACCACTCCAGTCTAGGCCACTCCACTTTGCTCTACTTGCCTCTACGCTACTCTACTTTGCAACACTGCACTCTATGCCAATGCACTTTACTCTGCACCACTCCACTCTACACCAGTGCACTCTATGCCACTGCACTTTACCCTCCACCACTGCACTCTACCCTCCACCACTCCACTCTACCCTGCAACACTCCACTCTACGCTCCTTCACCCTACTCTGAAACAATCTACTCTATGCCACTGCACGTTGCTCTACTCCACTCTGCACTACTGAAATCTACCCTGTGGTACCAACTCTGCTCTTCACCCCTCTGCTCTATGCCACTGTGCTCTATGCCACTCTAAACCACTGCACTCTACACCAGTACACACTACACCACTTTACTCAAAACCACTGCACTCTGTGCCATTGCACTCTACACCAACTACTTTGTACCACTGCACTTTATGCCACTATTCTCTACTGTGCAACACTCTACTGTATGCCACTGCATGCTATGCCACTCTACACCATTGCACACTATGTCACTGCACACGACACCCTTCTTTTCTACTCTGCACCACTGCAGTCTACGCCACTGCTCTCCATACCACTCTACTCTAAGCCACTATACTTTACGCCAATGCACTCTATGCCAATGTACTCTACTCTACACCACTGCACTCTATGACAATCTACACTCCAAGACTGCACTCTTCACCACTGAGCTGTACACCACTCTACTCTGTACCACTGCACTCTATGCCACTGCACTCTATGCCACTGCACTCTACTCTGCACCACTCAACTCCATGCCATTCAACTGCACTCTATGCCAATGCACTCTATGCCACTCTACTCTGCACCACTCTACTCTGCACCACTGCACTCTACGCCACTGTGCTCTACTCCTTCACACTTTACCCTGCACCACTCCACTCTACCCTGGACCACTGCACTCTATACCACTTCATTCTACTCTGAAACAATCTACACTATGCCACTGCACTCTGCTCCACTGCACTCTACACCATTGCACTCTAAGCCACTACAATCTACGCTGCACCACTCTACTCTGCACTATTCCACTTTATGCCACAGCAATCTACGCCACTCTACTCTATGTCACTGCACTCTACGCCAATGCACTCTACACCACTTTACTCAAAACCAATGCACTCTATGCCACTGCACTCTATGCCAATCTACTCTGCACCACTCTACTTTATACCACTCCACTCTAGACCACTCTACTCCAATCTACAACACTGCACTCTATACCACTGCCCTCTATGCCAATGCACTTTACTCTGCACCACTCCACTCTACACCATTGCACTCTATGTCACTACTCTATGCCACTGCACTCTACCCTCCACCTCTCCACTATACCCTGCACCACTCCACGCGACTTCACTCTACTCTGAAATAATCTACTCTACGCAACTGCACTTTATGACACTGCACACTACGCCACTCTACTATACTCTGCACCACTGGAATCTACCCTGCACCACTAAACTCTGTTCTGCACCACTCTACTCTATGCCACAGCACTCTACGCCACTCTAAGTCACTGCACTCTACACCAGTACACACTACACCACTTTCCTTAAAACCAATGCACTCTACGTCACTGCACTCTATGCCAACTACTCTGCACGACTGCACTCTATGCCATTATACTCTACAACACTGCTATTCCACTCTACACCACTATGCTCTACTCTGCTAGACTCTACTCCACACAATTGCACGCTACGCTACTCTACACCATTGCACTTTCTCACTGCACTCTAGGCCACTCTGTTCTACTCTGCACCACTGTACTCTATGCCACTGCTCTCTACACCACTCTACTCTAAACCACTGCACTCTACGCCAATGTACTCTACACCACTGCACTCTACAACACTCTACTCTGTAAGACTGCACTCTCTGCCACTGAACTGTACATCACTCTACTCTGAACCACTCATCTCTACACCACTCAACTGCACTCTACGCCAATGCACTCTATGCCACTTTACTCTGCCTCACTCCACTCTACTCCTCTGCACTCTACTCTGCACCACTCCACTCTACACTGGACCACTCCACTCTACTCCACTTCAGTCTACTCTGAAACAATTTACTCTCTGCCACTGCACTCTACTCCACTGCCTATACACCACTCCACTCTGTGCCACTCCACTCTACGCTACTGCAAGCTTTGCCACTCTACTCTATGTCACTGCACTCTACGCCAATGCATCCTGCACCACTTTACTCAAAATCAATGCACTCTGCACCACTGCGCTCTATACCAATCTACTCTGCACCACTGTACTTTACGACACTCCACTGAAATCCAATCTATGAGACTCCAGTCTACAACACTCCACTTCACGATACTCCACTCTATGATGATCTACTCCATTAAACTCTACTCCACTGTGACACTCTACTCTCCTGCACAACACTGTACCCCACTCTGAGCCATTCTATGACACTACTCCACTCTACGACCCTTTATGTAACTCCCTCTATGCACATCAATGCCACTTTAATCCACTCTATTCTATGACACACTACTCCACCCTACTCCACTCCAGTATTCCACTCTATGCCACTCCACGCCACTCTATGCCACTCCTCTCACTCTATGCCACTCCACTCTACTACACTACTCTGCTTTATGCCACAATGTACTCTGCTCTACACCCCTCTACTCTACAACATTCGACTCCACTCAGTGCACTAGACCACTCCACTCTGTGCCACTTTATGACACTCTACTCCGCTCTATGCCACTCTACGACACTCCACTGCTCGACACGCTACGATACTCCACGACACGGAATGCCACTCCACTCTACGTCACTCAACTCTACAACACTCTACTCTATGCCATTCTACTCCTTCCACAACACTCCACGCCACTGCATGCCACTCCATGCCACTCAACTTCACTACATTCAACGCCACTACTCGACTCTCTACGCCAGTCCATATACTCCACGAGTCTCCATTTTACAACACTCTACGTCACTTTCATTTATGACACTAACTTTTAGCCATGCTGAACAGTAGCCACACTGGTGTATAACATGGCTAAAACATATTAGCAAGCCAATAGGTCTTGCATAGGCGAGACCTATTGGCTTTGCCAATGCTTGTCTAATGTGTAAATGTATCCTGACTCAACCACTCACCTCATCTTCGACAACACATACAGCTGTGCACACACCAGACCCTTTCATTCCCAAACTTCATTGCAACCCATGTCATATAATTCGTTATTATCCCCAAAGCTCTCCCTATACCCTCAACAACCAACCAAGGCATATGTTGGGCTTTATCTTAATGAGTAACAAGTATGAATGTCTCCCAGGAGGGCATGTGGTGCTACACAATAAGCCACATACGCCTTGTATCTTCCTTCCTTCCAATTTCTCCCACCGCCAAGCACAAATGGTATACAATCCTTCAAGGTGTACTTGACTCTTCTATATGTCAATTTACCTCTTTGTGGCATAGAATAGACTTCCTGCGTGTGTGATGCAGATACATCTCAATAATGGAGGCCAATTATAGACCATTGTCAGTGATATTGGGATCCTCTTCCCTACTAAAGTTTCGATCCAAAAATAAAATTACATCTCAGAAACAAAGTCATCTCCGGCTACCAGAAGTATTCTTGTGGAGGACTAACATAATCTTTGGTTGGGTTCCCAAAACCTCAACAAGCCTTAGAATGCTCACTACCACTTTCTCCCAAGACATTCTCACCTGTCCTTTCCAGAACAATGTTTTTATTTTAATTACATTTTATTTTGCTGTAGATGGATTCCTTAGGAAGCCTTTAGTGTGAACAACAAGATCTGAATACAGTTTTTCACTGGAATGACATCTCAGCAGGGGTTAACCACTGTTGTGACATCACTCAGGGAAGCGCTTGCTTGCTTTTCCTCTGCCACCTCACCTGGGTCTCCAGAGAGCCAAGTGCACCAATAGAAAGATGGTTGGTGGTCTCACCCACCTTCTCTCACCTCGTCCAGGTCTTCACAGACCCGAGAGACGGGAGAATGTGGGAGGTGATGTGCATTCACAAACTGCCTACTCCCCTGTCACTGCTGGACTCTGCAGACCCGCGATGAGAGAAGATGTTCAGCCCGTCTTACAAGCGGCTCCCACAGAGTATCTGTCAGTGCTGTTCTGACTCTCTGCTCAAAGTGAGAGTGGAAAGTGCAGCTTTTGGCTTGGAGGAAATGGTGGTACGCAGCGGGTGGTACGGGTGGGCGGCAGGAGGCCAAGTAATTGTTTTTTAGTTTGGGTGGGGGCTTATGCAGAGGGGTGAGTGACAGGAGTCCAGCTACTAATTGTTTTTGATTTAATGAAGGGGGAGGGTGTCTCAATTTGGCTGGGGAACAGGTTTTTTTTCTTTACTTTTTTAATACATTTTCTATATGGTGCCAGCATTACTCCTGTGACCCAGCATATACGTAGAAAGCAGGGACAAGTGATTTGGGGGCTACATATACAATAAAAAATTACAGATGGGTAAAATGTGAATAGCATGGATGTTATTCTTCTCGGGCTTCATTCTCATTGCCTATTTGATGTCACTCACAACCCATCAGGGAATAACATCACTGTCATTCAGTTACCCATCTATAATTCTGTATAAAAATGCTGACACAGTGTGGGCAGACTCTGATCACCCTCTCTATTACTGTATTCAAAATAGGCAAGCTCTTATTTAGACTCTTGTTTTGATCACACCTAAAGGACCATCATGGCATAACTCAACCAACCAACTCTGTAGAATCTCAATAAGGATCAATTGTTTGCTTGTCATCAGAAGCTCTGAATATAAACCTAACTCATGAGTCTACAGTGATGTTTTAGCTTTTGTGGAACATTCTTTTTTTCTGGTCAATCTTTCTCACATTTCTTCTTACTTGGGCAAGACATAGTACTTGCTGCTTCTTTCAATTCATATTCCATTGCCACTTCTCTAGAAGTCATAAATGCATATTCTTATTTTACCTCATGTTCTCCTCCAACAAATACATACCTTGCAGGTAAGCAAACCAGACAAGCATGTTCATAATTCACATTCC
Organism: Calotriton arnoldi; assembly: GCA_963921515.1. Classification (NCBI taxonomy): domain Eukaryota; kingdom Metazoa; phylum Chordata; class Amphibia; order Caudata; family Salamandridae; genus Calotriton; species Calotriton arnoldi. The sequence goes on from CAWUFW010012241.1 coordinate 155,066, forward strand.
TAGAACAAATTTCACGCTGAAGGGTTCTTGAAGTTTTGCCACCTATTCTTAAGTTCTGAATCCTCATTAAAAAACTTTTAATAATGGTTTGTCCTTATTGACCATATTACTCCCTTGATATTTTTTTTATGAATGAGTATATTACTTTAACCCAAACCAAGTCCTTGAGGCAAAACAATCATGGATAGTATTTTTGTCTTCCTGTGCATGAGCACGTCAGCTACACAATACAAACTATCTGACATCCATTGTGATTACCCAAAGTGATCAATGATCAAACCATTCTACATTGAGGGGCATATTCTCAAGGAGCTATCGTCGCGTTAACAGCACTTTAACGCATCCAAAGTCGCGCTAAATTTATCACCCCATTCACAAGCTGGTGCTAACAGCCGATATCACCACATTACCCGCGATAGCACCCGCAAAAAACATCGCCACAGATGATCCCGGCAACTAATGCTAATGATATGCAGAGTAGGCGTACCCGTGCAAAAAGCCGCGACAACACCACTCCACAACATTCTCAACGACCAGCCAGATCTGCGATAAGATCACAAAACATGCGATAAGGCGCGTTAGCAGCAGGAAATTAACACCTGCTCTTACCTGGTGTAAAGTCGGACGACAACCGGCACCAGACAAGGGAGCACAGCCCATAGCCACACATGAAGAACAACAGATGCCATGGAGCCACCCACCATGCATCCCCAAGCCCCAAGAGGGCAACAACACCCACCGCCACCACACCCAGCCCCCACCCCCGCCGGGGCCCCCACACCCGGCACTCCCGGACAAAGAGATGGCACATCAACGGTACGAAACCATAAACAAAACAATGTGCCAGAAGTCGCACAATCACAACACCCAACATACATGTGCCGTCAGACAAATGCGAATTAGACATTCATCTTAGATCTAGCAAATAATTTGCCCAATACAGAATAAACACAAAACAACTATTTTGAACAGTCCTGGCGGGTCCCCCAGGACAGTCTGTAAGTCACAGCCTGCAAAACGAAATGACAGATAAGAAGGTGTGTCATGCGCTCACCAAAGGACAGAGAGAGCGAGCGAAAGAGAGAGACAGAGAGACAGAGATAGAGAGAGTGAGAGAAAGAGAGGGGGAGGGAGAGGGAGAGGGAGTGAGAGAGAGAGAGAGAAAGAGAGAGAATATACAAGGAGCGCAAAGACAATCGGGCTCCTGGCTCATACATGCCAAATGTTGTGTGTGTATCGCCATTGGTGCACACCAAATCAAAGGCCCGGCATCAATAGCAACGCGAAGGAAACATCACATCTCAAAAATGCAAGCAGTAGTCAGACCAACATTAGGAATGAAAGATCCTTTGTCTCAACACACAAGGCCGAAGGACATCTGCACCCCCGGTCTTGGTCATGAATGCGGCGGGCACTCCCTGCGAGAGATACCATACCAGATCCTGACGACTCCCACACCACGAATTGCGCGAATGAAAGACAAACGTGTCCACACCCCACACACACTTGTCCCTGCTTGGGGTACGCCTGCCTTGGATGCCCCTGACACATAAGTAAGAAAAAACCCATACGCACAAACGTTGCACACAAATACGACTCATTGCTCCGAGCAGTGGCAGACCATCCACATAACTGCCGCCTGTCAGAAGAGTGCCGGTGCTACGAGACCAACAAAGGCAATGGCTGGCAATCCTGGGCACATGCACAACCCCTGTCACGTGGAACTGTACCGTGCACGAATGCTGCATCTGTTGGGATCACTGCCACTGGCAGTGTTGCGCATCGGTTACCGTCTGAGTTTCCGGCTTGCGTACGTCACCTGCGTCCAGCCCTGGTTCCACTGTCGAACATGCACATTCGAGTGGCCCATGGATGTCTGCCTATCCAACACAACGGTAGCTGAACTGGATTATGACTTGTGTGTGCGCCCCCTATTGGCCCACGAACAGGAGTGTAACCGTGATACCCGTGCATGGGATGCATTGACATTGGGCGTATGTGCAGGCAGTTGGGCATGGGAGATTGCACAACTCCTCGTGTGCAGTGACCACATCGAGGCGCTCCCCAATTGGGCTGTGTTGCGGATTGGTGAAATGGCGTGGACGGAGCACAGCTGCCCGGACCAGGAAATGGATTGGCTCGCCCTCGTGTACCTTGACCCCGACAACGAGGAACTCTCGGAACAGATTTCCCATGAAGCAGCGCTCGCATACATGGACGAGTAACTACGTTCCTGCAGCCACAACTGATTGTCACCCACAGCACAGGTCGCCACACCTTGTAGCACCTTGGAGGAATGGCCACACATCCCACCACAACAGTGGACATGTCTGCCTACGCCAGGACCCAGAATGCATGTGCGTGGACCTACGCCTGTGTACACACACATGTGCAAGGTGATGCAGTCCCATGGGCGGAGCTGCACAGCCTCGTTTGGCAACGTCACAAAATCGGAGACACTGCTGGGGGGAGAGTACACACATGGCAACGTAGCATGACATGTGACCTTGTAGGATCCGTTCACCTGCTCACTGTCAGCAGAACACACAGTCAGCGCAGTACGGCGCGACAGCACCATGCAGATCCCATGGGCTGTGAGTCGTGCCCCCTGACACGGACAAATGAGCAGACGCCAAACATCGCATGACTCGTCCAGCACGGCAAGGTGGGTCGGGACCGTTGACATCCGTGATGAGTGGTGTTTATTCCTGCCACCCCATTACTTGCACCTCGACATGTCCCTAAGCTGCCTGTAAGTGTCTTAAACATTGCTCTGCATTTTGTGGCCCTTGCCTTGCCCGTACTGACACGCACATGCCAATAAAGCCCACGCCACTGCACCTGTGTACAACTGTGATGAGTGTTCATTATAATGACAAATCGTGTGCCCACATGTGCATTGCCCGTATACAGGGAGGGAATGACTGACGCTTGTGGACTGTGTGTGGGTCCCCATTGACAGCTCCACCTCTGTGGGCCAGACATTGTGGCTGGGATAGTTGCTGGCAGACCTGTGCTCTTACGTGTCACCAGCAATGTGCATATGGTGTATAACTACTTGCTGTGTAGATCAAGTTCATCCATCAAAACAGACTGTGTCCACACAGATGTGTGTGAGTAGGAATGCGAAGAGACGTTCTTTTGTCACATGTGATGGGGACACCACTTCCGGACTGCTACCGATCATGAGATTTCTACACACAGCCCGATTTGACACATGGACGTGGGGCTCCGTTAGGGGGTAACGAGATTGTCGTTAATGTGCAATGAGGCCACAGCTAGTTCATACCTTCACAGTAATCAAACTGGCCATGTGGGTCAGGCTCAAACATGCGCATTGAGGACATTTCCCAGGGTGTACCTTTTGGTGCGATCAATGTCCCTGCATTCATCCAAACATTAATACATGAGGGAACATAGACATGACACATCTGTGTGATTTGGAATGTTTTATTCACATTCTGGGGGGTGTCAGAGCAGGAGCAGTACATGGCCACTTCAGGTCCACATAACATGGTTGACCAGTGGTGGGCCAACCAGAGTCCTTGGGGGAATGCAAGGTGAATCTGAAGAGGTAGAGTTCAGTCCGCCGCAGGATTGCTGTGTCATTGGTACCAGAGCAGATATGGCAGTCCATGTCGGGGTCCAGGTGTATGTCGCAGAGTGTTTCGGGGGACATTGGGAGGTGTTGTTCCAGGGCATGATGCAGAGAGCACAAGCAGGCAGGGACAGGCCATGTGGCGGGGACAGATGCTACTGCCTCCTTCCTCACACAGTCATTACCCTCGACATCTTACTCCTCTGAGACGTCTTCTGTGTCCGGTGTGTCAGGTGTGTGTGGTGGTGTTATGGCTGCGTCACTGTGTGCCACTGACACATCAGGGTGCGAAGGTGATAGGGCTGCATCACTGTGTGCCACTGACACATCAGGGGGCGGAGATGTGTGTGTCGAGCTTCCTGCACAGTCATCTGGTACAGGCTCAGTGGCAGCAATGGCAAGATGAGGATTCGCAAGGCATGGAAGACCGCAGCTACATCTCGCTGGTGTTCAGCAGTGGCAGCCATACTTCCAGCCTGCATCTGCTCCATGGTCTCGATTGTCCGCCGCATCTGTGCCGACTCTATGCTGTCATCGCTGGAGCCTGTCTGCCTAGACAGGACTCGTATCCGGGTAATGGACCCAGCGAGGTCAGCCAAGTATTGTTGTTGAGCATGGTGCGGACAGTGGGTGTCCGTTCAGGGCTGTAGGTGCTCTCTGATGGGACTCAGGCACCCATGTATGGCATCGAGTTTGGCTGCCATGAGGTCGAAACCCATCCGCAGCTGATCTGCCACCTTCTCCTGGCACCCTAACACACGGCGTTGGAATTCCATGTGTTGGTCGTGGGGGTCCTGGGAGCCAGCCGTGGTGGTGTGTGCTTCCTGCTGTGTGGGCTGTGCAGGTGGTGGGGTGACCGCAATGCAGCTGGGCTGCCCTGCTCCTGGAGGTGGGGTGCGGAGGCTGTCCACGAGCCGTTGGAGGGTGTCTGTGCAAATGTGCAGGGTGTCCTCTTCATCATCACTGAAGAGCTGTTTGGTCTGCTCTGCAGGAGGTGTTGATTGTCCTTCTGCAATGTAAAGGGGAAATGCAGGTTAACAGTGTGTTCCATGTATGTTGACGCATTGTAGATGTTTACATCCAGACTGCATGACGTTGTACATTGTGACTGTTTTGGTGAAGCTGGCAATTTGATGGGAGACAGTGTAGATTTCGACTACATGACGGATGTGTGGTTGTACTCGTACATTGCCATCTCACAGTGTCATGCATTGCCGGATGTGATTGGCCAGTTTCTACGCACGTGCGGCAACATTTGTGTCCTCTGTCCTGTGGTGTGGGTGTTGCACTCTGTGCCACATTGTCGTCAGTGTTGAGGTACTGTGATTGCCATGTGTGTGTACTGCATTGTTGCCTAATCGCCCCTGCAGCTCTGCTTTGGCGGACCCTTATCCCTTGGAGTCGGTGTGCATGTGACTTGTGTGCTTTTCGGGTGATGGGATGTTTGCGACTTGGGTCATTTGTGCAACTGTAGAAATGTTGTACACTTGTGCATTGTGTGTCTGCTGCTGTGTTTTTGACGTCATGGGTCGTAGGTACACGTGGATGTGTCAGGGTGTGACCTGCTCCTTTACGGATGTGGTCCACACTCAGCCACCTCAATGTAGTGTTGTGCGCCATGTCATGTCTTGTGACTTCAGCCATGCTATTGGTCATGCAGTGTCACTTGCATTGTCAGGTTGGCTCACAGAGCCGCTGATTTTATGGATTCGGCACATGTGCATGGGTGGGGTGTGGCATTGGTGATACGGAGTGTGGCCCATTTTTGCACATTGTGGACGGGGGCCTACTTGGTGTTTCTATGTGTGCTGCGGTGTGCCAAGGGTATCAGGGACATGTTCCGCACTCATTGTGGGTGTGCAGTGTGCTGCACATGTTTGTGCATGTGTGACATTGTGCCCATCTCCCCCCGTCCCCCCAGTCCCTGGTCGTTACTCACCCTGTTGCTGTTGGGTCCGGTCATATCGCGCTGTGTCCAGACCCCCGACTCCTTGCACCGTCTCCACACTGATGACTGTGGCCACCATTTCCTCCAGCTCATCCAGCTCCTCCTGTGGAGCCGGACTCCCACCTCCAGTCGCCTTTGCTGCCTTCATGTTGGCAGCGAGTTTCTGTTTGGTTTGGCTGTGCACTTCATGCCAGCGCCTCTTGACCTCCTCCATTGACCTCCTCAACACTCTGACTGCATTCACGTACCACGCGATTAAAAATTCTTCCTGTGGATACTCCTAGGCAGTTTTAATTTTGAGCATCTTTCACTGCACACACTTCACCACTTCCACTACTGGGTCCACCCCACACACCCGCACTCACCTGACGGCTTTTCTCTTAAAAGATCTCCGTGAAGTGACCCTTCAGGGGACCCGTCGGGCATTGCAGCGCCGGCCCGACGAGGAGCAAAGGCCCAATGATGAAGCATGACATCCTTCGGGGTGTGTGAGGGCTACTAAGAGGCAAGACTCGGCCCTCCCCTTCGGGATTGGATCCTTGATACTGGGGATGTACCTCTGCCTCTCTCTTTTTCCTCTCCCTCTCACTATCTACTCTACTCTTTATCTTTCCTTTTGATGAGTGGGTGACACTTTGCACCCTGAACTCGGAACAGTGTCCCCTGTGATTTAACGTTCATTTGTGGAGCACGGACACTGGACCTTAACAGGCTCCTGGTCCCCCTCTCTCTTTGACTAATAATATTTTCACCAGGTTCTTTTTCAGATGAATCCCAACCTATTAATTTCATACCCCAAATATTCAAGTGATCTGCGCCTAAATTTGCATTTGTTCTCCTTGAAAGTCAACTCATTCTTTTGAAAAATTCTAATAATTACCTTTGGGCTCCTGTCAAGCTCCTGCAAATCCCCCTAAATCCCAAGATAGCCTCCTCAAAAGAAATCATTCTAAGGATTTCTTCAAAAGACCAAACATCACTCTTTGAAAAGTAGCGGCAGGGAAAGCTAGGCCAAACGTCATTCCAAGAAACCAAAATGCACCTTTAGTAGTAACTAATGCTGATTAATCTCTTAACTTTATAACTAACTTGCTTGCCCCATGTGAAAGGAACATTACTGGAGTTGCGTCACGCTTCCGACACAACTCCAGCAATGCGCCACTTTTGTGCCGACAGATACATCAGTAATACTGATGTATCTGTCATTCCTTGCGACATGATGCATCATACTGTAAAAATGACGCATCATTGGTGTCGCAAGGAGGGCGCGCTGAGAGGTGTTGCATCACTGCTTTCACGCAGCGATGCGCCACTTCTCATAAATGAGGCCCCTAAGATCTAAGCAAACTATAATATTTCCATTGTGCCTTCTGGCCATGAAGGTAGGATCGAGCCAACTGATATTTCCCTCAGTACGTAGGTTCATCTAAAACTGCCTTGTTTAATGTAGTAAGACTATTTCTTGCTTTAAGCACACTCAGGGCCATATTTATGAGCCCTTAGCAACAGTTTTATGCCGCCGGTGCTTCATTTTCTTGACGTACTGGCGGCGTAAATAATGCGCCATGTTGCACCATATTTACAAGGTGACGCATCTAGGCAGATGACCCCTAGGTGATAGACCCCTTTGACACAGAGAATTGTCAGCGTGCCCCAACCGATGTAGCAATGTAGCAAAGTAGCATATTCTATGTAAAATCTTTAGCTGAATCAGCCGGAAGCGGGAGCGTATTGCCACCTCTCTTGGGCCTTGTAGAATCACTACCCAGTCTTCATCGTCAAGTGGGCCAAGTTCACCCTCCCATGCCGCCCTCAGTGTTCCCAGGGGTCAGCGGAGTTGTTCACTACTTTTTTATACTTTTTATATATTAGCGATATCGCTTTCTCTGCTAATGGGTCCATTAGCAGCCTATCCTCCAGGGGGAGGGGGTGGCCCCTCTACTAGCTTGTCCCCTTCGCAAATATGGCACCAGAGTGCGTGTCTCTATTGCAGGTATCACAGCCATTCTCCTTTCCCCAGATCGTGTTTCTGTTGTAAAGCGGCAAACGTGATATAAGCATGCCCTCTCCACATGTCACCCAATCTCTCAAGGCCAATCAGTTCCCATTTATAAAACCATGCAGCTCCCCCACCCTACGAAGCTGATCACTGACCTAGAGAGGAGTCATCCCTGTTAATCTGCCCTCCCAACCCAGATATTTCGTCGCTGCTCGCCATCCCCTTACCACCGTTTGCGTGTGGCCTGGGAAACCCCCTTCCTTTTTCTTATCATACAGTAAGGAAGATATCCCCTGGCTCCCATAGCTATTCTATCCACTCTGTATGCAGGTTCTGCTCGGTCCCCAAACACCCAACCGTTCAAAGTAACCAACTGGGCAGCCCAGTAACACTTCTTAATATCGGGGACCGCCAGTCCCCCCTCATAAACTCCCCTCTGCAATTTGTGTAAAGCTATACGTGAAGCACCCCACTCCAAGGCAAGGATTCCAGCACAGCCTCCACCTTCTAGAAAAAGGCTGGGGGATGCGTTGGTTTTTTAAACACACAGCAAGCTTGCGGTGGGAAAAACGACGCAGGAAGGATGATGAGTGAATTTTGAGTCTTTAAAGCAGCCAAACCACCTCCAAGGGCCCAGAACTGGAATTGTCACCACTTGGCAGGTCAGAACTCCCATCAGAGGAGTTCAGGGGGGCTGCAGATCAAGTCTTTGATGGCCCTGAGACTTCTTAACAGGAGGCAAGCACACACAAGCCCTTAGAGAATCTTCTCAAGCAGGATACCAAAGCAAAGTCTAGTCCTTGTCCTCTCCAAGACAGAAGCAGCAGCTGCAGGCCAACCCAGCAAAGCAACACAGTAAAGGGCTAGTACTCCTCCTGACAGCTCTTCAGCTCTTCAGCTCTTCCTCGTGGCAGAGTCTCCTCTTGATCCAGAAGTGTTCTAAAAATGTGGGGTTACAGGTCCAATACTTATACCCGATTTCTTCTTTGAAGTAGACATACTTCAAAGGATAGTCTTTGTAGTACACCGATCCTGCCTTGCCCTGTCCTGGCTCCAGACACACTACAGGGGGGTAGAGACAGCATTATGAGAAGCCAGGCACAGCCCTATTAAGGTGTCAGCGACAACACCTCCCACCACTCTAGCTCAGGAAGGCCCATCAGCCTGGTGATGGACAATCAGGATATGCAGAGTACACCACAGCTCCCTTTGTATGACTGTCTAGAGTAAATGCACAAACAACGTAGCTTTCAGTCTAAACCAGACATTGATTCCACAGGCAGGCAGGGGCACAGGATGGTAAAGAAAGAAAATGTCCACTTTCTAAAAGTGGCAGTTTCAAACACACAACTTAAAAAACACCTTTACTAAAAGATGTATTTTTAAATCCTGAGCTCAGGGAACCCAAATTCCAAATCTCTAGCTCTTCCCAATTGAAAGTTACAATTGTAAGATGTGACAATGCATCTCCAATGATAACATATGGGAGAGCTAGTCCTTGCAATAGTGAAAAACAAAATTGGCAGTATTCCACTATCAGGACATGTAAAACACACCAGTACATGTCCTACCTTTCACAAACACTTGACCCTGCCCTTGGGGCTACCTATATCCAACCGTAGTGGTGTAAAAGGGATGTTTTGGGCCTGGCAAGTGGGTGTACATACCAGATCGACATGACAGTTTAAAACTGCACTCACCGATACTGCAATGGCAGGTCAGAGACAAGTTTGCAGGGCTTCTCATGTGGGTGGTACAACCAGTGCTGCAGGCCCACTAGTAGCATTTGATTTACAGGCCCTGGGCACACACAGTGCACTTTACTAGGGACTTACCAGTAATCAGTATCAAATATACCAATCATGGATAACCAATCATAATCACAATTTACACAGGGAGCAGGTGCACTTTAGAACTGATCAGCAGTGGTAAATTGCCCAGAGTTCAAAAACGAATTCCAGCATACAGTAAAAAAAATACTGGCGGTAGAGGCAAAAAGACTGGGGAAACCATGCCAAGGATGCCAGGTCTAACATATATTGATTCATTCTCTGTATTTTCTGGATACCGTATACATTGGAGTAAGAGTAAAGCCATGCCTATTACTAATTTCTCTCAGCGAAAAACACTGAGGGGCCTATTTATTAAAAAGTAACGCAGTGCATCAAGTCACCTTGCTGCGCTGAGCTGTGTTACATGGAATGTGCCATATTTAACACAATGCTGCACATTCCTGCCTTTTTCTCAGCGCTGGTGCACAATGGGCTGCCTAGCACCAACTCAAGCACCCTTGCATCATGGTTCAAGGGTGCCTGTGCTGCATGCAGGATTGTTTTTGTGCAGGAAAGGACACCTTTCTGCACAAAAACAATCCCCTGAAGCATATTCCTCTTTCTATGTGTGCTGCATATTGCAGCTCACATAGAAAGAGGAATTAACAATTCGCCTCCCCTGGGAAGGCTTAGCATTTTGGTGCAGTCCCAGGTCTACCAATAATGGTAAATCTGGGAATGCGTTAAAAACCATCAAACTTGCTTGGGAGCACCCATGGAACACCTCCTGGGGCAGAGTAACGCAACGCAGCAATTTGCGCTGCATTGCGTTACTCCTGTTTTATCAAGCCATTCAGAGCTACGCAAAGTGGCCTTGCGTTGCTTGATAAATTGCCTTTTAGGGTTTGCGTGGTACGTGCGTGGTGCAAACGCTACACAGAACCTTTATAAATATGCCCCAAAATAATTATGGCTTCACCTGGAAATCCTCTAAGTTGAAATATGTGGGCCTCCTGATGAATAAGGGATTAACCAATATGGTGTTGGACAATTCACAACCTGTACTTAACAGGACTGTCTCTGACTTCATATGATGGTCCTTTATCCAAATTTCGTTATGGGGACAGATACAAATAATAAAGATGGCAACAGTCCCAAGATTCAACTACATCTTTGGTATGCTTCCACTTCTTGTACCTAGAGCAACGCTTTTTACGCTCAATAAGAGCATTAACACTTTTATATGGGCAGGCAGAAAGCCTGGGCTGAAACCAAGGAGACTGCATGCTCATATGAGAGGGATGGGTCTACATCTTTCAGATATATAAATTTATAATTTGGCACACCACCTTCCGCAACTACTCCATTAATTTTTTTCGATGACACTAATTGCCTGTTTTGGGTCTCCATAGAGAAGGCCACATTAGGAGCCCTATCCCAAGAAAGTATGCTATGCACGGATAAACCCCACGGTGCTGCTGCTTGTCCCCTTATGGTGAAGGCGATATGGCAGATTAGTAGGGAAGCACATTAGTTACTGGGAATAAATGGCCAAATACATCAGAATGCTCCGCTGTGGTTTAACTCCCGTATTAGGATTGGGCGGTGGATTATTGACTGTCTGACATGGGATAGGGCAGGAATCCGAACGGTAGGTGCCCTCTGTAATGACAATAGATTCCTCTACTCCTTTGAAACATTAGATACCAGATCATAACCTTCCACGCTTACAACCAGGACCGGCGCTAGGCATGGGCAGTGTGGGCAGCTGCCCAGGGCCCCGCGCTCAGCTCAAAAACATAGGGCCCCGCTTTCAGATGAAAGGCTGCATTATAGTCAGGCCACCAGCTCCTCCTGTGCCCCCCTCCATCCAATCACTGCACTTTTACATTTTGCAAATGAGGTGCCTTAACATCAGCAGTTCTAAAGGTGTGGTGTCATTCCTAGGATTAGGAGCGTGGGGGGGATAGAAAGAATGGGCGGAGGTCTTGGGACAGCAGCAAAGACAACAATTGTGTTTGTGTGAGCAGGTCAAGGGCGGGGCCGTGCTCTGTTAAAAAGTTGGCATGTGCCGTTTCCACGCAACAAAAGGCCCTTTTGTTTTCAGGATCAGCTGAACATTAATGGGTGAGGAGAGCAGTCGCGGCTCGCAATTCTCGCGGGTGGGGGGCGGGAGGGGGGGTCGCGCGGGTGTTACCACGCAGGGGGGGGTAAAATTAAAAAAGAAAACTAAAACTTACCCATCTCCGGTCCCGCGCCGCCTCTGGTCCCGAAGACAGCTGTGTGGGCAGCTGGCCTCTTGGGGGAGGGCACTCTTCTGGGCCTCAAGGGTGTGTGCAGCGGTGGGTGCAGTGGGCCCAGTTTCTCCAATCTGGTGAGTCGTGTTAGGCCTTCATGGGACATGGCGATGATGGATCCACCCTTCCAGGTGCAGGACTCCGGCGGCACTTGAGGGCTTAGAGATGCTTTGGAGCAGGACTCCTAAGTCCGATCGGACCCTTAGGACTCTAGCACCAAGGTAGTCAACGAGTGCTTTTGCACAGAGTGCCTCGAGGCTGAAACTTTGTCATTTATGCGGTATAGTTTACTCTGCACACAAACGGTCAGTGCCCTGCTAGGCAATCAGGCACTCAACAGGGTACCCTGGGGTGGGCACCAGGGGTTCGCAGTAATCTTCTTCTTTGACCACAGGGACCACTCAGGCACAGTTCGGTTGTGCCACGGCCACACATCGCACAATAACAAGCACAGGTAGAGCACCAGTCATGCTAGTTGCGGGTATATGGCGGATGGACCACAGCACCAGGGTCCCTGCAGTTCAAGTTAACTCACCCAGGACATCTTCCCCACATCAGAGCCCATTATATCAAGCAAGCAATATTAAAAAGGATCATCCAGAGAATGAGTCTCGTTATACTGACCCACAAATCCCTGGTCAAAGAATCAATTCTGTACCCTCTTCTGTCGTCACTACTCCTGGGCCGGTCCGGAACAGGAACAGGCATGCTCCCTCCCCTCCTGTAGCCAATCACAACGCTGCAATGGCAGCGTTGTGATTGGTGCGGAGTCCCGGACAGCGCCCAGCCGAGCACCAGGTAAGGAGGCCATTTTCTCTATGTAGGCTGCATGCAGCCTACATAGAGAAAATGCAGAGTGCGCATGACTGCTTTGGTTGGCCCCAGGACCGACCAAAGCAGTCAGGGTACTCAGAGTGGTGCAAGCCACTCCTCCCCGACCCGCCCACCCGCCCGCCCCCAACCAGACATATACTCCCGCCCGCCCCCAACCAGGCATACCACTGCATTCTGCTTTCTCGCAGCTCGAGAAGCAGAAAATAAAATGGTATTTAAAATAGCATTTTATTTTCGGCTTCTCGTGCTGCGAGAAAGCAGTGGGGCGGCGCTCCTCCGCCCTAATGGAGGAGCCGCTACTGGAGGAGAGGTGGGTCAGTAGAGGAGATAGAAGCCATGACTGGGCAATGTTTATAGGCAAAGTGCCACACCGCTTCTAAGTCCAGGGGAGGTAGTCCCCCCTTCCCTGGGCTTCGAAGCACTGGATCAGGGCCCAGGTGTGGAGCCCGCTTCTCTTGGCCTCGCATCCATTATCCAGTGCTGTGAGGTCCAGGGCAGGAGAGTTCCCTCTCCTGTGCCTTGCGGCACTGGATCAGGCCTCAAGATCTAAGTGTGGGGCCCCCTTCCCTGGGCCGTACAGTCATTATTCAGTACAGTGAGACCCAGGGTAGGGGGCCCCCATCTCCTGAACGTCGTAGCACTACAGTATGACTGTGAAGCCTAAGGCATGAAACACTTTCCCCTGGGCTTTGCACCCATTGAGCAGCTTAATGGAACTGAAGAACTAGGTTAGAGTTCCAGTGTCTGCTGAACATTCTGTGATTCTGGGCAAATCACTATTCCCCCATACCCCTAAAAAATGAATATATCCTTTTGTAATGTAACTGGTGATCATGTAAAGCTCTCTAATGCCTAAGGGCTGAGTCCGCATTATATAAAACTGCAAATCCTCTCACGTTCTGGAACTGTGGGTCATGCCTGACTTTGCTTCCACAGTCCATGAAACACAACAGAGATTTACATTTGTGGGTGCATTTGCGGCATTGGCAGTCAAGAGAATTTTCGCATGCGCTGGAAGTAGGGGTGAGTAGGGTGCTACAACACCCCACAAATAACCCTGCTGTTGTTCCAAAGGTGAAGGAGCAATAAAGATGCTTTTAAATTATTGCTTTTATGTTGTCGCATTTGTTGTGTGTGTTGATACCTGGGTCTGCGGTGCACTTTACCCTGCCCTTTAAGGAGATAAGTGGAAGGGAGAGTGTGGAGCGAAAGTGTGTAGATAAAATATTGCAATGGAGGGGAAATGGGAAGACTTCAAACGTGAGACAGTATGGGTTAAGAGGAGAAAGGTGATCAAGAGACAAGATGTTGAAGGGAGGCTGAGAGAGGAGAGCAAAGGGGATAATGGAGAGAAGTGAATAACAGCAACACACGAGGAAGTGAATATGGGGAAACAGTATGCTTAGACCAGGAAGAGGCAAGGAAAAGTGTAAAGAAATAAGGTACATGCATAAAAGAGGACCGTATAGTAGACAAAGAAGGATATAGGCGCTGGAAGTAGGGGGAAGCTGCAGTACCCCCAAAATTACAATGCTGGAGTTAAGAAGGTGAATGAGCAATAAAGATGCCTGTAAATTTCAAAGACAGACGTCAAATGTCAGGCGATATGTTCTGACAAATTGCTCCCTATTCTTTTAACATGGAGATTGTTTTCTTCTCTCTGAGTGCAAAGTGAGAGGACTTGGCAAATTGATCTATGTAGCAATCTTGCTGATGTAAAAGGAAAGGCTATAGGATGTCATGTTTTTCTAACACACAATAAAATTTATATATAAAATGGTGCCGGGCAAGAACAGGTTGGCTTGGAGGTAGGTTGATGGTCACTAAGGGGCCACCTGCCAAATTTCCCAGGTCCATGCAAGATGTGCTGCTACAGCCCAAGTTTTTATTTTGATTTCTGGTGCTTGTAGTTGTGTTTATTCCATTATAAAGCAAGACAACAAGCCCCAGAAATCAAAGAAAAAAACCTGGACTAGAACAGCACATCATGCATGGACCTTGGAAACATGGCAGCTATGAGGGCCTAGAAAAGGTTTATGGGTGTGAGGACAAAGCATCTTAAGAGCTTTGAGGGTTGTACAAAGTAATTGACGATTGACTACCAGGGAGCCCTCTGGGCCATAGCCACATGAAGTTTAACCATTAACTCAGTCTGGGAAATGCTGGTTATCTTCACTCTATGTTTTGGGGCAGGTATCCCGTTGGTCGAGGACTTCTTCTTTGCAAGGGTTCTTATAATTCTTCCATATTTGCATTAGTGCTTTGACCTGTAAAGGACATCAATACAGAGCAATTGGGCCTTCTTTCAAAGTCAGATTTTAATTACTACGGGCCTAAAATCCAGAGGGACCTGCCTCACTGAAAGCCCTGACCCTGAGTTTATGCTGTTTACTTTGGTTTTGTACAGCCCTGCCTTTTACTGAATGTTTATCCTTGGGCCACACAGTCAAAATGTATTGCTATGAAGTCCAGGCAAAGGGCCCCTCCCCTGAGCCTGGCAGCCCCGGATGATGAGTGCCAAGCCCAGAAGAGAGGGCCCCATACATAAAGCCTCATTGTAGACATGATCTATCCCTGTGAGGCCTAGGAGAGAAGGATCCTCCCATTGGCCTCATACTGCTGCATTATAAACGCAAGGTCCAGGGCAGGTAAAAGCATTCATTAAAAGGCAGCGCTGAGCCAAAGCAAGGTGAGCAGCATAAACCCAGGGTCAGGGCTTTCAGTGAGCCTGGTGCCTCGGGGTTTCAGGCCCGCAGTAATTAAAATCTGATTTTGAAAGACATCTATATTGTGCTTTATTTTGATTTCTTTTACAGGGCAAAACACTGGTAGATATCCCACCAATGACTGTAAAAAACATTACAATAATCCATGTCAGTCATGACAATGAGGTTGCTCCTATTTACATTTCACATGTCTTGCCTAATTTACTTCCATAAGAGTGTTCCTTTTTTCCTGGATTTTCTTTTTATGTATTTTTGCCGTACAACATATCAACCTATTGTTCTGCATACTATCAACTTGCTTATAGGGTTTGTGCTAGTTCAGGTCGTGGGCGAGTGAGTAAAATAGGACATGATTGAGAGAACTGGAGTTGAGTCTAAAGGTAGTGCGCAGTTCTCACAGTGGCTGCCAGTGGGTCACAAATCACAAATGTGTTTAGAATACCTGCTCAACCAATCTTGTTTGGCTCCTCTGTGGAGGGCAGAGGGCAATGGTGGTATGTACTAATTGTACTTGTAATTATGTGTAAAAGCGTGTGAAGGAGGTACAAAGCGCCTGTTGAAATATTAACCAGCCAAATGGAAATACAGTGTTCATAAGTGAATGGCTGTGTTGTGTGTACGTGGTGGAGAATGGTAAAGTGAAGCAGATGCAAGAGAATATGTGCAGAAGGAGAAAGTGAAAAGAGGGTGCAGAAAGGAAAGAGGAGGTCTGAAATATGTAGATGGAAGATTTCAGAAAGATGTGGGTGGAAAAAAGTGTAAGTCTCGCAGAGAGGTGGCAGAGGAAAGTGGTGTGAAGAGGACAATAGGAAATATTCTGTCACTCTAGAGGCCACTCCCACTTCCACATGCCAAACACGCGCCAAAGGCAAGCCAATCTCTGCTCGTCCGTGCCCGAATGGGACCAGGGGCCAGGAACCCTTCCTGAATCCCTACGAAGAAGGTAACTTATTCAGCTCAATCCATATACTCGCTCAGGCCTAAACCTTCCCTGTGCACCTGCCCCCCATTACGGTGAGGGAATGGGGATCTGTGCTGCCCCCTCAGTAGTTTTTCAATTTGCAAACTCGAGGAAGTCAAAGCTAAAATACCTGGGCCCATAAAATGGAACCTCACACTTATCAATTGTAGATCCCTGCTGCATCATAGGTTTGAGCTACTAACACTAATGGATGATGAACAACTGGATGTCCTGTTGCTAACAGAAACGTGGCTACATGACAGCTCTACACTAGACATCAACCAAGCGCTCCCCCGGGATATTATATATGTAGGAAAAACTGCACGCACAAAAGCCATGGGGGTATTTGTATCATCCTAAAAGACACACATAGATGTACATTTAATCCCCTGTCTATTACAGACTGTGAAAATCTCTCTTTTACTATAAACTTGTCACCCACTGCTTCCTTCTCAGGACTACTAGTGTATAGACCTCCAGGCCTATGTACTAAGTTTGCGGAAGCCTTACCTGAGATAGTAGCTAGCATTGCCATTGAAAACCAAATTTCACTCTCCTAGGGGATCTCAACGTTCATGTGGATGAAATCAACAACCCCACGGTGTCAGGCAGTTTACATGACATAGGCTGTCTGCAGCTCACCCAAAGAGTAGAAGGTCCCACCCATGACAAAGGAAATCTTCTAGATCTGGTGTTTAGCAATGACCGTAACATAAAAATTAGAAACCCACGTCCGATGACCTGGACATGCCATGCCCTGATCTCATTCACACCGGAAAATAAGACACGGGCAGCTCCTCCGCTATGGCGGAGGAGCGTCGCCCCCCCTGCCAGCAGCGCAAAACATAAATAAAAATAAAATGATAATCCCACATTTATTAGAGCTTTACATGAGTCTTGGGGGCGGGGCCAGGGGGGTAACAGGCACCCAAGGGGAGTGATGTGCACTGTTATAAATGCGCATGACGGTTTGGCCGGCCATCTCAGGCCGGCCAAACCATCATGAGCATTAATGCTCTCTCCAACCCAGCTGCATTGCTGGGTTGGAGACAGCAAAGCACAGGCTCCCAGTTTCCCTGGGAATGCAAATCATCGGTGCTCAGGCCAATCTTGCAGCTGCTCTCATGGGTGAGAGCAGCTTCAGGATTGGGCGCAGGGGAGTCTGGGAGTCTCTGCCTGCAGTGGAGCCACGAGAGGAGCATAAGATGGAAAGGCAGGTAAGTCCTTTTTTAAAAACTTTTTTTGTTGTTCGTCATCTCTCCCCTGCCCCACCCTTCTCCTCTGACACTGGCGGCTACTGCAATAAAACCACAATCAGCCTAGGACGGCGCTGGTCAAAACTGAATAAACAAAATATGGATGACCTCCCTAGTCTCAAATAAACCAGCCATAGGTAAACATCCCTCAGTAGCAAATTCCATAATAGAAGAATGGATTAAGGACTCACTAGATGAAACAATCCCTATCACTACTATAAAGAAGCAGTGGTTAAACCTCTGCCAAAGAAATCCAACCTTGAACCCTCATGTACCGAGAACTACAGACCTATCTTCTTGCTTCCAGCCGTGGGGAAGGTACCAGAAAAACATGTCAATTAAAACCTCTCCCTGTTCCTGCAGGAGAACTCTCATCTTAACCCAACTCAGACTGGTTGCCGTCCATAACATAGTATGGAAACCGCATTATTAGCAATAACAGAGGAGCTGAAAATATTGCTGGACAAAAGAGGTTCCACAGCAATTATCCTTCTCTACCTGAGCGCAGCGTTCAACACCGTTGACCACGAGACTCTGGTGCTCAGGATGAGTGAAAGAGGAATAAAAAATGGTGCTCTGATCTGGCTATCCTCATTCCTAAAAGAAAGGTCCTTTCAAATTTGCGAACCTCCCTGCTATTCAGATGTCTTCCCTGTGAAGTGTGGGGTTCCGCATGGCTTTGCACTGAGGCCCACACTTTTCAACATTTATTTGAGTCCATTGGCAGACATTGTCAAGGAATTTTGGGTGTTGATGGTCTCCTATGCTGACAACACCCAACTGGTAGTCTCCCTTTACCCAGGAACAGGTTTACAACAACAACTAGCCCCTTGTCTAGAGAAAGTGCATGGTGGATGGCTAACTGCTCACTTAAATTGAAGGGAAACAAAACTGAGCTGATGATTTTAGGAAAAAAGCCAACACCGCAAACATCCCTCAGATGGCCTGGAGGCACCACCAATCCCTTCCTCCCCCATTTCGAGCTTAGGTATGTGGTTGGATAGCTCTCTATCTATGGGGACCCAAGCTAAAAAAAATACAGCATTTTGCTGTGGCCTTATCGGAACCCTACGGAAAATCCTGGACCTCCTACATACACAATCTAGGAGAATAGTGGTCCAAGTGCTGATTCTTTCCAACTTGGGCTATGGGAATCCCCTGTATATGGGCTCACCCAAATATATTATCAAGAGACTCCAGTTAGTCCAAAGTGCGGCAGCAAGGACCATCCTCAAGCTTCCCAAACATACCTCAGCAAAAATTGCGCTGGCTTCCTTGCACTGGCTTGAGTGGAGGAAAGGATAACATTCAAGGCACTTTACTTACACATAGGGGAATCAACCATAATGGACCCTTCCTTGACAGTGGCTCTTCTGGTAACTTACACTCCTAGCAGGACCTTTAAGATCCTCCAATGCTTGATTGCTAAAGGTTCCGCAAATCCAAAGGATCAGATTTGGGGGGGAGGGGGAGGGTATCCTTCTCGCATTTGACCCCTAAGCTTTGGAATGCTATGTCCGCTGAGCTCAGAAACTAACTGAATGAGAACCAATTCAGAAAAATGCTTAAAACATGGCTTTACCCCCACTAGCCCTAGACACGTACCACCTCAGAAACCCGCTAGTGTACGCCATGACTCACGCAGCACTGGGAAGCCCTCGGGTAGCTATGCGCTTTATAAATCCGCTTAGTGAAATCCACATAGCATAACTTGAGGAGCACTGTTAAAGGGTGGTAGTGAGGGAATTCATAGCGAAAGAGCTCATTGGGGAGGCTCCAACAAACATTGCCGAGCGCCACCAGCCTTCAAGTCAGCCCTGGATGTCGCAAATTAGAGGGGCCTCACATCTTCCCTTTCGCCCAGGGCCCCAAAAGTCCTAGGACCGGCCCTGCTCACAACGGTAGCAATATAACAAATTACGGCACTGCCCACAAAATATATTTGGAAATGACCCTGTATTACTATATGACTTTCCCATTTAGAAATACTTGCTGACTTGGGGCAACTCTATTGGCACGATCTCCAATATATATGAGATCCTTATTGACACGCTCTACATCTCCACCTTACATCAGGAGGCTGAAGTATTCTGGCAGACGGCATTAGAAATACACTATAAAGATGATGACTGTTCAAAAGTTATGGAATATAATGACTGTACACTCAGAGAAGTGAGACAGAAATTTACATGATTCAAGGTTCTTCATAACTAGTATTTATCCCTATACAAACTGAAAAGGCTGGATTAGCACCGAGTAACCTTTGTTGGTGTTGCACAAGTTCAGAATGTGACTGCTTACACATTGTATGGGCCTGTTCACAACTAAATAGTTTCTGGGGACATATTTGGCACACTCTACATGACACAAGCTTTTGTTACTTTGTAGAATTGGCCAAATTGGCAATATCACTCGATATATCAGACATAGAGGATACCTCGCCCCTCATGGTGGCTAAAACATGTATTCTTATACACTGGCGTGAATCCGTTTACATCCTCACAACAGAAATGGCAGAGCTCAGAATCGATTGCCGAGTTATCGCTGCCGTTGCGGGGAGTGAGACGCATCACTCCACACCGCTCCGCAGACCCATAATTCTTGTCTGCTGGCCTGCCACCAACCAGAAAGCCATTGCAGAGGTGCAGAAGCAGCAGCATGAGTCGCGAGCCACACGGAGCAAAGCTCTGTGGTCTCCCGCAACAAAAAACCTCGGTGAGCCGAGGGTAGCAAGAGGAGGGGCAGAAAGGCATAAGCTTAGCTGTGCGCTGTGAGCACCATGAGCGCCATCGTCTACCCAGCCACTCTAGTCCACCCTCGCCAATCTCTAGCCAGCCCTTAGCCCTTACACCCGGGCAAACAAACAATAAAAAGACTAAAACGACAAGGCACCTTGGGACGCAAGGCCCTATAAGGTAGAGTGGGCTCCCAGCTAAGCACTGGTGAAGCTGGGGGTAAACAAGCGAATTCAATTACGCAAAGTTAGACACACTACGATGTACAGCACGGTTGGGGGGTTGGTGCAGATATAGGAGTAAGTGAGTGTGGCAGCGGTGTTAGCCCTGCAGCCCTAGGGTAGAGCCAGAGTGGGGCGGAAGAGGCCGGGCTACGCTTCCCAGTGCGGCTAGCACCGCTCCATGAGCTACCCCACTCCATTACTCCTACCCCCACCTCCTGCATCTCCCTGCATTGGCTGACCTCTTTACTAATTTCTCCCAGTACACCTGCAAAACAGCTGACATATACACTAAGCATTTGTCCTCAAGACGCACCCCCCTGCCCAATGAGAGGCCTAAGAAACGAGGACCATATATAACAATGGTGTGAGAAAACACCAGGGAGCCGAATAGGATGTCACTAGCATCCCTAAAACCAGATCCAGGGCTCTGACTCACACAAAAGAAAAGAGCCAGACCCCACAGTCCGTTTTTATCAGGTTGGAAATTATCACATAAGCTCTTCCTCTACTGACGCTTAAGTGCCATGTCAAAAAAGAAGGTCTCAATGGCAAGTAAATCTCAAGGGGGATGAGTTCCAGTCCCAGCCTCACCCTCAGCACCCGTTCACGTGACCCAGACCATCCTAAGTGCCTCAATGACTGCGTGTGAGCAGTCCAGCACAAAAGGGTTGCGGGCGGGGGCCCGCTTGAAGAAGCCCAAATCCAACCAGAGATCCAGTTCAACAGCATTTCACCAATTCGAAGTAATACTGGTGGCAAACACCTGCCCTATAAGGCAAAATCAATTGAATATTTCTTTCAGAAGGGCAGGCGTCCAGAACTCGAAACTTCGGATCTATCAGCACAAGTAACTCAAGCAGCTCAGGCGCCTTCTGCCCACTCAGAACACTTAATTCTCGTCCCACCCACAGAGACTCCCCAAAAAAGGATGAATCGCTGGATCTCTTCATGCCCTGCCTCGTGCAGGGACATATCCATCATCAAACTATCATTGGACAGCATACTGAGTGCATCGCTGGACTGTGACCCAAGTTTAAGAACATCTCCAACAAGCATTTGCAATGCAATCGGTCTCGCCTTTAGGACCTTATATGTATTTAGCTATACAGCACATTAGCCTGGGTGCTGAAACATCTACTATTCTTTAACATGGAGGGAAAGTAAGCACCAAACTGTGGAACACGCCAGGTATAGGAACACATGGGGAAAAATATTGCCTATCAGCGGGAAATGGTATAGTCAAAAGCTCTGTTTTTAATAGAAAATTGGGGCCTTCGGTGGCCATATCACTGAAAATACAAGATTTGAAATAAATATTATTGTCTACGGGTGCTTATGGAAGACAAGTTTCTATGGCCTGGAATCTAGGGAATGCTAAAGTGATTCTGGTATTTTACTGACCCCTGCTGGTCGTTTTCTATCAAGAAAGTTAAATAGAGGCAGTTACCAGAAAAATAAAAAAATAAAGTCTCTAAGCAGAAAGAAATTCTGGTATTTTATTGACCTCTACTGGTCGTTTTCTATCAAGACCGTTAAATAGAGGCAGTTGTACAAGCAGAAAGTAATTCTGGTATTTTACTGACCTCTACTGGTCGTTTTCTATCAAGACAGTTAAATAGAGGCAGTTGAACAGAAAAAATAGTACCTAGGCAAAGGTGGAAGCAGACAAGTCCTGGGGCTGATCTGCAGAGCCCAAAAAGTACACACAACAGATCTTCCAGACAGCGCAAGCACTGTCTAGGCTCGACCTAAAAATGAGGATATGGTCCCCACACAATGCAAAAGCTGGAATTAAATTGGACCTGATAAAAACTTTAGCTACGTCCATAGCCAGGCTGGAGCGTAAACCAGAACCATTGATCCATGTGTCTAGCTGGACAAAAATAAAAACCTGTGAAAGGATTAGCACCTGGTCCTGCCATCGAATAGTAGAAAAATTAAGCATAGAAGTCTTATCAACTATGATAACAGACTGGAGATAGATTTTATTAGGGCCAGGCAACGCAGGTACTTGTTGTACACCTCAAACTGCCTCAGTCATCACCGTGGACCCAAATATTACCTGCTCACAACCAACATCATGTACTATGGCATTGGTGGCCAGTTTGGAAACCATTACCAGTTATTCACAAAACGCAGCTCTGCCTTTGGATAGTAAGATCAGCTCAGGGATCATGGATACCATGCCCTCCAAAGACCAATCAAGCGCAACTCAAAATATAGCTTTTCCATTCTGTAACCTGGGCTCTCCAGTGAGAGCTACCCTGACAGTCACTGAAGACTGCAAATTTAACAGTACCCACCCAGATGGCTCTCCTGGCTATTTCATCCATCACAGTGACTGCAAGCACTGGAGGATCATGGAGTGCATTCACCACTACCAGTGCCAATATCAGTGAGCCAACTCAGGCAGTCAACTCATTAAGCAGAGCTCTATCAAAAAGATCCAGAAAAAGGGTGAAAAAGCCCAAAACAAAGCCAAAAAAGAACAACTACTAGTAACACAAAAGCTGCCCCAGGCCCGAGCTCAACCTACAACTGAAATCCAGGCCAATGTGTACCCTATCTTCTAGGGAATTCCACCCCCAAGGAAGCCACCGAGTGGAGGGAACACTGGAGGGAACACAAATCTTCCTTCCTGCCCAGCATCAGTGAACCCTGGAAAGAAGTCAACACAAATACACACCCAAGATACTCCTTCCCAGTTGCCTGGCCAGCCAAGGCCCATTTAAATAACAGCAAATGCCTGGCAAAAGCCAACACAAACCTCACAAAGACCTCCAATTCTGCTGAAAACCCCAGACCTGGACAATATGACTATCTTGCAAACTTGTGTAAATCAGTACCGGGAAGGGAAACTAGTAAATAAGACTGCAGCAAGCTCTACGAGTAGCAATTACTTCTACAATGAACACAGATCTGAACAAGCTCAGGCACAATTGATCCTCACACCCCCTCTATCACTCCGAGGGCCAACACGATATTTTAAACTGATCCAATCTGTTGAGATTGTTCCAAACCATCCTCCAACTGGCAAGAATAACTACATTAGATATCTTGGCAGTCAAATTTAGAAAATTTACAACCACCCTAAACAGGACCAAATCAACAATTGTAATACAACAATTGTAGTACTGGATATCTGCACTAGTTGCAGATATCCAGTCTTGAAAAACTTTGTATGACAAATGGGGGATAGAGATCAAGGAACCTCTAGCCCCAAAATACCCTAAACCTTTGCATAATCAAGGAGTCCATTCAAGGCCTCAGACCAAGCCATGCAGTATTCTCAGAGAGGCTGGAAACTCCCAAGTTAACCTGGCCTACAACACTCTGAGGATATCATGCGCCCATGACAACCAAGATGGCCCATTAAGGAGAACAGTCTTAGAGCACACTGGAAATCCGAAACAAAGAAATGACTTGAGTTGGCTACCCATAACGCTCCCGAACAATGTAAGGAATTATTCCTAACCCAGGCAGCTACTCTTCAAAGCTTGAACCCAAAAGCAACCCTTGTTTAAGCTTCATATCATGGAACGTGGCAGGCCTAGCGAATATACTTAAGTCCACAGCCGGAAAAACCCTTGTTCAGTCCGCTGACCTGCTCTGTTTCCAATATACCTATATAACTGGCTTTATTACATTCCCAGGCTATTGTGAACTCTTCCAGCCAGCTGTTAAACCAACATATTTGGAAGACCCTCTGGAGGAATTTCAATTTACATGAGCCTTGCCTTAGATCTGAAAGTACATACCCTCAAACCCCACAATAAAATTTTCCAAGTGGCGTCCCTGAAAGGCCTGCAAATAAATGACCAGAAGGTGAAGCTCTTGCTTGTCAATGTATATTTCAACTGATTTGGAACAGGATGCCTGGCAAGGATAGCCAAGTTCCGTGAATCACTGGAATCCATTCTGTATGAAAATACAACACATGAAGTCATCATCTGTGGCGATTTTAACCAACGATCCTTAGGTACAGACCTGACAAACTTGGCATCGGGATATGAAACTGACAACTTGTTAGTCCCCCTTTTCAAGCACATAGCCTGAGCTCCATACAGCATATAATTGAAAACAATTCACCACCGCTTAAATGCCAAAAATCCTTCAAGGGAATAATCACCTTGGATTATGTGATTACCTCTAGAAGGATAGTGGATGCTGAAGCTAGACTTTACATCCTGTCACATTCAGAGAGTTACCACCTTCCACTTGTCACCACCTTCAATGATAGTTCCAACAGGCACACAAACCTTAAGACAATTGCCGAATCTACGGGCGAGGAGATATACAATCTAATCAGAAGGATTAAATGAGGCCCAGTGAACGTACAAAAACTCAAAGTCTGGGAATCAACAAGTGGCATGCACCTCAAAACCCTAAGCAGTGTAACTCTCTTGGCTAACTGAAACCTAACGGTTAGTGAACTACACAGTGTGCTTGGTGGCCACTCTCACCCTCAACTCAATGTGCCTAAATCCCCATGGAAAGGAATCAATCCCCACATTACAGCAAGCAAACAGAGGTTATGCAGGCTCCAAAAAACCTGTCAATGGGAACGTAGATTCACAGCATAAGCAGATTTGCTAAGAAGACTGAAAGCCTTGAAAAAACAGCACAAACGGATGATTTGGGCAGCCAAGTGAGAACAGACAGAGGCAGAAGGTCTGCATGTGTATTCACTGATGAGCACACTGGAACAGGCTGATCTGTGGAGGTATCTAAAGAAGAAAACATGCCCAGTAACAACAAGAGTGAACGCCGTCTCCAAATTCAAGTGGATCGCTCATGTTCAAAACCTATATACAGTCACAAATTTACAAGATGAGGACTTGGAACCCTAAATTGATCTCCCTGAAACCAGGTACCAGGAGTCATTGCTTTTGGGGCCTGACATTTCCGTAACTCTGCAAAATATCCGACTCACAGGGGGACCCTCCCAAGTGGGATACCTGCTGCGGTCTTTAAAGGTGATCTCGAGCTGTGGCCCGCTATACCGCTTCCCCTTTACCAAACTTGGCAATTAACCATGCAGGTCCAAGAGAACTGGAGGGGATCTATCTTGAATCCCATTTACAAGAAGAGTGATAAGCAGATCCGTCCAAATACTGCCTGATTGCCCCTCTGGACATCGAAGCTAAGGCCTATGCAACCATCCTACTTAAAGAACTCAAAGGCTGGGAAAAAGCTAACAACTTAATCCCATTCCCGCGATCAGTTTTTTAGGGAAAACTCCTCAACACTGGACAACATTGTGGCCCTTTCCTACCTGTCTCACATGGTAAAGGGTAAGAAGCAATTCCCAATCTTCGCCTGTTTTGTGGACTATTCTGCTGCCTTCGATCAGGTAGGTATGAACATTTTATGGAAAAAGCTCCAAGGATGGGGCATCTGAACATCTTACTCTCAGCAATTGCATCTTTGTACACCTCCACCTGGGTTAGAGTCAAGTTAACATCTAAGATGGTCTTGAGGAAGAATATGACTGACAATGGCCTCAAGAAGGGATGTGTCCTTGCGCCCCTCGTATTCAATCTTTACACAACTGACATGGGCGTAGCACTGAAACACGCCAACCTTATCCCTCCAAAGTTTGGGAGAACCAAGATTCCAATAATGCAATATGCTGATGATATTGTCCTTCTCAACCACTCAAGAAGTGGCTTAGAGAGAGCACTCAATGAATTACACAGTGACATCATGGCTAATAAAATGGCTGCAAATGGTTCCATGACCAAAATCCTCCTCTTTGGTCACCTGCCTAAAAAATCAACCTACAGGTGGAGCCTGGGAGCACTGCAAATTGAAAATGCGGACTCCTACAACTATCTGGGTGTATGGCTCACCACTAAAGTTGGACATAAAAAGCAACTGAGATATGCCTTCACAATAAGCTGAGGCAATTATCATCAATGTGAGTAAACGGAATAGAACTCTGGATATCCCCTCTACTAGCCCAATAAGACGGGTCCTGGCATCCACCTTGTTGCCAACGATTACCTACTTTCAGGAGGCTTACCCGGGTCAGCTAGTACATACCCTGGATAAATACCAGGTCAAGGCTTACAAAAGAGTCTTCAGCCTTTCTCTATATCTACGGAACTGCCTGATAAGGTTGGCATTCGGTCTGGTGACTCAAATGTGGGCAAGCATGGCGACCTTTGTAAGTTACTATCACAGAATAACCAAAGCGCGGGCCAGCACAATGAAAGCAGCCCTCCGGCCCATTTTCAGCCAAAGCAGGAATCCTTGGTCACAACATCAACAATTCGCAATTGACACCCTGCAAATTGACCAAGGGGTGTTAAACGACTGCAGATCTTGTGTGCCACGCTTAAACACACCCTGAAAAAACAATCCAGAAGGCTATCCAAGGAAAGTGACATGAATGAGCTCAAAAACTCGAGAGCTCTGCTAGCCATGGAGCGGGCGTGTTCCAGCTCACAATCGGATTTCCGCAGACCACAGCCCTGTCTGTCAAGTGCACTCTGCAAAGGCTGCCTAAAACAAATCCTTTTTGCCAGGTTAATGGGCCTACAAATCAAAGATCTTAACCCAAGATAGCGACCTCAGGGCAATTGAAAACTGCAGACTCTGTCACTATAACAAGCATTTGCAATGCAATAGGCCTCGCATTTACGAGAGTTTGAGCTATTGGCATTGTAAATGACAATGCCTTTTATTTATGTGTTTTTAAAACAGATAAATGAAAGGACTTTTGTTTGTGCTGTAAAAAAATTTAAAAAGCGTTAGGAGAGAGCGTGTCCTGCCTGCAAGAGCAGACAGGAGGAAGCTATTTGAGAAAATAGTGCTGAAAGGTGGTAATTAAAGCCTACTGAGTAACAACAGACTTAACAGGGGGTGTCGCCATGGGAGGTTACAAAATGAGCTAAGGCTGTACTAAGGAGGGACTTCTAAGCCTATTGAGCAATGAATAGCCACAGTTTACCAGGGCCAAAAAGCTACAGATATTCTATGGTTGTTGCACAGGTAGGCCAGATATTCTATTGTTGTTGCTGTTGGACAGCTAGGCCGCGTAAAGGATCCACCAGCTTCGTTCATCTAGCAATTCAGTAGTTTCATCTTCAATGTCTGAAAAAGTCTAAAATAGGACAGTTGACAACGCCTCCCCCACTCCCCCCCATATAACTCGACATATGAAATAGTCATGTTTTACCAGGCCAACGGTAAACCCCTCTAGACACGTATGTCATCAATGTTTGCTTTCACACGGAACACTTTAGCTAGTACCTTAGTTT
This sequence comes from Calotriton arnoldi, assembly GCA_963921515.1. NCBI lineage: Eukaryota > Metazoa > Chordata > Amphibia > Caudata > Salamandridae > Calotriton > Calotriton arnoldi. The sequence continues at coordinate 182,681 of CAWUFW010012241.1, forward strand.
AACACCGCAGACAAGAGCATATTTTGTCAAGCTATTTATTAATGCAAAGCCAAGAAGCTCCCTACGTTAAAAGGTCAGAATATTAAAAAAGGGCCGCTAAATAAATTAGCTCAACACCATACAAGAGAACTACATGGGTGATTTTCAAGTAAAATGCTAGTTAAGTGCAAACATTCACCTTCTAGATTGCCATCATCAGCACCATGTCCGATACGACTGTACAAATAAAGTCCATGTCTTCCCGGGTGAAAGTTTACAACCTGAAAAAAAAGCTTAACAGTAGCCCCTAACATCCATGCCCACCAATAAATACCAGTGACTGCCATACCAAGAATGGAAAGATCAGTTAATTGCCTGGTAGACCAACCAACTCATCACGCGAACAGTGGAAACAGCTGGACACATGCGGACAGGACACCCCCCCCCCCATATGTAACTTATCAACTTTTGAGAAGAAAGGTGGCCCCCTAAACCACATACCCAATTAAAAAACCTCAAAAAGGTAGAACAGCTCAGGGTGAAGTTATTTATTCATTCCAAATGGTGGAAGACACCTGCTTTTAGATTACCCTCTGCCCCTCACCAAAAGGAATGTATGAAATTACAGACGCTTCTTGCAACGATACTCAAGATTATAGGCACGTCTATAAAACCCCGTAGAGACACTGGACCTTCTGCCACCACCGCAAGTGCATTGATGACCTGTGAAAATAACCGCATTAGGGGTTAAGAAAGCACTTACACAGCTGGCGTTAAAAGGGGGGTGTGATATGAACTACCGAAACATACTTGGTTCGTTAGACACATTAAATGCACTGCAAGACATAAGCAAGGCGGCGACTGCTTTTATCCAAACTAACCGGCATCCCCGTATAGGTTAAACCACGTTTTAATGGTAAAAAAAAAAACCCCAAGGAGATGGGCAGAGAGTGAGGGAAGGGGGCCAAGATGATAATGAAGATCCGCGAGGGCTCGACAGTGGAAGACCAAGGGCATGGTGTGACAGCTGTGGTGGGTTCAGTGGTCTGCGGCTGCTCCAGGAGTGAGATGAGCGATACCTGCAAGAGTCTTCACAATGGTTACAAGTCACCGCCCCCACCCACCGCGGGAGGTTTAGCGCCCCCTATCTGCCCAAACCGTGGATCAGTGCCAGGCTTAACGATGTTAATTACCCTTACAAGTTGCACAGGCTAAGGGTTCTACCTGGCATCGAGTAAGCAGAACACTCTGTCGATAAAATAAAATGCCAATTATCGGCCTCTCACACTGTCAACAACGCGAAATAGCGGACTCAGACGGTAGACGTTTTAAAGTTGCGGGAATTCGTACGGGGTCGAAATGCGACCCAAGCAAGAAATCAGGAACCAGGGGGGGGGGGGAGAACCGGCCTCACCCATAAAAACAAAGAATTGCGCTTAAGTCACAGATGACCCCAGTAAGCCACAAATCCAAGACGCCAACCGCCCATATCTCGAGAAACCTTCATCCTTCGTATCTCGTCTTCCTCCTCCTGCGGCCGCCACCGCCCAGATCTCTGGATCCGCTTATCTCCAACTCCTCTTGCCCCTTTAGTCGCTCCAGTTCGCCTCCTCATCTCTTGGTTCAACTGCAGTAGTTATCAGCTTTCATTCGTCTTAAAATAGATGTCATAACCTTCTGGACTCCACCCACCCCCTTCCTAAATTTCAGACGTACCAGGCTTAAAGCTATTGAAAATATCAGCGGATCGCCATGGGCACACGTAACCAAATAAAAGAACGTGCCTCGCCCAAAAGAAAAAATATATTTTCTACCCAACCATTTCGAACACCGGCTCACCCTCGCCTATCAGTCTGTTCAGCGGCTTTTTTTTAAAGTTGTTGTCGGCGGGCGGGGGAGCGGGAAAAAATAGTGCTTCATGCGCAGGTGCATCTGTTTAGCGGCTGCTGGACGACGCATGCGTACATAGCCGCTTGGACAGGTCAGGCAAAATAAAGTGCGCGACTCAGCCAGCCAATCCCATGAGAAAACAAGCATTTCAAAATGCAATAGGACTCGTATTACGCGAGCCGTATTGCATTATAAACAAAAGTGCGTGAGTCCAAGAAGGCATGATCGGGAGTGGGGGGGGTGGAGGTGAGCAGAGAAGTTACAGACTGCGGGAGGGAAGGGGGGGCAGAGGAACAAAAGAGTTTGTAAAGTAAAGGGGCCGATAGCCATGGAAGGATTAAAATGACGACATGGCCATCAGAAGGAGGGAAAAGCAAGCTGAAAACAAATCAGAATGCAGCATTTCTGATTTAAGCCAATGAAAAACATGGATGGAAAGTGGGCGGAGCTTCCCCCCACTATACTGTATACTGCATGTCTCGCAAAGCGAACAGCGCGTTGCGCTGCAACGCTATGCGAGACCTAAAAACGAATCCTTTAACTACCTGCTTTGTTGCTGTCCTGGACTTCTTGCATCGCACCGCAGACTGTAAAAAAACACTTTTTATCACACACAGTGCTCGAACTTACAGGGAGGCAGTGTTCAGCATGACAGAGCCGTTGGACGTGGCAAAATTTGGCAAATACATTGATATTATGAAACAAAGACTAGGGGACACAGTTTCCTAAAGATCGACCTGATAGCTTCATCCGAGATACTTGGTCAGCTCCGAATGAACTGCTCTAAAGCTACCTAAACTCCGCAGATCTAAGAAATCAAGATGCTTTTTCCTTCTCTGTGACACTGTCTTTGAACTTATTTATTCCTATTTAGATGCTGCTAGTACACCTCTGATCTTAGCACCCTACTCAGTACTTGACACACAAACAGTTTTTTAACTAACTTCTAGGGGATTTAGTAATTTTATGCATTAGTGTTTTTTACCTTATATTGTAAAAGTTTTTATTAATCATGCAATAAAGATTACTTTGTCTTGACATCAGAAATGGGCAGTGGAACTCCTTAGATTAGCCACAGAAGAAAGGCATATTTACAAGATCCAAGATCGTCTTATCCTTTTTGAAAAGGTTTGTGGCCTCTTCCTTCATCTACTGAAACCAGAGACCGCCTTGTTAATGCGAATCGGGGTCTATTTAATAATGGAAGGTGGTACAGCCTCACAGAGACTCTGGATTGACACTGCCGGCTGATATGACTGATATCTCAGGACCTTCAAGATTAGAAAATGATATTGATAAACAGCTGTTCTTTACACTTCACAATTTCATACTCGTTGATATTGTTACATAGGGACACCATCAGAGATAAACTCCTCCTGCTCTGACATATGGATATTGCGATATTGAGATACTCAAATATTTTTACATATGTGGAGATGATGCATTCAGAAAGATTTGAGTGTTATTTAAGATATCTTTAGGCTGTTTCTTTTCCTACTATTTTTCTTTTTCTTCTTCTTTTTCTTTTCTTTAGAATATAATCCTAAATGTTCCTCTTGCGGAAACATGAACAGATGTACAATGTACATGTCAGATACAGTATTACTTTCTGGCTATTTCTATTAGACTGTATTTCCACTGTGCAGACTTGTATTTAAGCACATGGTATTATGTACCTTATGAAGATATATTGTTTATTCTGTCTTTTACATGAGAAAATAATGAAGGAAAGATTTAAAATAAAGAAAGGTAAGTGCCTCAGAGTACAAAACATTAAAAACATCCCAATTTACACAACAGTTTCCCCTGTATGTAACATTTATCAACATTGGCTCTAGATGCAGACAGCTGTTTGAATTGAGCTCTGGAAAGATTCCTTTTAATGAAATGATCATGGTAAGATAACTTGTCCAACCATATCTCACCATTTGACGATAATGGTCATATCTCAAATATGATAAATGAACATTTTCTTCCAACCTTCTAATTTGACACAATATTTGGAGCAGCATATGAACTAAATATTCCTTACCTAGAAAACAAATATTACTTAAGACTAATTGCTTGAATTGGGAACAGCTGTACATAGCCAGTTAGCTCTTTTTTCAACAGAGGTCACTCCAATTTCTCAAGATTAAATGTGTCCCTATACCACAATAAACCAATGCCATGACATATTAATTGTGAGATTAATGGTTTACAAACCATTAACATGACTTCAGTGTAAGGCCGCTATGTTTGCAATTGAAATCTAGGAAACTACTTGCAATTGCTTTTTATAAGTCTCCTAGCATTGTTGTGTAGTTTCTAAGGCATGCTATTATCAAATAGAAGTTCCAAATAGGAATATCTGGTAACTATACTGTTCCTGTTGCTTTAGCAGGAGGTCAGGCTTATGACCCTTGGAGTCCACTTCTTTGTCCTGGGTAAAAGATAGAGAACAGGTTGAGTCTTCTAGGTTCTTCTCAAGTCTCGGACAGCAGGTTCATTCATCTTCTGAGCTTCTACAGGTCAAGGAGTGTTATGAAGTCTGTGCCAGGAGATGTCACATATATGCCTGGCACAAGCTAGTGGGTGGGAATGACCCCTGGGGCCACTCTAACCAATGGGGAAAAGGTTAACTGGGTAACCCTACCCCACTTTGGCCTATTCAAGATTGTCGAAGTTTTCAGCCACACTAAACTTGGGCTCTGAGAATAGGGAGGGGGGGGGGTGAGGAGAACATACTATGGTAATCCTAGTGTCCTCCCACAGCTAACACTAAAATCCAGTTTTAGGCCATCCTTGAATCCACAACAACCTCAGTGACATAAGGTTGTTATAATAAAGCTGAGCTCTCAGCAATCAGACAATGGATACAGACAAATTGTTTTGGCATTCTGTTTCCCTCTTTTGAAGTGTGCCCCAGTTGTTATGTAAACCCAGCGGACATATCAAACAGGCTATCACACTGTAAGATCAAAAGAGTCCCACTGTGGGCCTGACTGGCTAAGAAGACAAGAAAAGGATGCAGGCCTGGGTGTTAGCTACATCTGCATGTGACTGGGTAGGCCTCTTTGAAGTTAATCAAGTTCTTGGGCCCAACCCACAGGCCAGCTTGTCAAGAGCTCAACACCCACCTGTCCCAGTCCTTGTTCACAGCTTATTCACCCCTATTGAAATGCTAATCAATGGATGGCAGACACTGGAGAGCAAACTCCAGACTTAGCTTCCAGGGACTTCAGGCAGGGCAAATGTAACTTTTTAAAAGTTACTTTAGCGTAATATTTAGAACAAATCTAATTTCACTATTGCACTGGATTTTTAACAACTATTAAAAATAGTTGTTTAATTATTTTTCTAGCTATTCCCTTTTTCTAAGATACATAATTAGTATTTAATAGTGCATCTCACTGTTGTCCTGTGGAACAGCCAAACCTACAACAGTGAAAATAGCGTTGAGGGCATTTTCACTTTAAGGACATGTTTAACATTAAACTTTTACATGTCCTAATTTTAAATTCCATGCACTCTGCATTTATGAGATGTGTAGATGGGTTTAAGCCTGTCAAAAAGGGGTTATTTTGCAGTCATGTTTACATTGTCACTGTAGTGAATGGAACAATCGGTGCTGCAGTCCATTTGTGATATTTAACTTAGAGGCCCTGGCTACACATCGGTATCATATACTAGGGACTTATTGTTTAATTTCTTTTTATTGATTTCCATAAACAAAGGATCTTTGGTACAATTTCACATTGCCAAGTTTTACATGTCCAGGTACATAACATATGGTTTCGTTGTGCAGTGCGATTGCAATTAGCTTGCATCAACATAAACAGTAACAACAAACAAGAAAAATAAACGACCTCCATTCTGCATGACTCTTTGGTTTGAACATAGTCCATTTCGTTATCATGGGCTAACATTATCACATTATATTCAACAGTATACAGAGATAGAAAACATGCGCTACTACTCACAGTATGTTATATTTTCCCCACCCTTTACAACTTAGCTCGTTGTTTCTGAGCTTGCAGTCATCATGTAAACAACATATGGGGCCCAAATATCTCGCGGCCGCGAGGTTTAAGGCAGCTCTTCTGCATAGGCTTCCAGCTGTGTTTTACAGTAGGCCACATCTCGTAGCCAATCTTTTTTCTGCGGCACCTTTTTCCCGCCCCAGCAAATTGATATTCGGCGTTTAGACAGTAGCAGGGCCACCGCTACAAACTTCCGATACGCCCCGGATATAGTTTTCAGCAGGCCTAATAGACATATTTCTGGTGTACATGTAACCTCCACCCCAATCATCTTGGTCAGTATGCCTGTTATCTGTATCCAGTACGTTGCTATAGGTTTGCACAACCAAGCAAGGTGAATAAAGTCTGTCCCATCTGCTTTACAGCACTTGCATTTTGCATCATGTTGCAGCCAGAACTTTTGTAATTGTTGTGGGGTGTAATAAGCCTGCTGCAGGTATTTAAAATGTATAATCTTTAAATTGCAGTTAGACGTAAAATTATCTAGTAATTTGCAGCATGTTTCCCAGTCGTCAGGCGTGATTTGTGTGGTCAGCACTGCATTCCATTTTTCTCTGGCGCTGTCTATTGGTGTAGGCGTTTCTTTTTGTGCAGTTTTGTATAGCTTAGTTATCAGGTTTTTCCTATCTTTACACCCCACCATGGTTCTCAGCGACAGTAGCTCCGGCGGTTCCCGCGGGAAGCTGGGATAGAGAGTTTTCATGGGCAATCTTAATCTATGATATACAAATCGTTGCATCAGGTTACCCTGGCGGCCATTGGTGAACGCCTCTAATGATAGGAACTCCCCCATGGGGAAAACATCCCCTATAGTGTGAAGACCTGCCTCTTGTAGTATCAGTAATGCTCCTGCTTTGCTCGTAACCGATAGTGAAGGGTGACACAGTAGCGGTAAATTATGTGCGTATATTGGTAATTTCCCAGCTCGTGATGCCAGCGTGTTCCAGGCTCTGACTGTGCTCTCCATTGGGCTGGCGTCCTTGAGATTCGATACCCTACGCTCATGTTGAAGCACCGCATTGATAGGAACGGGATGGGCGTCATCGGCCTCAACCGCCACATGTGCAATGAAGTTGTGTGGTTGATACCAATAGTGAGCAAAATGGGCCTGTGCACATAGGTAATATAGATATAGATCCGGCGCGATAAAGCCACCGAGGGCATATGGACGAGTGAGGGTCTGCCAGCTAATTCTAGATTGTTTGCCTGCCCAGGTGAGGGTGACCAAACAGGACTGTAGTGTTTTAAAAAATGCCAATGTTAGAGGTATGGGGATATTGACACAAAAAAAAAAATTAGGAAGAATTACCATTTTTATTAGTGCTATTCTATCGGCTAACGATAGGGGAAGCCGTATCCATTGCGCTATCTGGTCTTTCAGTTTGGTGAGGGCAGTACCATAATTCATCCTGATGACCACCTCAGGATCTCTGTCTACCCAAACACCCAAGTATTTAAGGAAGGACGTACACCACACCAGTGGGAATTCTGTGTCGTGGGGCGTAGCCGCTGGAGTTAGCGGGAATACAACAGACTTACTCCAATTTATGGTCAGTCCCGAGAACCAGCCAAATTTGACATATTCTCGTAGTGTGGGTCCCAGGTATGTGTTTGGGTCTCTGAGGTATACTACCATATCGTCGACATATAAGGAAATCACCAAGGGTCGAAGGTGAAATCTCAGCGCTGCCTCTGAGTTTATTTGGCGTATAACACAAGCCAGGGGTTCCAGAGCCAGGGTGAATAATATTGGGGATAACGGGCAGCCCTGGCGGGTACCCCTACATATACGTATGGGTTCGGATGTTAATCCATTTACCCGGATTCGCGCTGTGGGCTCCGTGTATAGCAAGAGAATCCAATTCAGGAAGGCTACTATCATTCCCATTCGGGCCATCACCGTTAACATATATGTCCATTGGATCGAATCAAACGCCTTAGCGGCGTCTAAAAAAACGCCTGCCGCTGGCATTGTGGGTTCTATCCAATTCAGGACTGCAAAGACTGTGCGCAGATTGTGCGTGGTGGAGCGAGAGGGTACAAACCCCGCCTGATCAGGTAGCACTAAAGCGGGTTACTAGGGACTTATTGACAGGACCATAGCAATATGCAGCAGGGAGGACCAAACTATTTGACAAGAAAAGGCAAATTATGCAGCGTAATGCAGCACATTTTTTAATAGTATCACTTTGTTATTTTTGCCCAGAGTAACACTGTCTGTGAAAAGATGTCACTTTATTATTACCAGTTTAATACCAAAATACAGCAATAAGCAAATGAATCTTCGAGAAGGGCCTTCCAATGTGCAGGAACACTTGTCACATGTTTTAACTACCTTTAAATCTGCTTGAGCTAGAAGCAAAATTCCTTTTTGGGTAAAATCTGCTGATTATGCAGCAGATGATGAATTATTTGGCAAATACAGCAAATCCATAAATTGCAGAAATTGCAGCAGAATCGCATAATTCCTGCAGCCCTAATTATAGCTAGGCAAGTTCAATTTGCCTATTAGGAGTTACCGACTTTACCATGTTGAAAAGAGAAGCACAAGCACTTTATCACTGGTTAGCACGAGTAAAGTGCATTGGGTTCTATAGCCAGCAAAAATAGGGTTCAACAAAAATGCATACAAAATTAGAGTGACACTACAGGAAGGGCAAGATTAGAACAGCTACTTAATCTTGCTTTTTTTCTTTGGGAAAAGCATGACATTTTTTTTGCCTCCAGCCAAGTTCCTACCTTGATTTTTTCTTTATTTTATTTTTCAACAGCCTCCAGCAGAATGTCTTATTTACTTTTACTTTAGAAACTTTATTCGATCTTTTCCAGTTAAGATCATAAAAGTACATAAAAACAAGATTGCAAAAACAGCAACAGTTAACATAGAGTCCCAATTCCTGGTGGTAAGAAATTGCCCAGTGAAATTCATTAAGCATTCCATATGCATATACACTTATGTCCGTTTAAAATACAAGTTAAAATATCAATTATTGAATGTCGGAGTATGTCAAAATAAAAGATAAAAGAGTCCAAATCCTAGTTATGGGCCCAATTGTTTCTTTTTTTTCATACATGCCGATAAGAATGACGCTACTGACAAGCAGACAAAAGGGTTGGATAGGGATTTTAAAAAGTATAGTGCAACCCAACATAGTTTAAAATTATGCCGCTTTAAAATCGGGACAATAAATAAAAAAATTCCTGCTGGTAAAAACCACAGAAAAATAATAAATGGAGGTCATTTTGGGGGGATTGGGTATCGCAAGAGCACAGAGTCAGTTCAGAGTGCTTAAATCTTCTCCCTGGGTACCCTAGCATCAGTGGTATCAAATTCAAGCGGAATCTCAATAGAATGAATTTGTGGTGCGATAAAGGGATATCTGCTAGATAAAAGTACCCTCTACCAAAGGTGGAGTTACTTGGTACATGAGGACCGACTGTTTGCAATAGTTCCTCTCCCTTCGAATATATTGGGCCCGCAGCATAAATGTGTCGACCAACCTCTGCCTAGACGTCTTTCTACAGACAGTTGGGTCCTTGAAAAGGTCTTTCAGCCCTATAGCGGTAAATTCCAGTTCAACATAGTTCAGCCATCTGATCCTGCTGTGGTTCTCCAGTTTTAAGATGTCTCTTATAATATTTTGTGTAAGGGGCACTGTGTCCCTATGCCATATGGAGAGCCACAGTAGGAGCGGGGCTAATCTAATTGAATCAGTGATATATGGTAGACCCAGTTCTGTATGAAAGACATAATTAGAATAGGATTGCGGGAGAGAAGCTAATGATTTAAAAAATTTGTTCTCAATGGTTTGAAGTGAGTCAATAGGTGCCATACCCCATACGCCTGCCCCGTAGGTTGCTGCTGACTTAGTCTTGGCGTTGTAAATCTTTTTAATGGGGACTAATGGTTTTGCACCCAGCCTATTAGAGAAGGATTTTATCGCCGTTAGACTCCTCTCCATACCCATGGCCCTTCCTTGACCAACTGTGACCACATTTGGTTTTTGGCAAAAAGTACCCCTAGATCTATCCTCTGCATTTGATACTGTGAAACATGACAACCTTCTATACCTACTTGAAAGAAGGATGGGTCTTTCAGGGACCGTCCTCCAATGGTTTATTTCATTCCTCCAGAAAGGAACCCAAAGAATCAAGGTCAACCACTCTCTGTCAAAGCCCTCTATGGTCACTCTGGGAATCCCACAGGGATCTGCCCTCATCCCCATTCTCTTCAACTTATTCATGGAACCTTTAGCAGACTCCTTAGCATCCTCCAACATTCATCATCATATGTATGCTGATGACACACAACTGTACCTGAAAATCTCTTCTCCTGATGACCTCATTACCCTCAACACGATCCTACAGAATACTCAGAACTGGCTTCCACTCAACCATCTCAAATTTAATGCCACCAAAAAGGAATTCCTCCTCATTACCCCACCCAAACACAATCTGAAGATCGATCATTGGATGAAACATCTAACTGCTCTCAACTGTACTCCTCACTTTGTAGACTCTGCAAGATCTCTGGGAATTATACTAGACAAACATCTGCACATGCAGAAACATATCAGCAACGCCACCAAAGGAGCAAACTACCAGATGAGCATTCTAAGGAAACTGAAACCTTTCCTCCCCCAGGAAGATCTTAAATCGGCGGTCCAAGCCCTAGTCCTCCCGAGGCGTGACTACGGAAGTGCCACGCTCAGCGGCCTTCCCCGATACAAGCTGGCCCCCCTTAACACGGCGGCCAGACTCATCACCGGAAGAAAAAGAAATAATCACATCTCCCCTGACCTGAAATCCTTAAACTGGCTCCCGTACAAAGCACGAATTCATCTAAAAATCGCTTGCATGACCCACAAAGCTTTACATTTCAACACCCCAAGTTACCTTGCTCAAAAACTGGAACCATCGGGCGGCTGTAGGACATCGCGTAGCAACAGCTCCATGCTGCTGAAACCACAGATTTTCTGCAAGAAAAAAACGTGCTACAGAGCTTTCTCTGGCATCGCACCGAAAATCTGGAATTCTCTGCCGAAGGAAATCCGTCTGATTCACTCTTCTGCCTCTTTCAAATCAGAAGTAAAATCATTCTTAATGTCTAAGTGGTTAGACTAAAAGCCGTCTCCACATGAGATGTCGACTGAACTTACTTATTGAACTCTCTTTTTGCTGTTCACGTCCTCCCCCGTCTGGTTGCCGAAAGAGTTTGCACGCCCGATTTGATACTCTTCTATGTTTATATTTTATGTTCTTAAATGCACTTTATTACTGTCTTCTACTGATGTATCCTCTCCATCCTCCGCCCCCTTGTAAAGCGCTCTGATACCCTCACGTGTCTTGTTCACGCTATATAAAACTTTTTAAATAAATAAATAAGGGAAGGACTCGACCACCTCAATTTTCCCTGAATCCGTGTGGAAATACGGTGTTTTATCTCGTTTCCCTGCGACAATTACGAAAGATTTCGACTGGTTGACTTTTAGGTCCAAGTACATAAAAGCCACATAGGCTGATATGAGGCGTTGGAGACCTAACCCCGTTCTGGCAATCAGTACTGTGTCATCGGCATAGGCCAGAATTGGTAGCCGATGGAAGTCTGACACAGGGACTTCCAAGGTTGCGCCCGCAAGCACTTTTTCAACGCCGTTCGTGTAAATGGAAAAGAGGAACGGTGCGAGAACTCAACCTTGCCTTACCACCCTTAAGATCTTAAAAGGGCGGGTGCATTCCCCGTTTTTCCCATAGCAGACACATGAAGAAGCATCAGAATATAATTGCCGATTGAAGTCAATTATGACTTGATCGATCCCCATCTCTTCCATTATGTACCAGAGCTTGGAGTGGGTCACGCAGTCGAACGCTGCAGATAAATCCATGAATGCGAGGTAAATTTTCCCACCCTTAGATCTAGTGTATTTGTCCATAATTAATGAAAGATTCAGGCACTGGTCTACGGTGCCCTTTTCCCGCTGGAAACCGAACTGTGGCTGCATTAGAATATTCCTATCCTGCTCCCAGGTCTCCAGCCTAGATAAAAGCCCATAAGTTTAGCTGCTGTATCTATGAGCAAAATTGGCCTGTAGTTCTTGGGAATTCCCTTATCGCCCTTTTTATGAATCGGAACTATTACACTCGTTTTCCAGGAGGGAGGGGGACCTACTATAGCTATCTTGTTAAAAACGTTAGTCAATAAGGGAACCCACAGATCTTCATTCTCCCGGAAAAAGTCTATCGGCACCCCATCGGGGCCCGGAGCTTTCCAGGTTCTACAGGCCTCTAGCCCACTCCTCACTTCTGTAAGCAAGAAGGACAGGTTATCCTGGGTGCTGGTACATGTGGTAACGGAGGGTAAGGCAGGGGAAGTGGTGGGAGCGAAGATGTTTGCAAAATGTGCCACCCATTCCTCTTCTCCTACGTTATTATCTAAAGTAGGGTCCCTTTGAGTCTTAAAATAGGGTGTGTTTAATATCTCCCAGAACTCTTTGCTGTTGCCCAATGTTGATGCATGCTCTAGTTGAGCCCAGGTCTCCTCCCTCATTACCCTCTCCCTGTTCCTTCTTGCCAATTTGTATGCGCTACGGAGTGCAGTGATTTGGGCCGCATTTCTGGGTTGTGTTCTCAGGGCTTTGATGAGAGCCTTTCTGGTTTTTGAGCAGGGAGAATCAAACCAGCCCTTGCCCTTTGCGCTTTTATCTGAATTGTTCCGGGTAAGTGCCCTCTTTATATGTTCTAACAATTCTGTAAAAGACGATACCAGGGCTAGGGGGGAGTTTTCTGAGTCCAAGCAGTTACTGATGTTATCATAGGTGTTCCTTATTATTTCGGGGATCAGCTTAAGTTTGTCAATTTGGGCCCACTTTAGTTGGTAATCGTTTCTCCTGGCTAATAGTGGGAGTCCTATTTCTTGTTGCTTGGTCACTTCCCTAGAAGTCAGAAGTATCTCACAAGTTAAAATAGCGTGGTCGCCAAAGCTCGGGAATTGAACATCTACAAGATTACAGCTATCGTTAAGAGGGTTAGACACCAATATAACATCTATAGTTGATTCCTGGACATCTCTGCGGAAGGTTTTTTGTGGGTAGTCCAAAGAGGTGGACAATTTATTAACTATTACCATATTCCTTGACGAAAGGGTCCTGTTAAGACGGTTTCCATAATTGGTATGGGAGAAGTGGTAGACCGGATTCCCCATCAAGTCCTCCAGGCCACAAACACGCCCTTGGTTGTACTTACATGGGTGAATATTAAAATCTCTCATCCAAATAATGTTTAAGGCCTCCTTTTTCCTTATTGTATTTATAGCTTCATCAATTGCCCTATTCACCTCCTCTACGACTAGATTCATGTTTGCCCCGAAGTTATTGTTATAGTAATTTATTGAAAGCCAAGTGCCTTGATTGGCCAACTCAAAGATGAGGAGGTGGAAGTTGGGGCTCTTTCCTTCAAATTTCTTAGCTTTCAATGCCAATGTGTTGGGGATCAGAGTTAGAAGTCCCCCCTTGGCCCTCCCTGAAGCAGACGGGGTTGCCCTTGTCTGAAAGGAACGATAGCCATTTACAAAAATAGATTCTGTTGCCCATGCCTCCTGTAGGCAAGAAATATCTTGTTCCTGCCAGAGTTTCAGCCAGTGATCGTCGCCCAGTTTGTTTATAATACCCGCCACGTTCCAAGATGTTACTTTAAATATGTTGGCTTGCCTCTTCCTAACCTCATTATTTTCGATGGGCACTTGGGTGTCGAGCAGTGGGGCTCCCACTGTAATAAACCCCTCATTTGCCTGTGGGTGTAGTCAGTCGCAGAGTTCCAAACCAGAAAGTGGGGCAAATCTATTCTCAAGGAGTAATCCCGGTTTGCCCTGAATACTAGGCCTCAATGAGTCTTCCCTTAAATAGGGTAACGGTTCTAAAACCAACGATGGGAGGGGCCTATAGAAGTACTCAAGGGGTAATGCTATGATCTGTGTGCCCTTAGGTGGAGCTCTATGTAGTTGTGCTAGAAGAGATCTTGGTGCAAAAGAGTTGTTAAAATGTATTACCACACAATCACCCTTCATTGATTTCGGGGACAAACCCAACCACCCTACCCTCCTAGCCATGATGATTTCTGATTTCAGAATTTCTTATTATTTTTTTCACTTTCCATATTTTTTTTCATTTCAGTTTTGTGGTTGTGGATTTTTCCTTTAATATTTATTTTTACCAGGTTTCCTTTTTTAGCAGCAGCATGGCTGTGAAGCAATGCCAGGGAGAGACTGACCACAGTTTCAATAATCAGCTAAATCTACTCTCGAAAGGGAAGGTAGAAAAAATAATTTTAAAGCACTTACACATAACCTATATATTCGTAGCAAGCCACCCTTTCAAGGGCACCATGTCCACTCCATAGGAGTCGCATCCGCTCAGGGTGGTAAACATTGGAGTATATGCTAAGTACCATGTGGTTACACGCTATCACTGCCAAGTGACACCCCACTGTGTGGGCATCACTGGACGGGAACCTTTTTCCAGCACCTCATACTGGAGGTAGGAATTAGCGAAGTAATGTTTAATATTTCTGAACTTTAATAATTATTTAATGTAATTATGTAAGGTTTGTGTGTGACCTGCCAATTTTTCAACATGTTTCCTCGTGTTTAGTCTCACCACTTTTTGAGTAGACAAAACAGTTCTTCTGAAAGTGAAAATTGCCCCAGCCACACCGTAAACATACTTCAATGGGGCACTGACATTAGGCTGATGCTATGCATTCTCACTTCATACCAGTTTGATATGTATTTATGCAAATTATTCAAAACGTATGGCGAGAGGCACAACTATCAGATTAGGTACATAAACTTCAATATTATGTATATATGTTCACAAAATAAACCAACAGTTTAAGTGGTGTTACAATTAAGTGAACATGTCAGTTAAAATATAGCATTTTAAATGAACAAAACCACTGAAATTCACCACTAATGATTATCCTAAGTAACTCTAACTCATGACCTAAAGTAACTATAACTCGCACCCTGCCATACATAGTGTTATGATCAATATGTTATTTCAGATGTTGCATTGATTATCAATGATGTCATAGGACATGTCAGTAATGATGCAATATGTGAAGTAATTAGCCATGCATGATGAGGGAACAAGTTATAGTTACTTTAGGGTACAAGTTGTAGTTATGTGAGATAACTTTAACTGCTGAATTTCAGTAGTTTTGTTAGTTTAAAATGGTATGTTTTAACTGCATTTTCGCTTAACTAGAACCTCCCATTAAACTTAGCTTTTTTTAGTGAATTTATACGTTTTTTTAAAAGTAAAGTAAGATATCCATCGCTGTGCACGGTGTGGGGTTAGGCGCAGCGCATGGTTGCAGGCTGTGTCCAAACCCCGCGGGCTCCCAAGCCGGCCAGGCCGGGCTCCTAATCCCCCACCACCGCCTACAGATGACTATGTTATGTAACAATATAAAGGGTGTCAAGCAGACATACTGGCTTTGTCAAAGGGTCTGAAAACCAAAATATAAATAGCAGGTGGCTTATTGGCTTTATCAAGGGGTCAGCACATCAACATGTATAAAGTAGATTTATTGACTTTGTATATAACTAGAATCAAATGTATATTTAATAAATTAACACATTGCAATGCTTAATAATAGTGATTGTCACAAAATATCTTCAATCAGCATTTAAAAAAAATACATTAAACATGTCTTTGAGTCTTTTTTAACCATTTTTCAGGCCACAAAATGTAGCCATAGAACTAACTACAAGGGGTCCCCCCATTCCAGCTGAAGAGCATACAGTTCCAGCTTGATGTGCTGTAAAAAATATAGTAGGCTCCCACAATGTAGCCAATGTTGTGGGCTGCGAGGTGAACTCCAATGCCCCCTCAGCCCCTGCCAGCTCCACAGCCAGCACCCTTCATGGGTGCCGGCGGGAACAGGCTTCATTCCTTTGCACTCGCCCGGGCAGGAGCAGCTTTTTTCACTGCTCCCTTCCGGGCGGGAGCAAAGTTGTGTTCCATGCCCAGGAAAGTTTATATTCCCTGTTGCACTCTCCCGGGCAGGGAGCACAGCAGTGTCGCGAGGATGGGGTCGAGAAGGGGACCACATGCCCCCTCCCCTAAATTTTAAACTCCACCCTGGGTGATGGGGTTCCTGGGGCATCTATGAGGCTGGAAGAGTAGGGCCGCACGCCCCACTCCCTCAAATTAAAAACTTGGCCTGGGGCATGTGGCCCCGGGGCCACTATGAGCCTCACGGAGGGGGCCACACACCCTGCTCTCCTAAAAAAAGTAGTTGAAAATAAAGTTCCGGCAGATCTTCAGTAAATTGACAGTAAAAAAAATCTTCAAAGTAGTTTTTAGCCTCACCACCAGGCCTAGAGGTGAAGATGTCCTTACCCTGCCACTTTATATTTTTTACGTTTTTTTTTCATAACAGGGATTTTGCCCCTGAGTCCTAAAATGGCTGCTGCATATCTATGTTGATGGGGCAGCAGCCAATTAGATCTACTCATTAGATATGTTGGCAACGCAGCTTGATATGTACATACATTATGAACCAAAATTTCTCAAAAACTACTGAATGGATTACACCAAATAACACACTTTCTGGATGAAGATCTAGCTTTCTGCCAAATTTGGTGTAAGTCCATACAGCCATTTTTGCTGTATCATTGTTTCATTTGCCTATGGAAAATTGAATGGGGAGAATGTATTTTGGAACCCTCCACTTTTATTGGTCCCCCTTGACATATCACTCTGAAACGTTCCAGGAAGGAGCTGAGGTGGATGAAACCTTTTTCTTGAAAGTTTTGTGCAGATTCGTCAAACGAAGCCAAAATTATTATCAAACCAAAAAATGCTTTTCCTATGGAAACATGTTCCTAACTGTAAATATCAATATATATACATATTATCCACTGGCGGTCGCCAGTAGATAGTTATAGTTAGGACCTATTTTCCATAGGAAATCCACAACATTCTATTTGAAATAACTTTGGCGCCGGTTGACGAATCTTCGCGAAATTGCTGGCAGCCATCTTGGGACCAATATAAATGATAGTACCCCATTGAAATGCATTGTAGTGAATCGAAGATTTTGAGGGTTACCAAAAGGAGAACTATAAAGGGTGATAACAGACTTTAGTTACATTAGAATTCATTTGTTGATGGTACCATACTAATTTCAGGAATTGTGGTGTGTTCTAAGGTGATTTTACCCTGTGAAAAACCTTCTGCTGGGATATCATGAATCATGTTTGAGAGAAAACTATTTTCACATGCTTGTCCCATACACTTTTGGAAAGTGCTCCAGAAGCTAAAATGAGAGCATATTTTCTGTAAATTCACATTATCTTTCTCAGTCATATGAGAATGAAGTCTGACATTCTCAGTAAAACATGTACATCCAACAAGGGCAGAGACTGTCAGTTGATTCCTTTGTGTTCTACTGCAGCTTCCCAGAGTGTTCTAAAGAACAACTAGAGTGCTAACAGCCTTACTTATGACAAACGTATGGCACACCTGAAGCCATCTTGATTGGAATAAACTGGTAACACTTAAAACATTTAATTTAAAAAGGAACAAAATGATGGGGTTCATTTTGTCATAGAAATTATGGTTAGTGCTGTAGAAAGAAAAATTAGGACATGTTTCAAATTTGATCTCAAATATCTTCCTGTTATATTTCAACAGGAGCAGCCTGTCAGTTGATGCCTTTGTGTTCTACTGCAGCTTCCCAGAGTGTTCTAAAGAACAACTAGAGAGCTAACAGTCTTACTTATGACAAAAGTATGGCACACCTGAAGCCATCTTGATTGGAATAAACCGGTAACACTTAAAACATTTAATTTAAAAAGGAACAAAATGAGGGGGTTCATTTTGCCATAGAAATTATGGTTAGTGCTATAGAAAGAAAAATTAGGACATTTTTTAAGTGAGATCTCAAATATCTTCCTGTTATATTTCAACAGGAGCAGCCTGTCAGTTGATGCCTTTGTGTTCTACTGCAGCTTCCCAGAGTGTTCTAAAGAACAACTAGAGTGCTAACAGCCTTACTTATGACAAAAGTATGGCACACCTGAAGCCATCTTGATTGGAATAAACTGGTAACACTTAAAACATTTAATTTAAAAAGGAACAAAATGATGGGGTTCATTTTGTCATAGAAATTATGGTTAGTGCTGTAGAAAGAAAAATTAGGACATGTTTCAAGTGTGATCTCAAATATCTTCCTGTTATATTTCAACAGGAGCAGCCTGTCAGTTGATGCCTTTGTGTTCTACTGCAGCTTCCCAGAGTGTTCTAAAGAACAACTAGAGCGCTAACAGTCTTACTTATGACAAAATTATGGCACACCTGAAGCCATCTTAATTGGAATAAACTGGTAACTCTTAAAACATTTAATTTAAAAAGGAACAAAATGAGGGGGTTCATTTTGTCATAGAAATTATGGTTAGTGCTGTAGAAAGAAAAATTAGGACATGTTTTAGGTGAGATCTCAAATATCTTCCTGTTATATTTCAACAGGAGCAGCCTGTCAGTTGATGCCTTTGTGTTCTACTGCAGCTTCCAAGAGTGTTCTAAAGAACAACTAGAGCGTTAACAGTCTTACTTATGACAAAAGGATGGCACACCTGAAGCCATCTTGATTGGAATAAACTGGTAACACTTAAAACATTTAATTTAAAAAGGAACAAAATTAGGGGGTTCATTTTGCCATAGAAATTATGGTTAGTGCTGCAGAAAGAAAATTTAGGGCATGTTTTAAGTGAGATCTCAAATCCTCTTCTATTTCATTAGAAAATTCTGACATGCAGACTGAAACAATCACTTTCAATACCAGCAGTAGACTTCCAGTTAACTCCCTGGTGAGCAGTAGCTTTACTACAGTGATCTAATGAACAACTAGAGTGCTAACATTCTGAATTTATGGCAAATGTGGGACACATCTGAATGCCTTCTTGATGGAATCAAAGTAAAAAACTGAAAGCATTTCCTACTGAGGAGACTGCATTAAATGATGAAATTAGGAAACTTCATAACAAATAAGTCTCCCAAGATGGCCACCAGAGAAAAAAGAGCCCAAATGTAGCACAAATATCACCCAGATGTAGCCCACATATAGCCCAATGACAGAAGTGTGCAAAACACTTTTTATTTTGAGTTTTTCTGCAGTTTTATATAGTGCAAACTGGTCAGGTATTGGAGCGTTACATCTTACTTGGACCCCTTATTGCGTATTTTGCACGAAGTACATGAGATTGATCTTGCGAAACATTGAACTTTACGATTCTGTTAACCTGAAGTTGCTCTGAACCGGGCTTTGTAACACCCGTTTTTACCTACTGGTTTTAATTAATTCTCACTGTATTGTATTAGGAAAGAGGATTTACTGTTTTTATGTACACTTTTATGATCTATGTTTCTAAATCAGATCAAATAAAGTTTAATGAATTCTATGGCAGGACGGAGGCGAGGATTATGCATATCTTTCCTCACTTTATTTGCATAGCAGTTCAAAGAAAACCTAACAACAATCATTAAACAAAAGACTACACAACCCATGAACCATTAGGGGGGTAGTCTCCAAGGCAACTATAGTCCAATCATATCACAGTCCATTTTATATAATATCGTGACGTCCCTTCCGCTTCCTCTTTCTTCACTGCTCGTCAGTTAAGTGCATTCCTTACATTCTTGGCTTAATCTGACGTTGTTGCTGTTTGTATAGCGGTTTCTAGTGCACGTTATTAGCATTATTGCCTTGGTATTGTTTCATATTCCCTGCGCAGCAGGCTCTTGCCCGAGCGCGTTCTCCCCTCGCAGTTTCTCCCGCTGTGTGCTCTGCGCGCGGTGAGATCCTGTCAGGCGCGTCTGGTCCGAGCGAGGCAGCTCCGTCGAGCGCTCCCGCTGGTCTTTACGCGCGTTTGGGAATCCGGTCACTCCTTTAGTGTCCGCTTGATTCCCGACCAACCCTCGCCTAATTTTGACACCGCTACGCGGTGATTTCCCCACACGGCCACGTTAGTGACCAGCGCCACCTGGTGGTGGTAATTGGTATTGCGCCTCAGTCTATTCTTATAACAGCTTCGGGGAAAGCCCAGCTGTTGGAGCACCGGCGAGGGGGCTGTCTTAAGGATTTTAAGGGCATTTGTTCTGTGCTCACACCCTCTGCTATCATGTCTTCTCCAGAAGACCATTTTTACTCCTCCTCCCAGGAAGTGGAGGAGGAATGGCCCCCAACTTCTCCCTCCAGCAGTGGACCAAGCCCTCTCTCTGGCTATTTCTAGGGCGCTGGCTCCTCTTAGGGATCAGGTTGATAAGCTGGCGAAAAGCATCCCTGGGGTGTTCAGTGACCCAGATCTGGTGGTGGCGGGTCCAAGTAGCTCCCAGATGGGGAATAAAAGGGCCGTTAAGCATAACGCGGGGCACTTGGAAGGATTTGATAAACTTACGGAGACCTTCCTCAAGAGTGCGCGAACGCTAAAACATGCACCCTGCCGGGAGGAGGGGCCCGGAGAAAATTGCGACACTGTCACCACTATTGTAGACCCCGATGGCGGGTTTCCCTTAGAGGGAGAGGGTGTATCGGAGGACGATTTCTCCTCCGATGAGGATAAGGACTCGGGGCGTCCCTGGCGTCCAGAGTCCCACTCCTCTCAGTCCCCGGTTGGGGACGGGGTCCACTCGGACATGTTCGAGCCTACCCAAATTTACCATCCTAGGTCGGCAGAGTGGACACCTGACGCCAAAGTGGCAGAGTACGTGGTGGGGAAAATCCATCAACCCCTTGAAAGGGAGGTCAGGAAAAGGATGAGGGGAGAATGCCCCAGGCCCTCACTGAAGGCGAAGGTGGCACACACGCCTGAAATTGATGCGAAACTATGTACCTTTTTCAGCAAGTATATGAGGGATCCCAAGAAAGGAATTGATAGGTCTTGGACGTGGTAGGGCCCTTGACCCAAATTATTCAATTGACGGAGCGTTCCAAAGAGTCACGATCCCCTTTGTCCACGGATATTGTGGCTGGTTGGGCGCACTACCCTAAACCCTAAAACACTACCCCTCCACTACCCAAACACCACTGCACTACCCTAAACCCTAAAACACTAACCCCAGCATGACCCCCTACACTACCCAAACACCACTGCACTACCCTATACCCTAAAACACGACCCCCTACACTACACAAACACGACTGCACTACCCTAAACCCTAAAACACTACCCACAGCATGACCCCCTTTACTACACAAACACCACTGCACTGCCCTAAACCCTAAAACACTACCCCAGCACTACCCCCTACACTACCCAAACACCACTGCACTAACATAAACCCTAAAACACTACCCCCAGCACAACCCCCTACACTACACAAACACCACTGCACTACCCTAAACCCTAAAACACTACCCCCAGCACGACTCCCTACACTACCCAAACACCACTGCACTACCCTAAACCCTAAATCTACCCCCAGCACGACCCCCTACACTACCCAAACACCACTGCACTACCCTAAACCATAAAACACTACCCCCAGCATGACCCCCTACACTACACAAACACCACTGCACTACCCTAAACCCTAAAACACTACCACCAGCATGACCCCCTACACCACTCAAACACCACTGCACTAACCTAAACCCTAAAACACAACCCCAGCACGACCCCTACACTACCCATACACCACTGCACTACCCTAAACCCTAAAACACTACCCCCAGCACGACCCCCTACACTACCCAAACACCACTGCACTACCCTAAACCCTAAAACACTACCCCCAGCACGACCCCCTACACCACCCAAACACCACTGCACTACCCTAAACCCTAGAAAAGAAACCACCACCCCATGCCCAATCCCCCTTACCTCTCACTCCTCATGGTTCCTCTCTCCTCATGGTTCCTGCTTCACGTCATCTCTGAGGGGCGGTGCACGTCGTTGTGAGGAAACGGAACAGCCTCTGTTTCCTTACAACGACATGGATCATCTACATGTTTTTTAGAATGCATGGTCATTTACCATACATACCTTTACAACAAAATTTGTTGTAAAGGCATGCGTGGTAAATGACCATGCGTTCTAAAAAAATGCGTAGTAATGACTTCGGGTTGTACAATGCATGCGTGGTAATGCATGCGTTGTAATGGTATCGCAAAGTAAAAAAGTCATTGTAACGGCTGTTTACCAATCGAAGCTGGCCCCTGTTCTTCAGTGAGACATTTATTTGATTAATTAGGAGGAAGGAATGTGGTTTTTTGACCGAAAAGTGCATTCCCGGCTGTTGTATTGTGAAAGTGTCCGCGTGGCCTGGTTTCACTTCCGGTGAGAGAGTGGAAGAGTCTGTTTGGATCTAAAGGAGTTCTGTTGTTGGACGGGGCTGGTGCGACATGTCATCAGAAAACATAGCTAATGGAAAGCGTCCTCCCTGAAGTGTGGAACAGTGCCATGAGAGGTCAACGAGTGTGCGTCCCACCGCAGTATGACCGTACTGCGTCACCCATGTGCCGCCTCCAGGGTACGGGAGGCAGAAGCGGCATCACAGGTCCTCTTGAAGACCGTTGTAGCACTAATTCTACATTTTGGTACTAGGGCATTTTAACTTCGTTGTTCCTGCCAGATACAAAGAGAAGATCCTGTGTTATTCAGTGCCCTCGTTACCTTTTTTGTGGGTTGTGGTGCTTGTCACTTTGCTGCCCCGCCGGTGCACACGACTGGGCACCCCACCTCGTGTGCCATCTGCAGGGCCTCTGCCCTCGGATCACTGGTTTCGGTTTCTGGAGTGGCAACATAAACAGTTGCTGCCAAAGGACTAGCCTGAACACTTAGGTGAATATCCCCTGCACCAGCATTCCACGGAAATTCTTTCCTAGCTCTCCCACGTCAACGAGCACGGCTCCGCTCGCGACACCGTATGACGTCATCGGAGCCATAAGAGGACCTCGTCGGCGTGCTGACGTCAGTTCCACCCATTTTTTCCGTGCCACCGAGGCAAACAGGGGACCGAGACATTTTCACATGTATACATAGTATAATAAATATATATATATTCACTGAAAAAACCATAGGTTTCAGGCACGTTATAGTTAGAAATTAGCATTTAAAAAACCTTAGAAATTCACTGAAAAAACCATAGGTTTCAGGCACGTTATAGTTAGAAATTAGCATTTAAAAAACCTTAGAAATTCACTGAAAAAACCATAGGTTTCAGGGGCGTTATAGTTAGTTGGACATTTCACTCGTACAAAACCATAGAAATTCCCCCGTTATAGTTAGTTCAGCTAACTATATCTCGCAGCGCCCGCAATGCACTGCTGATGACGTCACATATTACATCACTCATGACATGGTCAGTGACATCACTCATGACATCACTGATGACATCTCAAATGACATCACTGATGACATCACTGATGACATCATCCAGTGAATGTGTGTTTTTCTGAAAATTAAATATGTTTTATATATGTATATCTCAAGGTCGATGGAAGAATAAATGGGTATATAAGTGTCTAAATGGATGATTTTTTTTGTAAAATTGAATGTATAACTGACTAAGTGTATCTTAGTGAATATATGGGCTAGTGAGTAATGTTTAAATATGAAAATATCTGTATCAGTCTCTCACGTTGTGTATAAGTGGCTGCATGGGTTGGTGAGTAGCTACATGAGTGTCTATATGGGTTATTAGTTGGTTTTTGAGTATCAGTATGAGTGTCTGAGTGTCTGTATGGTTCGGTGGGGGTATTACTTAGTGCATAGATGCATGAATGAGTGACTCACTGTTTGTATGTGTTGAAGACAGCATGTGTGCAGGACTGTATAGGTGGATGAGTATGTGTATGGGTGTGTTAGTGAGTGAATGACTGTCTCAATAGTGTCTTTATGAGTAACTACATATGTTTTAAACTAGTATATGTGAGTATTGGTGTATATAAGTGAGTATATGTGAGAGTGAGAGATTGGAAGAGTTCCTGTACAAATAAGTAGGTGTTTCTATAAGTGATTGTTTAAGAGAGTAAGTATGTGTAAGTTTCTGTAAAAGTAAGTGTGGTAGTGTGTGTATAACTGTATATGCAAGTAAATGGATGTTTGATACTTTGTTTGCATGTGTGACTATGTGTGTGAGTAACTCTATGGATGAGTGGCGGTGTGTAACAGGATGTATAGGTGTATGAGTACATATGATGAGTGAGTACATGTATGAGTGACTGTATAGGGACTGTTGGTGAATGAGTGGATGTGTGTGTAGATCTTGGAATTACTGAATAGGTGTGTTGTAACTGGTATTGGTATGTCCATTGTTTTGAAAATGTTAGTTTGTATTTTTGAGTGTGTGTATCAAAGGTTATATTAGGGTGAGAGGAGGTCTGCCACTCTATCACAAGGATGATGTCATCAGTGATGTCATTTGAGATGTCATCAGTGATGTCATGAGTGATGTCACTGACCATGTCTTGAGTGATGTAATATGTGACGTCATCAGCAGTGCATTGCGGGCGCGCGAGTTATAGTTAGCTGAACTAACTATAACGGGGGAATTTCTATGGGTACGAGTGAAATGTCCAACTAACTATAACGCCCCTGAAGCCTATGGTTTTTTCAGTGAATATATATATATATATATTCACTGAAAAAACCATAGGTTTCAGGGACGTTATAGTTAGAAATTAGCATTTAAAAAACCTTTGAAATTCACTATAAAAAAACACAGGTATAAGGGACGTTATAGTTAATTGGACATTTCACTCGTACAAAACCAGAGAAATTCAGGCGTTATAGTTAGTTGGGCTAACTATAACTCACGCCCCGCAATGCACTGCTGATGATGTTACATATTACATCATTCATCACATGGTCAGTGACATCACTGATGACATCACTGATGACATCTCAAATGACATCACTGATGACATCATCCAGTGACTGTGTGTTTCTTTAAAGTTTAAATATGTATTATATATATGCCAAGGTGTATTGAAGAATGAGTGGGTGTATGAGTGTCTGAATGGATGATTTAGTAGGTGCGTGACTGACTGTATAAGTGAGTAATTAAACGTGTCTTTCTGAATGCATGGGTTAGTGACTAAACTGTGCGAATGTCTGTATCAGTCTGTCAGTTGGTGTGTAAGCGGCTGCATGGGTTGGTGAGTGGCTACATGAGTGTCTATATGGGTTATTGATTGATTGTCTGAGTATCCAAATGTGTGCCTGAGTGTCTGTGTGAGTGGGTGGGGGGGGTGTGACTCTGTGCATAGATGCATGAGTGGGTTATTTACTGGGTGTACGGGTTCAAGAGTGCATCTGTGAAGGGCTGTATGGGTGGGTGAGTGTTTGTGTTGGTGAGTGAATGGATATCTCAGTGGTACATGTCTGAGTAACTACATATGTAAAAGACAGTATATGTGAGTGTTGGAGTATATAAATGACCATATATGATAGTGACTGATTGTGAGAGTGGCTGTATGGATGAGTGTGTGCTTGTGTCAGTGATTGTATAAGAGAGTAAGTATGTATTAGTATCTGTATGAATAAGTGAGGTTGTGTGTGTATAACTGTATAGGTGAGTAGTGATTCATTTTTTGCAAGACTGACTAGGTGTGTGAGTAACTCTATGGGTGTGTGGCGGTGTGTGAGTATCTGTACAGGTGTATGATGGCATATTTCAATACCTATATTGATGAGTGACTGCGTGTATGAGTCACTGTATGGGTGAGTGGATGTGTGTGTAGACATCTGGATCAGTGAGTGGGTATGTACTAACTGGTATTAGTGTGTCTATTGTTTAGAGAATAGTAGTCTGTATTTTAGAGGGGATGTTTCAAAGGTTATATTAGGGTGTGAGGAAGTGCATCAGATGATCACGTGGATGATGTCATCAGTGATGTCATCAGTGATGTCATTTGAGATGTCATCAGTGATGTCATCAGTGATGTCACTGACCATGTGATGAGTGATGTAATATGTAACGTCATCAGCAGTGCATTGCGGGGGCGTGAGTTATAGTTAGCCCAACTAACTATAACGCCTGAATTTCTCTGGTTTTGTACGAGTGAAATGTCCAAATAACTATAACGTCCCTTATACCTGTGTTTTTTTTAGTGAATTTCAAAGGTTTTTTAAATGCTAATTTCTAACTATAACGTCCCTGAAACCTATGGTTTTTTCAGTGAATTTCAAAGGTGTTTTAAATGCTAATTACTAAGTATAACGTCCCTGAAACCTTTGCTTTTTCTGTGATTTTCAAAGGTATTTTTAAGAAATCTTTTGTAACTGTTATTTGTAAAAAATATTTTTATATAGCTTTTTATTTGTTGTAAAAATAATATGTTTTTGTTTTTTAAAATATATATATTTTTTTCAAAAAAAGTGGAGTCGCGTACCGATCGTGTACCTATCTCGGTGGGTGCGCAGATTCAAGCCGCCATATTGCTAAAGTCGCGGTGAATGCGCGTTTGGTATGCGACGGGTACACGGTGTCCGGCCCCGCGTAACGTCACTTACGTATGCAGTCGCGCCAGGTGCGCGACCCCCGTAAAATGTTTATGTTTTAAAAGTATATATATATAACTTTAATATGTATATTAAAGAAAGAGATTATCTATACTAAATATAAAAATCAGATATTTGTAATTGCAATAAAGGTATATTATTGATACATTTATTTTCTGAGAGTTGCGCCCGATGCACGTTTGCTAAGCGATGAATGCGCGGTTTCCGGCCCCGCGTTACGTCACTTACGTATACGGTCGCACCGGGTGTGCGACGCCCGTAAAATGTTTATGTTTTAAAAGTATATATATAGAACTTTAATATGTGTATTAAAGCAAGAGATTATCTAAACTAAATATAAAAATCATATATTTCTAATTGGAATAAAGTTATATTATTGTTAAATATGTTTTCCGGAAGTTGCGCCGGGTGCGCGCCGGTTGTGCGCCCGCTGCGCGAACCCCATGTGATTTGAAAAGAAATCATTTGATTGGTTTACAAGGTTTTCTTTCTAGAATGTGAAGGACCCCCTCCCTTTCTTGTTTATTCCTTCTTCTACATCTTAGGAGACACACCTGTTGTGTTACTTCTCTACTTTGTACATTTTTTGGGTGTTTTTTGATCTAAAAAATGGCTTCTTCAACTGAAGTTAACTTGGTAACAGAGGAAGAAGAAGTGTTGGAGGAACCTATTAAAAAAAGAAAAGAGTCAGTTGTTTGGGCCTTCTTCACAATTCCGGACGGACAGAAGAAGGTCAATGCAAGAAAAGTTAGTTGCACTCTCTGTCCAAGGGTGCTCTCACAAGGAAGTGAAAGGAAATACTCCTGTGGGGCGTCCAGCATGCTCAAGCATCTCCAGACACTACATCCTCGGCATCTGGCTCGTGAACAACATTGTCGCGCCCAGGAAGCTGCGCAGCATGATGACCAGACTGCTGGACCGAGCACATCAGGAGTAAGCCGTGGACCTGATATCCATCCCAGGTTTGCCAAACTTAAACAACTCTGCATCAAGTGCAATGCTGTAGTGTGTTTTGGCGAGCAGTCTGTTGAAGCTGTGATTTCTGCCGCAAGAAACCACTCATATTCATTTTTTTTTTGTTGCATTTTTTCCTGCAATCACTGTTTAATTGCAAAGTTGGACTCTTTCTTCTGTTGTTTTTCTTTTTTTAAAACATTTTTTTTTACAAAATAGTTAAAAAACACAAAAAAATTATAAAATAGAAAAAAGAAGAAAAAAAACGGTTCTGTTCAGAACCACCTAATCTGTTTAAAAAAGAGCAATAAGTGTATGGTAGTGCCTGGATGATTGCATGGATACATATGTAGAGCTTGAGGGATTGAAAGAGTGCATGGGTAGTGCATAAGTGATTGTATGAGTGCATCACTAGTGCTTGTGTGATTGGATGAGTGTATCGGTAGTGCACAGGGGATTGTAGCAGTGCACGTGTTAGTGCTGGGTCATTGCATGAGTACATGGGTAGTGACTGGATGATTAGAGTACCGTAAGGAAAGTGCATGATGAATTTATAAGTGCTTGGGTTTTGGCGGAGTGATTGGATAAGTACATGGTGCTGGCTGGGTGATTGGAGGAGTGCATAGGAAGTGACAGGGGGATTGCTGGAGTGCATGAGTACTACCTGGGTAATTGGAGGAGTGCATGAGCAGTGTCTAGGCAGTTAGAGGATTGTATGGGAAGTGCACAGGTGATTGTAGCAGTGCACGTGTTAGTGCCTGGGTCATTGAATGAGTACATGGGTAGTGACTGGATGATTACAGTACTGTAAGGAAAGTGCATGGTGAATTTATAAGTGCTTGGGTTTTGGCGGAGTGATTGGATAAGTACATGGTGCTGGCTGGGTGACTGGAGGAGTGCATGGGAAGTGAGAGGGTGATTGCTGGACTGTATGGGTACTACCAGAGGAATTGAAGGTGCGAATGAGCAGTGTGTAAGTGGTTAGAGGACTGCATGAGAAGTGCATAGGTGATTGCAGCAGTGCATGTGTTTGTGACTGGGTCATTGCATGAGTACATGGGTACTGAGTGGATGATTAGAGTACTGCAAGGAGAGTGCGTGGTGAATTTATAAGTGCTTGGGTATTGGCGGAGTGTTTGGATTAGTACATGGTAGTGGCTCGGTGACTGGAGGAGTGCACGGGGAGTGACAGAGTGATTGCTGGACTGTATGGGTACTACCAGGGGAATTGAAGGAAAAAATGAGAAGTGTGTAAGTGGTTAGAGGACTGCATGAGTAGTGCATAGGGGATTGCAGCAGTGCATGTGTTTGTGACTGGGTCTTTGCATGAGTACATGGGTACTGAGTGGATGATTAGAGTACTGCAAGGAGACTGCGTAGTAAATTTATAAGTGCTTGGGTATTGGCGGAGTGTTTGGATTAGTACATGGTAGTGGCTGGGTGACTGGAGGAGTGCATGGGAAGTGAGAGGGTGATTGCTGGACTGTATGAGTACTACCAGGGGAATTGAAGGAGCGAATGAGAAGTGTGTAAGTGGTTAGAGGACTGCATGAGTAGTGCATAGGAGATTGCAGCAGTGCATGTGTTTATGACTGGGTCATTGCATGAGTACATGGGTACTGAGTGGATGATTACAGTACTGCAAGGAGACTGCGTGGTGAATTTATAAGTGCTTGGGTATTGGCGGAGTGTTTGGATTAGTACAAGGTAGTGGCTGGGTGACTGGAGGAGTGCACGGGAAGTGACAGAGTGATTGCTGGACTGTATGGGTACTACCAGGGGAATTGAAGGAGCGAATGAGAAGTGTGTAAGTGGTTAGAGGACTGCATGAGTAGTGCATAGGGGATTGCAGCAGTGCATGTGTTTGTGACTGGGTCTTTGCATGAGTACATGGGTACTGAGTGGATGATTAGAGTACTGCAAGGAGACTGTGTGGTGAATTTATAAGTGCTTGGGTATTGGCGGAGTGTTTGGATTAGTACATGGTAGTGGCTGGGTGACTGGAGGTGTGCACGGGAAGTGAGAGGGTGATTGCTGGACTGTATGGGTACTACCAGGGAAATTGAAGGAGTGAATGACAAGTGTGTAAGTGGTTAGAGGACTGCATGAGTAGTGCATAGGGGATTGCAGCAGTGCATGTGTTTGTGACTGGGTCATTGCATGAGTACATGGGTACTGAGTGGATGATTAGAGTACCGCAAGGAGAGTGCGTGGTGAATTTATAAGTGCTTGGGTATTGGCGGAGTGTTTGGATTAGTACATGGTAGTGGCTGGGTGACTGGAGGAGTGCACGGGGAGTGACAGTGTGATTGCTGGACTGTATGGGTACTACCAGGGGAATTGAAGAAGCGAATGAGAAGTGTGTAAGTGGTTAGAGGACTGCATGAGTAGTGCATAGGGGATTGCAGCAGTGCATGTGTTGTGACTGGGTCTTTGCATGAGTACATGGGTACTGAGTGGATGATTAGAGTACTGCAAGGAGACTGCGTGGTAAATTTATAAGTGCTTCGGTATTGGCGGAGTGTTTGTATTAGTACATGGTAGTGGCTGGGTGACTGGAGGAGTGCACGGGGAGTGACAGTGTGATTGCTGGACTGTATGGGTACTACCAGGGGAATTGAAGGAGTGAATGAGAAGTGTGTAAGTGGTTAGAGGACTGCATGAGTAGTGCATAGGGGATTGCAGCAGTGCATGTGTTTGTGACTGGGTCATTGCATGAGTACATGGGTACTGAGTGGATGATTAGAGTACCACAAGGAGAGTGCGTGGTGAATTTATAAGGGCTTGGGTATTGGCAGAGTGTTTGGATTAGTACATGGTAGTGGCTGGGTGACTGGAGGAGTGCACGGGGAGTGATAGAGTGATTGCTGGACTGTATGGGTACTACCTGGGGAATTGGAAGCAGTGAATGAGAAGTGTGTAAGTGGTTAGAGGACTGCATGAGTAGTGCATAGGGGATTGCAGCAGTGCATGTGTTAGTGACTGGGTCATTGCATGAGTACATGGATAGTGACTGGATACTTAGGGGCAGATTTACAAGCCCCTTGCGCCACATTTGCGCCGCCGTTGCGTCACTTTTGTGATGCAGCGGCAGCGTAAGACTCATGCACCACGTTGCGCCTGTATTTACAACGTGACGCATCTAGGGAGATGTGTCACGTTGTAAGGCCCTGCACCACATGAGAACCTGTGTTAGGTTTCTTGTGGGCGTTCCGGTGCAGGGTGGGCGTTCTGTCGCAGGAACACCTCGTAGTAAGTGACATAGTGAAATCTACAAGATTTCACTGAGTCACTTTGACGTCCATGCTGCGGTCAATACCCTGCGCCTGCTTGAAGCAGGCGTAAGGAGTGACGCAGCATGTTAGGGCATAGGGTGCCTCTGAGCATTGCTGGAGCCGCGTCGCGCTTGCGACACGACTCCAGCAATGCGCCGCACTTATGCCACAGGATGCGACACGCATCGCTCTATCCTTGCGCCACGGTGCACCGCATTGTAAATGCGACGCATTTGTGGTGGCGCAGGGAGTGAATTGCAGTGCCGCATCTGTTCTAGTGCGCATGGCTGCTGATTTGCATGAGATGCGCCATGGATAGTGAATCTGGCTACTTAGAGTGCTGCAAGGAGAGTGCATGGTGAATTTGTAAGTGCTTGGGTTTTGGCAGATTGATTGGATAAGGAGATGGGACTGGCTAGGTAATCGGAGGAGTGCATAGGTAGTAACAGGGAGATTACTAAACTGTATAGGTAGCAGTCAAAGGATTGTAGAAGTGCATGAGTTAGTGCCTGGGTAATTACATGAGTACATGGGTACTGACTGGATGATTGGAGTACTGCAAGGAGAGTGCATGGTGAATTTATAAGTGCTTAGGTATTGGAGTGATTGGATTAGTACATGCTATTGGCTGGGTGATTGGAGGAGTGCACGGGGAGTGACAGTGTGATTGCTGGACTGCATGGGTACTACCTGGGTAATTGGAGGAGTGAATCAGTTGTGTGTAGGTGGTTAGAGGACTGCATGGCTAGTGCAGATGTGATTGTAGCATTGCATGTGTTAGTGCCTGGGTCATTGCATGAGTACATGGATAGCGACTGGATACTTAAAGTGCTGCAAAGAGAGTGCATGGTGAATTAATAAGTGCTTGGCTTTTGGCAGAGTGATTGGATAAGGACATAGGAGTGGCTGGGTAATTGGAGGAGTGCATAGGTAGTAACAGGGAGATTTCTAAACTGTAAAGGTAGCACTCAAAGGAATATAGAAGTGCATGACCTAGTGTCTGGGTGATCAGTCAAAGGATTGTAGAAGTGCATGAGTTAGTGCCTGGGTAATTGCATGAGTACATGGGTACTGACTGGAAGATTAGAGTACTGCAAGGTGAGTGCATGGTGAATTTATAAGTGCTTGGGTATTGGCGGAGTGATTGGATTAGTACATGATAGTGGCTGAGTGACTGGAGGAGTGCATGGGGAGTGACAGGGTGATTGCTGGACTGCGTGGGTACTACCTGGGGAATTGGAGGAGTGAATGAGAAATATGTAAGTGGTTGAAGGACTGCATGGGTAGTGCATAGGGGATTGCAGCAGTACATGTGTTTGTGACTGGGTCATTGCATGAGTACATGGGTACTGAGTGGATGATTAGAGTAGTGCAAGGAGAGCGCCTGAGTGAATTTATAAGGGATTGGATTAGTACATGGTACTGGCTGGGTGACTCGAGGAGTGCATCAAGAATGACAGGGTGATTGCTGGACTGCATGGGTAGTACCTGGGGAATTTAAGATGTGAATGAGCAGTGTCTAGGTGTATAGAGGACTGTATGGATAGTGCAGAGGTGAATGTAGTAGTGCATGGAGAGTGTTTGGGTTACTTAATCTTACCTTTACAATAGTAGATATGAAAGTCTTTGAAACAATTTTTGCAGTTGTTTTTTATAATTTAAATTTTAAAAACTTTCAAACTTTAGAATTTTGGTCTCTAAAAGAGAAAAAAAATACAGTTATAACATATAATAATTATAGTTTAAACTACACAACATAATTTTACCAATATATAAGATATTCAGTTTGCCTTTTTTGCTGTTCTCAGAATCTATTGAATTTCACCATAGACAGTGATTTCAATATTGCTCATCATGTAACAGCGGGCAAAAAAATTCAATCAGTAAGAGTGTTAAAAAAAAACAAATCTGTGTCCAAAATATTTACAACAAAGTCAACTATGTGTTCACATTTCCTAAAATAAACATCCTCAATAACATTACATATAATACAAATATCAAATATATGAAATGGTTCTTGTAGGAGAGTAGGATCTGCCTCTTATGGTTACCCCCACTTTTTGCTGGTGTATCACTGTTTTTCGACTTTAGTCTGGCTGGGGCCCTGCTATCCAGGACCCCAGCCTAGCTGCTTCCTCTCTAAATTGATTCCCTGTACCTTAAGTACACTTCAGATTGGATGCTGGGGTGACCTTATAAGTCCCTAGTATATGGTATACTATGTACCCAGGGCATAGGTACCCCAGAGGCCTACCAGGGGTTGAAGCATGTAATGTGCCACCCCTGGAAGGCCCTCCAAAATGACACCACAGGACTGCTACTGCAGCCTGAGTAAGGTGGTGCATGCACCCCTTACAGAGATATAGGTTCACTATATCTCACCTATCTCTGCACATAGAAACCTATCAGTCACCCCTATGGCAGGCCTTATCAATCCTGAAGGCAGGGTGCTTGGTTTTATGTGAGAGGGTGCCCATGCATGAGCAGAGCCCCTCTGCAGCCTTCGAAATCTCCTCTCCGGGGTTGTCTGTGGTGCAGCCTGACCATATACTCTTAAGTGCATTATGTCTAAACGGTAAATGCTAACTTTGGGATGGCTTCACGGAAACATGTCATGTTTGGTGTCAAACACCTTGGAATCATACCCCCACACCAGTAACTGGTGTGGGAGTAACTGGTGTGGGAGTATGATCCCACCCTTCTAGAGGGAGAGACATGACAGCACCCGTATACCCGGTACCAACTAAACAGAGCCTGGCATCACAAAATGGATGCTGCAGCCACAGACACGAGTCTGGCCTCCTGCTGCTGACCGAAACTCTGGCAGGGGAAGCCTGGACAATAGGTTTCCTGTCACAGGGAGGTGTTACCACCTCCCAGACAGGCCTTAGTGGATTGGGGCTGGGTGGGTGCACTCCAAGAGTGCTTTGAAGTCCTGCACTGGGGGCACATTTGGTGTCCTCGTGCATACCCCAGTTCAAACCGGTTGCAGGGGCTGCCAGCCCCTGCTCTGGTGCAAAACTGGACAAAGGAAATGGGTGTAGCCACCCCTCTTTCCAAACCCTCCCATAGGTGGGTCCCTAGAGTTAGTCCAACCCCTTTCTTTAGTATAAGTAAGGGAACCCTGGCAACAGGACTTTAGATATCCCTGGACGAAACTCTGCAACTGAATCCTGAAACTTCGATGCTCTACTCAAGACTAGAGGACTGAAGAAATCTCCCTTGGGGTCAAGGAGTGACTCCCCTGCTTGGCAGGCACCAACAAAGCATTTGTTGGTCTGCATCTCCGAAGCTCCTGCCGGACTCCGAAGTACTTGCAGCACAGGAAGAGGATTTCCAGACATCTCAGAGGCCGACCCGAGTCCCCAGCAAAGCTGAGACCCGCAGCCCTCGTGAGTAGCGTGGAACCGGAACTCCTGGTCACCGTGTACATTTGCTAGTGCATTCATTTCTCGACGACTCTTGAAGTCCTGCTTTGGGTTACTCATAGCCCAGGCCCTGAGCACCATTTGCCCTGAAGATTGTGAGCCTACACTCCACGAGTGTTCCGTGGGCCCGCTTTCTGCATTTCCACTTGGGGCTCCTTTGCAATCCCTGGTCTGTCAACTGGTGGGTCCCTGTGAAGGCAACTCTGATTTTCTTTGGGTGTTTCTGGTTGCTCCGGACTTGCCCTATCTTCCCACCAAGTGGTGAGTCATTCAGATCTTGCTGGTCTGCTCCGAACCATCTTTCTCTTTTCTGTGTGGGTTGCTGTTGCCAAGGCTTGTTGTGTTCAATCCGGACACCAATGCTGCAGCACTCGACATCCTTTGTGGGACAGCTCGAATCCAGCTCCTGGTTGTCATCGACACCTCCTGGTCCTCGTGGCTGAAGAGTCAAGCTTCACCTCTTTCACCTGAAGCACCCAACATCGGTGGGCATTCGACTATCGTGCCCCTGGTCACTGGCAAGTGACCCAGACTCTGTCCCCTCTGCTTTCAGGTTCTTCTCATCTCCGATCAAGGCTTGGATCTCTTTGGACACTTCGCATCTTCCCGGCAGCAGCACTTCGTGGCAGGCTGACATTGAAAACGACGACGCGACCCGACACCATTTGACACCTATGCACCCGGCTTCCCTGGGTGAGGTAACTCAAGTACTCCGGTGCTCCCGTGGGTGTTGACCCTAGAATTATCTAAGTCCAAGAGGGTTTGGTCCTAGTCCATTTCTAAGTGTCCCTAAACTCTAAAACTCCTACCGCGACTTTCCCATAGACTTTAACGGAGCTCGCGGCTGTGTTCACACACTGCACACAGCCCCTGTGGGTCCCCTGTGTCACTACCTTGGGTGGTTCCTTGGGGTCCCAGCGATTCTACAGGCTCTAGGCCTTGTGTCTACTCAAGTCGTGGTTCTTATACCACTTTTTTAATATATGGTTTGGTACGCCCCTAGGGCTAATCGTATATTGTGCTAATTTACTGTGCTATTTGACTTGTAACTTGTGTACTTTGACCTCTAGCCTCATAAAGAGACTATTGGGTAGTGTTTAGTAATAAATACATATATTTTATATATATACCTGGTGTGGTTCTCCTTTCATTTGGTCATTCATGAGCTTATAACTGGTAAAACAAACAGCTTAACACTCCTTCAAGACTTAGCCTGAAGGCTGCTCTCCATAGCTACCACTAGGATAGCTTTCAATAAAGGTCGTCTTTAAACCTATCATCAATAAAGGTCGTTTGGACTAGTGCAAGGTGCCCACTATAACTAGTGGACAGCATATGCCAGGCCAACTTCTCACATTGGTGTGCAGCGGTTGGATTCAAGCTTGCCCTTGTTTTACCAGATAATCTCAAGTGTGTGATCAACTGAAAACCACTAAAGGTACCTCAGGTACATATAAATTCAAGCTTAGAAATACAGTAAGTTCTGCTGAACTTAGAGTTGTGTGTCAAGGGCTTAGCACACCCTTTCTACAACTCAAGAGAGTTTAGTAGGCCACACTAGAGTAGGCAGTGCATATACCACACCTCACTAGTGATGTCTTCAGGGCCAGGAACCAGTAGGTCCCTGCCAGGAACCAGTGGGCTCCTACCCTCCAAATATGACAACCTCCCATTCTTGGAATTGAGAGAATTGTGCAAGATTAGGAAGCTGAAGACAGGCAAAAGTGCCAACACCCAACGTCTCATGGAGATGCTTCTGCTGGATGATCTCAGAAGACCCATAGGGTCTGCAGGGGTAGGCAGAGAGGGTGGGGCAGAAGATGAGGAAGGGACCAGGGGTGAAAATACCCAGGACCTGACCTCTGAAACTGGCCAGGAAAATGAAAATGATCTTGCCCTGGACAATCCAGCTCCTCCTGCAGATGAGGAGGAGGATCAGAATGACCTCCCCTTTGTCCCACCAGGAAGAGTTGTGAGTGTGCCTAGAAGGTCCAGATCTCCTTCTCAGGAGTCTAACCATTCTGACACCTCAGTAGGGACCTCTGTTTCCTCTCATAGGAGGGAATCCTCTGATGAAAGGAAAAAGAGGCTGCTCCAGTATGAAGAAGCAAAGCTTAGGATCAGAAGAGAGCAGCTGGCTATAGACAGGGAGTCCCTAGAGCTTCATAGACAAAGAAGAAAGTTGGGACTAGAGTCCCATGGTGGCAGCAACTTCCCTAGTGGTAGGGAAAGGTCTTATGACCATAGAAACCTGAGCAAGATTGTGCCTCCCTACCAGAGTGGGGATGACATCCACAAATGGATTACTGCACTGGAAAGGGCCTGTAAAGTTCAGAGGGTCCCCCAGGAGCAGTGGGCAGCAATCCTGTGGCTCTCCTTTGCAGACAAAGGTAGAGACAAGCTCCTCACTGTAAGAGAAGAGGATGCTGATGATTACCAAGTCCTGAAGAGTACCCTGATAGATGGGTTTGGCCTAACCACTGAGCAATACAGGTTAAAGTTCAGAGATACCCAAAAGGCACAGACACAGGACTGGGTGGACTTTGTAGATTGTGCTACCAAGGCTCTGGAAGACTGGTTACTTGGCAGTAAGGTGTGTGACTTCAAAGGATTGTATAATTTAATCATGAGGGAGCAGATTCTTAATAACTGTCAGAATCAGTTGCTACATCAGTACCTGGTTGACTCTGATCTGACCTCTCCCCAAGAATTGGGAAAGAAGGCAGACAAATGGGTCAGAACCAGGGTGAAGCAGAAGGTACAGAACCATGGTGGTGACCAGAAGAAGCAAGATTCCAAAAACTCTGACAAGGGTGGGGAAAAGGATAAAGACCAGAAGTCTTCTCAAGGTCCCCAAAAATCTACATCTGGTGGGGAATCCCAATCTACTAAAGGAAAAGGCCAAAAGAAACCATGGTGCAAAATCTGTAAGCAAAAGACTCACTGGACAAGTGATTGCACCAAGTCCAAAGACACTAATCCAGCCACCATTACCCCTAAGGCAACTGTTCCCCCTAGTCCAGCTACAAATGGTGGTGGAAACACTCAGAATAAGGGTTTAGTAGGGTTGACCCTGGGTACTGAGATGGGCTCTGGCCTAGTCAGAGTGCCAACTCAGGCTGTCCTAGTCTGTGATGGGGGCATGGATATGTCCCCTTTGTGAGTCCCAATAATTTGGGCAAATACAGACAGCAGCCTTTAATTAATGGAAGAGAGGCTTTGGCATTCAGGGACACAGTAGCAAGTGTCACCATGGTGACACAAGACCTTGTGGATCCTGGGCAGATTATACTTGGTGAAATGTACCAAGTGACCAATGCTAGCAATGTCAGAACAGACCATTCTCTGGCAGTTGTTAACTTCTCCTGGGGAGGGGTAACTGGCCTTAAGAAGGTTGTGGTGAGTGCAGACCTACCAGTAGAATGCTTGCTTGGCAATGATCTTGAAACCTCAGCTTGGGCAGAGGTGGAGCTCAGGAAACATGCAGAAATGCTAAGGATCCCTGCACATGTCTTTGCTGTGACTAGGTCACAGGCCAAAATGTCAAAAGCTGAACAGGCCCTGGATTCTGGAACAATGGACCAGGTGCCTCCCAAGAGAAGGAGCAGTAGGGTTAAGGCAGTACCTTCCCCCTTGGCTCAAGAAGCAGATCAGTCTTTTGAGGAAGATGATCTCAGGCCTGAAGAAGGAACTGTCCCAGAGGAGCTTGAACCTGATCAGGTTGAGTTCTTGGGGACAGGGGGCCCTTCCAGGGCAGATCTGAGCCAGGAGCAGCTGAACTGCCCCTCTCTTGAACCCCTCGGACAGCAAGCTGCTGCTGAGGCTGCTGGGAATGCTAGTGGCACCCATAAGATATATTGGGATGATGGACTCCTGTACTCAGAGAGTAGAGACCCCAAGCCTGGAGCAGCCAGGAGGTTGGTTATACCTCTGAAGTTAAGGGGCTTCCGATTGACACTAGCCCATGATATTCCCTTAGCAGGTCACCTGGGCCAGAACAAGACTTGGGACAGAATTGTCCCTCACTTTCACTGGCCCCACATGTCTGAAGACACCAAGGAGTTTTGTCGCTCCTGTGTAACCTGTCAAGCCAGTGGGAAGGCAGGTGGCACCACAAAGGCCCCCCTGATACCACTACCTGTGGTGGGGGTTCCCTTCGAGAGGGTGGGGTTTGACATAGTTGGTCCCATGGATCCCCAAACAGCATCTGGGCACAGGTTTATCCTGGTGGTGGTGGACCATGCCACCAGGTACCCAGAAGCCATTCCCCTTAGGACCACTACAGCCCCTGTGGTGGCAAGGGCCCTCCTGGGAATTTTCTCAAGAGTGGGCTTTCCTAAGAAGGTAGTATCTGACAGAAGGGCAAACTTTATGTCCAGTTACTTGACTGCAATGTGGAAGGAGTGTGGAGTGACTTATAAGTTCACCACACCCTATCACCCACAATGCAAGTGGAGAGGTGTGGTGCAGCGGCCAGGGCAGCTGACTTCGGAGCACAGGGTTCACAGTTCGATCCCCGGCTCCGGCGGCAGCTTAGCTCAGCACCCTGTGACTCTGGGCAATAGCTCACTTAATTTCCACGACGGCCCCCAGCGCCTTGAGACCCGTAAGGGTGAGTAGCTGCGCTATATAAAAACGGACTTACATATGGTTTAGTTGAGAGATTCAACAAAACCTTGAAGAGCATGATTAAAGGGCTCCCAGAAAAGCTTAGGCGAAGATGGGACATACTCTTGCCCTGGCTTTTATTTGCATACAGGGAGGTGCCTTAAAAGGGGGTTGGCTACAGCCCTTTTGAACTTTTGTTTGGCCATCCTGTCAGGGGTCCATTGTGTCTGGTGAAGGAAGGTTGGGAGTTACCTCTCAAACCCCCTAAAAAGGACATAGTGGACTATGTACTTGGTCTTCGCTCCAGGATGGCTGAGTATATGAAAAAGGCAACCAAAAACCTTGAGGCTAGCCAGGAATTACAGAAAGCCTGGCATGACCAAAAGGCTGTGCTGACTGTTTACCAGCCAGGACAGAAGGTGTGGGTGTTGGAGCCAGTGGCCCCAGCAGCCCTCCAAGACAAGTGGAGTGGCCCCCATACCATTGTTGAACAGAAGGGAGAGGTTACCTATCTGGTAGACCTGGGAACTCCCAGGAGCCCCCAAAGGGGGCTCCATGTCAACAGGCTGAAGCCATATGTGGACAGGGCTGACATGGGCTTGCTCATGGCAACTGATGAGGGACAAGAGGAGGAGAGTGACCCTCTCCCTGACCTGTTCTCACAGAACCCTGATGATGGGTCAGTGGATGGTATAGCCTTGGCAGGCAGCCTCACTGCCCAGCAGCAAACTGATTGTAGACAGGTGCTCAATAAGTTCAGACACATGTGTTCTCTGACTCCAAGTCAGACCACCTGGTGCACTCATGAAGTGGACACTGGGGACAGTCTGCCTGTTAAAAGTAAGATTTACAGGCAACCTGACCAGGTCAGGGACTGTATCAGGACAGAAGTCCAGAAAATGTTGGAATTGGGTGTCATTGAGCCTTCAGATAGCCCTTAGGCTAGTCCAGTGGTCCTGGTGCCAAAACCTCACACCAAAGATCGTAAGAGAGAGATGAGGTTTTGTGTGGACTACAGAGGCCTCAATGCAGTCACTAGGACTGATGCCCATCCAATCCCCAGGGCAGATGAGCTAATAGACACTTTGGCCTCAGCCAAGTATCTAAGCACATTTGACCTAACAGCTGGCTACTGTCAGATCAGACTAGCTGATGATGCAAAGCCAAAAACTGCATTTTCTACCCCTGGTGGGCTTTACCAATTTGTGGTGATGCCCTTTGGTTTGAAAAATGCACCTGCCACTTTTCAGAGGTTGGTGAACACAGTCCTTACAGGTCTGGAAGCCTATAGTGCAGCATCTCTAGATGATATTGCTGTCTTTAGCTCCACCTGGGAGGATCACCTGGTCCACCTCAGAAATGTTTTGGAGGCCCTGCAGAAGGCAGGCCTAACTATCAAGGCCACCAAGTGCCAGATAGGGCAGAGTCAGGTTGTGTACCTGGGCCACCTTGTGGGTGGAGGCCAGGTTCAACCATTGCAGAGCAAAATCCAGACCATCATGGACTGGGTTGCTCCAACTACCCAGACTCAGGTGAGAGCCTTTTTAGGCCTGACTGGGTACTAGAGAAGATTTGTCAAGGGGTATGGATCAATAGTGACACCCCTGAATGACTTAACCTCTAAGAAAATGCCCAAAAATGTTCAGTGGACAGTTAGCTGTCAAAAGACATTTGATGACCTGAAGCAGGCCATGTGCACTGCTCCCATTCTGCAAAGTCCTGATTACACCAAAGAGTTCATTGTGCAAACAGATGCATCTGAGTTGGGGGTAGGGGCTGTACTGTCACAGTTGAATGATGAAGGTCAGGATCAGCCAGTAGCTTTTATTAGCAGAAGGCTGACCCCCAGAGAGAAACGTTGGTCAGCCATTGAGAGGGAGGCCTTTGCTGTGGTTTGGGCTCTGAAGAAGCTTAGGCCATACTTGTTTGGCACTCACTTCCTTGTTCAGACAGACCATAAGCCCCTTTTATGGCTAAAACAGATGAAGGGTGAAAATCCCAAACTTTTGAGGTGGTCCATTTCCCTACAGGGGATGGACTATACAGTGGAACATAGACCTGGGAGTAACCATGCCAATGCAGATGGACTCTCCAGATATTTCCACTTAGAACATGAAGACTTAACTGGTCAAGGTTAGTGTAATGTCCCTGCATTTGGGGGGGGGGTGTAGGAGAGTAGGATCTGCCTCTTATGGTTACCCCCACTTTTTGCTGGTGTATCACTGTTTTTCGACTTTAGTCTGGCTGGGGCCCTGCTATCCAGGACCCCAGCCTAGCTGCTTCCTCTCTAAATTGATCCCCTGTACCTTAAGTACACTTCAGATTGGATTCTGGGGTGCCCTTATTAGTCCCTAGTATATGGTATACTATGTACCCAGGGCATAGGTACCCCAGAGGCCTACCAGGGGTTGAAGCATGTATTGTGCCACCCCTGGAAGGCCCTCCAAAATGACACCACAGGACTGCTACTGCAGCCTGAGTAAGGTGGTGCATGCACCCCTTACAGAGATATAGGTTCACTATATCTCACCTATCACTGCACATAGAAACCTATCAGTCACCCCTATGGCAGGCCTTATCAATCCTGAAGGCAGGGTGCTTGGTTTTATGTGAGAGGGTGCCCATGCATGAGCAGAACCCCTCTGCAGCCTTCAGAATCTCCTCTCCGGGGTTGTCTGTGGTGTAGCCTGACCATATACGCTTAAGTGCATTATATCTAAACGGTAAATGCTAACTTTGGGATGGCTGCACGGAAACATGTCGTGTTTGGTGTCAAACACCTTGGAATCATACCTCCACACCAGTAACTGGTGTGGGAGTATGATCCCACCCTTCTAGAGGGAGAGACATGACAGCACCGGTATACCCGGTACCAACTAAACAGAGCCTGGCATCACAAAATGGATGCTGCAGCCACAGACACGAGTCTGGCCTCCTGCTGCTGACCGAAACTCCGGCTGGGGAGGCCTGGACAATAGGTTTCCTGTCACAGGGAGGTGTTACCACCTCCCAGACAGGCCTTAGTGGATTGGGGCTGGGTGGGTGCACTCCAAGAGTGCTTTGAAGTCCTGCACTGGGGGCACATTTGGTGTCCTCGTGCATACCCCAGTTCAAACCAGTTGCAGGGGCTGCCAGCCCCTGCTCTGGTGCGAAACTGGACAAAGGATATGGGTGTAGCCACCCCTCTTTCCAAACCCTCCCATAGGTGGGTCCCCAGAGTTAGTCCAACCCCCTTTTTTTAGTATAAGTAAGGGAACCCTGGCAACAGGACTTTAGATATCCCTGGACGAAACTCTGCAACAGAATCCTGGAACTTCGACGCTCTACTCAAGACTAGAGGACTGAAGAAATCTCCTTTGGGGTCAAAGAGTGACTCCCCTGCTTGGCAGGCACCAATGAAGCATTTGCCGGTCTGCATCTCCGAAGCTCCTGCCGGACTCCGAAGTACTTGCAGCCCAGGAAGAGGATTTCCAGATATCTCAGAGGCCGAACCGAGTCCCCAGCAAAGCTGAGACCCCCTGCCCTCGTGAGTAGTGTGGAACCAGAACTCCTGGTCACCGTGCACATTTGCTAGTGCATTGACTTCTTGACAACTCTTGAAGTCCTGCTTTAGGTTACTCATAGCCCAGGCCCCGAGCACCATTTACACCAAAGATTGTGAGCCTACACTCCACGAGTGTTCCGTGGGCCTGCTTCCTGCATTTCTGCTTGGGGCTCCTTTGCGTCCCTGGTCCATTGACTGGTGGGTCCCTGTGAAGGCAACTCTGATTTTCTTTGGGCGTTTCTGGTTTCTCCAGACGTGCCCTAACTCCCCACCAAGTGGTGAGTCCCTCAGACCTTGCTGGTCTGCTCTGAAGCATCTTTCTCCTTTCTGCATGGGTTGCTGTTTCCAAGGCTTGTTGTGTTCAATCCGGACACCAATGCCTCAGCACTCGACATCCTTTGTGGGACAGCTCGAATCCAGCTCCTGGTTGTCATCGACACCTCCTGGTCCTCGTGGCTGAAGAGTCAAGCTTCACCTCTTTCACCTGAAGCACCCGACATCGGTGGGCATTCGACTATCGTGCCCCTGGTCACTGGCAAGTGACCCAGACTCTGTCCCCTCTGCTTTCAGGTTCTTCTCATCTCTGATCCAGGCTTGGATCTCTTCAGACACTTCGCATCTTCCCGGCAGCAGCACTTCGTGGCAGGCTGCCATTGAAAACGACGACGCGACCCGACACCATTTGACACCTATGCACCCGGCTTCCCTGGGTGAGTTAACTCGAGTACTCCGGTGCTCCCGTGGGTGTTGACCCTAGAACTGTCTAAGTCCAAGAGGGTTTGGTCCTAGTCCATTTCTAAGTGTCCCTAAACTCTAAAACTCCTACCGCGACTTTCCCATAGACTTTAACGGAGCTCGCGGCTGTGTTCACACACTGCACACAGCCCCCGTGGGTCCCCTGTGTCACTAGCTTGGGTGGTTCCTTGGGGTCCCAGCGGTTCTACAGGCTCTAGGCCTTGTGTCTACTCAAGTCGTGGTTCTTATACCACTTTCTTAATATATGGTTTGGTACGCCCCTAGGGCTAATCGTATATTGTGCAAATTTACTGTGCTATTTGACTTGTAACTTGTGTACTTCAACCTCTAGCCTCATAAAGAGACTATTGGGTAGTGTTTAGTAATAAATACATATATTTTATATATATACCTGGTGTGGTTCTCCTTTCATTTGGTCATTCATGAGCTTATAACTGGTAAAACAAACAGCTTAACACTCCTTCAAGACTTAGCCTGAAGGCTGCTCTCCATAGCTACCACTAGGATAGCTTTCAATAAAGGTTGTCTTTAAACCTATCATCACTAAAGGTCGTTTGGACTGGTGCAAGGTGCCCACTATAACTAGTGGACAGCATATGCCAGACCAACTTCTCACAAATCTTTTTTAAATAAACATCAAAAATATATAACTCACCTTGCAAATAAAATCTGTGGAATGAAAAATCTCACACACTCAGACAGGATTTTCTTTTACACACA
This sequence comes from Calotriton arnoldi, assembly GCA_963921515.1. Taxonomy (NCBI): domain Eukaryota; kingdom Metazoa; phylum Chordata; class Amphibia; order Caudata; family Salamandridae; genus Calotriton; species Calotriton arnoldi. The sequence goes on from CAWUFW010012241.1 coordinate 226,384, forward strand.
GTCAATATAAATCACCAGACTCAGCAAGGTAAAACCAGTAATGGCAAGGTTTCCCTCTCTTTTTCCATACAAATACACATAAGCAACACATAACATTGCTTCCCGGAGTTTTTTAAATTGTAAAACACAATTCCATTGGTCACAGATAATAACCCTTATCAACTGACTTCTTCACCCCTTCTGCCTAATGTCAGTTTCCATAGTAACAGGTCATGCAACATTCAACTTAACTCACAGGTCACAAGTTCACCACACAATGTTGCAAATGAGAACAGCAGGTGTGGTTGGCGTTGCAAAACATGACCTTATCCTTTCTGCTGTACCTTTCAAACATTTTTTACTAACCAATAAGAAACTTGCTTTTTAAACAAACTAAAATGCACCCTATTTTTGAATGTACAATGTTCTGAAACAGCCAATGAAATCTCTACTTTCTTTAAAACAGAATCTTGTCCACCATTTTAGATATCTCTCATTCTACCAACTGACTACCTCAGCTACAGACATCTTTTCATTACCTACAGCCATCACTTCAAGATGCTTTCAATGTGGATTGTTGGGCACAGCTATGTTTTCTGGTGCAAAAGGTATGCTGAACGCAGAGGTATTGACAAAGACCTAGCTTTGCAAAATGTAGACATTAAATGGATTGGACAGAGAGGATTAAAGTGGCCCCAATTGATGCCTGTGGTTAAAACCTTTTTGCATCTCCAACCCCCTGACCTCATGATTGTGCACTGTGGTGGCAATGACCTAGGCACATTGACTGGGGTAGGTCTGGAAATGCTAATGAAGGACACCTTTGCAGAATTGATGTTGCTTTTCCCCCAAACTGCCTTTGTATACTCTAACATATGCCAAAGACAGAAATGGAAGTGGTCCAATCAATTTTGTCCTCAGATTGAGAAAGCTAGGAAAAATGTCAATAAAGCTGTTTCTGCTTACCTCAGAGACCATAGAATGGGCTCCATATATAACAACAATCTACATTTCCATATGGAGGGCATCTACAGGAGTGACGGAATACACTTCACTGATAAAGGGAACAGAGTGTTTCTCAACAACCTGAAGCTCTGCATCCGCACTTACATGTAGCTGCAAGAAACTCATAATAAACACAAGGGCTCTTTTTAGAGCCACCCAATAACCCAACATATAACCTAGGTTTATATTAAAAAAATCTTCATTATTTTTGCTTGGAGTCGCGCACCCAGCGCGACTTAGAGCTGCGCACCCATCGCGTTCACACTAGGGGGCCGCGCTGAGCACTGCGCACCCATCGCGTTCACACTAGGGGGCCGCGCTGAGCGCCGCGCACCCATAGCGTTCACACTAGGGGCCGCGCTGAGCGCCACGCACCCACTGCGTTCACACTAGGGGCCGCGCTGAGCACCGCGCACCCATCCCATTCACACTAGGGGCCGCGCTGAGCACCATGCACCCATCGCGTTCACACTAGGGGGCCGCGCTGAGCACTGCGCACCCATCGCGTTCACACTAGGGGCTGCGCTGAGCGCCACGCACCCACCGCATTCACACTAGGGGCCACGCTGAGCACCGCGCACCCACCGCGTTCACACTAGGGGCCGCGCTGAGCGCCGCGCACCCAACGCGTTCACACTAGGGGGCCCTGTTGAGCGCTGTGCTAGGGTCGCGACTCCAATTTTTTTTTTTTTAAACCTTCTTACATTAATTTACATTCTCCCCGTGGACTCCATCCCCCGGGGCATGCCCAAATATATATATATATTTTTTAAACGGAGGAGGGGGGACTGCCATCCCCCTCCCGGGCCATTTTGGGCCCCGGGGACCCCATCCCCCGGGACCTGGCCTCATGGTTAGGGACCGTGGGGAGCCCCAATGCCCCCACGGTCCCGCCGGCTCCCCGTCTCCTGCGAGAGCCGGCATTACTTTTCCACACGGGGAACTGCTAACATGCAGCTCCCCGTGTGGAAAGCTAGTCTGCTTTGGATTTTGGAAGCGAGAGCAGGAAACCTGGTCTCGCTTCCAAAATCCAAAGAAGTGTTTGCTATGACAGGGCGGGAGCGCATGGCTCCCGCCCTGCCATAGCAAACTGCAGTGTCCCGGGGGTGGGCACCCCGGGACACTGCAAGAGCCGGCCCTGGGGGGTGGCAGCCCTGGGGGGTGGCGGTCCCCAGGGCCATGGAGGGCTCCTGGAGGGGGTCGGCGTGGCCCCCCTCCCTCCTAGTGCACAGCCCCAGGGAGGTGGTGGTCCCCGGGGCTCGCGAGTCCGTATCGGACCCTCTAATTTGCATTATTAATGCCCCGGGGAGGTGGTGGTCCCAGGGGTGTGTGGGGGGGCTCGAGCCACCCCCCACACACAGGTTTAATTTTTTTTTAAAAAGCCCCGGGGGGTGGCAGTCTTCGGGGCAGCGGGGGGGCCATGTGCCCCCGCACATATTTAAGAAAAGCCCCGGGGGGTGGCGGTCCCCGGGGCTTGGGGGGGCCTTGGAGGCCCCCCAAAGATTAATCAAGAAGAAGCCCTGGGGAGGTGGGGTTCCCCGGGGCGACCGCCAGTAGGTAATAGATATATATATATATATATCTATTACCTACTGGCGGTTGCCAGTAGGTAGTTATAGTTAGGACCTTGTTTCTATTCAAAAAGCGTTTTTTCTTTTGCCAATATCTTTGGCGCCATTTGACGAATCTTCGCAAAATTTTCAAAACTAATGGGCCGCTCCGGTCAGCTCCTGTCTTAAAAGTTTCCGGGTGATTTGTCAAGCGGGAGCCGAGAAAAAGGGGGTCCCAAAACACGTTTTCCCCATGTTAATTTCCATAGGAATTTTTAAACAGGTTACAGCCCGAACTGCTGAACGGAATTACAACAAATTTGGCAAAAAGGCAGCCCTTGGTTCAGAAAGAGACCTTTTTTTTAAATGGTGTAAATCCGTTCAGTAGTTCCTGTGAAATTAAGAAAATAAAAATATCGATATCTGAGCACCGAGGAGGGTTCGCGAAACCTCCCGAGCACGAGCTTCACTCTGATTGGCTTTCAACACTCCAAACCAGGAAGTGTTGGCAGCCATCTTGTGACTCAGTAACCGAGTCACAAGAAATCAGTAGAAAAAAAGGTGAAAAACAAGAAAAGGGGGCAGGGTAGAAACTCCCTGACCCCCTAGGCCTGCTCAGGGGGTCCCACAGGGACCCTCAGGGCCAGAAAAAGAGTTTAAAAAAAAAAAATCACAGAATTTGCGCTGGGTGCACAAATCCTGCCGAGAAAATGAAAAAAAAAATATTTAAACTTTACAGAAACACACAGTCACTGGATGATGTCATCAGTGATGTCATCAGTGATGTCATTTGAGATGTCATCAGTGATGTCATCAGTGATGTCACTGACCATGTCATGAGTGATGTAATATGTGACGTCATCAGCAGTGCATTGCGGGGGCGTGAGTTATAGTTACCTGAACTAACTATAACGGGGGAATTTCACGGGTTTTGTACGAGTGCAATGTCCAACTAACTATAACTGTCCCTAAAACCTTATGGTTTTTTCAGTGAATTTCTAAGGTTTTTTAAATGCTAATTTCTAACTATAACGTGCCTGAAACCTATGGTTTTTTCAGTGAATTTCAAAGGTTTTTTAAATGCTAATTTCTAACTATAACGTGTCTGAAACCTATGGTTTTTTCAGTGAATTTCAAAGGTTTTTTAAATGCTAATTCCTAACTATAACATGTCTGAAACCTACGGTTTTTTCAGTGAATTTCAAAGGTTTTGTAAATGACAATTTTTAAATGTATTAATTGTTATATTTATTTTTTTCTTACTGATTTACTACATTTTTAGAAACAATTTTTTTTTACATATTTTATTTTTTAAATTACATTGTAATTACATTATACATTACAAAAATACTTTCTCAGAATGAATTACTTTAGTTTAAATACTTTGCACATAGGCAATAGACTTTTAAGTACAGTAGTTACAGTTGTTGCAATGGGCAACACATTTTCAAACACAATGCAACATTCAGCTCAATGTGAATTTCTAGTTAAATGCAATTAGTTACTTTATGGATTACTTTTCTAACCACAGGACTGGATCCTAGATTCAGTCCTGGGACATCTCCTGTAAACAGTTGAGTAAAAGCGTCTTGGTTACAGTCGTGATTTTTAAGGAATATTATTGTACTTTAAAAGTTCACACTTAGAAACTTTTTCTCATAGAATCACCAATGTTATCCTATGGAAGGAAATTCACTTAGAAGTTAAAAACTGTTATCGTTACTTTTTCTTACTCAGTGTTGGATCCTGGATCCAGCACTGTTGCATCTCCTGTAAACAGTTGAAAGAATGCGTTTAAGTCATACAGGCGATTTTTTAGGAATATTTGTAGTTTGTGAAAATCGACACTTTGAAACTTTTCTGCTGAAAACCAGACAATGGATTCCTATGGAAGAAAATATAAGTTACTGGTAAGTATGGTTAAAATTACTTTTCAGGGTCAGTGCTGGGCTAAAAGATGCAGCACTGGGTTCTCTCCTGATAACAGGTGAGTAAATTGGAATTCGTACTTTGGTTGATTTTAGAGGAATATTATAAAGTTCCAAAACTCCACACTTAGAAGAATTTCCAAGTGAAACCAGTCAATGTTAGCCTATGAAGGAAATTCAAGTTACTGGTAAGTACGGTTAAAATTACTTTTCAGGGTCAGTGCTGGGCTAAAAGATGCAGCACTGGGTTCTCTCCTGATAACAGGTGAGTAAATTGGAATTCGTACTTTGGTTGATTTTAGAGGAATATTATAAAGTTCCAAAACTCCACACTTAGAAGAATTTCCAAGTGAAACCAGTCAATGTTAGCCTATGGAAGGAAATTCAAGTTACTGGTAAGTACGGTTAAAATTACTTTTCAGGATTAGTACTGGGCTGAAAGATACAGCACTGAGGTCTCTCCTGATAACAGGTGAGTAAATCGGAATTCGTATTTCGGCTGATTTTAGAGGAATATTTGTATGTTTCAAAAATCAACACTTAGAAACTTTTTCAACAAAGAGCAGGCAATGATATCCTATGGAAGGAAATTCAAGTTACTGGTAAGTACGGTTAAAATTACTTTTCAGGACCAGTACTGGGCTGAAAGATGCAGCACTGAGGTCTCTCCTTATAACAGGTGAGTAAATAGGAATTCGTATTTCGGATGATTTTAGAAGAATATTTGCACAATGGTGAAGGGAGGGGCGGGGCCTGAGGTGACATCTGTGCAAACGCGCCCCGTGGCGCGTTTTAAGTTGGGGGATTAAGTCCCCTTGAATCCTGAGGGTCCCTAGGGGCAAACTAGCCCACCAGGAACCTCCAATATGCGCCAGGGGCTGCGTTGCAGAGACGTGTAGAGAGGCCACACCCCTTTTACACCTCTCTGCAACGCAGCTCTGTGGCGCTTTCTGGATGTACCTGTTGGGCTAGTTGGCCCCCAGGGACCCTCAGGATTGAAGGGATTTAATTCCCCATCTTAAAACGTGCCACGGGGCCTGTTTGCACACATGTCACCTGAAGCCCCGCCCCCTCCCTTCACCACTGTGCAAACGCGCCCGTGGCGCGTTTTAAGTTGGGGAATTAAGTCCCCTTGAATCCTGAGGGTCCCCGGAGTCCAACTAGCCCACCATATACCTCCAAAAGCGCCACAGAGCTGCGTTGCAGAGAGGTGTAAAAGGGGCGTGGCTTCTGTACACCTCTCTGCAAGGCAGCTCCCTGGCGCATACTGGAGGTTCCTGGTGGGCTAGTTGGCCCCCAGGGACCCCCAGTATTCAAGGGGAATCGTTCCCCCTCTGCAAACGCGCCAGGGGCGCGTTTGCAGAGTGGTGAAGGAAGGGGCGGGGCCTGCGGGCCCGATCGTTTAAAAAAAAAAAAAAATTTTGTCCCCTGAAGGGGGGCTCTGTGGCCCCCCTTCCTTTTTCAAGTTTGTATTCCCTGGGGACCCCATCCCCCAGGGCCTCACCCCTTTTTTTAAATTACAAATTAAAAAAAAACGGGAAGGGGGCCGCGTGGCCCCCTTCCCTGGGCCTGTATTGGCCCCGGGACCCCATCCCCCGGGGCATGGCCTCGATTTTTTTTTTTTCGTAGGGAGGGGGCTGCGTGGCCCCCTCCTCAGGCCATTTAAGGCCCCGGGGACCCCATCCCCGGGGCCGGCCTTTCCGTTTTTTTTGTACTTTTTATTTTTTATTTTTTGGGGAGGGGGCCGCGTGGCCCCCTCCCGAGCCACTACTTGCCCCGGGGACCCCATCCCCCGGGGCTGGCCCTCTCGTTGGGGACTGTGGGGGGTCCCCAATCCCCCACAGTCCCGCCGGCTCCCCGTGTCCTACGGGAGCCGGCATTGCTTACACATGGGGAGCAGCTAACATGCTGCTCCCCATGTGGAAAAGCAATCGGCTTGCATATTGGAAGAGAGAGCAGGTTTCCCTGCTCTCTCTTCCAATATCCAAAGCAGTTTGCAATGACAGGACGGGAGCCGCAAGGCTCCGTCCTGTCATTGCAAACAGCAGTGTCCCGGGGTAGGCACCCGGGACACTGCAGGAGCCGGCCCTGGGGGTGGTGGTCCCCAGGGCCATCAAGGGCTCCAGGAGGGGGCCGCGCGGCCCCCTCCCATTCAGTTCACAGCCCCGGGAGGTGGTGGTCCCGGGGCTCTGGGAGTCCGTAACGGACCCCCATATTTAATGTTTAGTGCCCCGGGAAGGTGGTGGTCCCCGGGCGTGTGGGGGCTGGAGCCCCCCACACAGGTTTTTAATTAATAAAAAAAAAGCCCCGGGAGTTGGTGGTCCCCGGGGCTGCCGGAGGGCTCAGAGCCCTCCCGCACCATTTTAAAAAAAAAGGCCTGGGGGTGGCGTCCCCGGGGCTTGGGGGCCCTTTGAGGCCCCCACACATTACATTATCCCCCCACCATGCCCCCGGGACTTGGGCCACCCGGGGCAAATACAATCGAAGCGCGGAGACCGCACTTCGATTTTTTCCGGCAGGATTCGCGCACCCTGAGCGCATCCTGCCGATTTTTTAAAAATATATTTTATTTTTTTTGCCCAGGGGTCCTTGTGGGACCCCTGAGCAAACCTAGGGGTCAGGGTGTTTTTACCCTGCCCCTTTGTGCGCTTTGCGCACTTGTTTCTGTCCCTCGGTTCTACCGAGGGACAAAATGACTGCCAACATTTCCTGAATCGGAATGTTGACAGCCAGCTGACAGCCAATTAACATGCAGCTCATGATCGGGAGGGTACGCGGACCCTACTCGGCCATAGATATCACTATCTTTTTACTTTTGATTTTCTCAGCAACTACTGAACGGATTTACACCATTTAACAAAAAGGGTTCTTTCTGAACCAAGAACTACCTCTTTGCCAAATTTGGTGTAATTCCGTTCAGCAGTTCCGGCTGTAGCCGTGTCTAAAGTTTCCTATGGAAAATTGCATGGGGAAAACGCGTTTTGGGACCCCCCTTTTTCTCGGCCCCCGCTTGACGAATCCCCCGAGACTTTCAGGGTAGGAGCGGACCGGAGCGGGCCACAAAGTTTGAAAATTTTGCGAAGATACATCAACCGGCAAGAGAGTTATTTCAAATAGAATGTCGCTGATTTCCTATGGATAATAGGTTGTAACTATAACTATCTACTGGCGACCGCCAGTAGATAATATATATATATATATATATATATATATTCACTGAAAAAACCATAGGTTTCAGATATGTTATAGTTACAAATTAGCATTTAAAAACCTTTGAAATTCACTGAAAAAACCATAGGTTTTAGGGACAGTTATAGTTAGTTGGACATTTCACTCGTACAAAACCCGTGAAATTCCCCCGTTATAGTTAGTTCAGCTAACTATAACTCGCGCCCGCAATGCACTGCTGATGACGTCACATATTACATCACTCATGACATGGTCAGTGACATCACTGATGACATCACTGATGACATCTCAAATTACATCACTGATGACATCATCCAGTGACTGTGTGTTTCTGTAAAGTTTAAATATTTTTAATATATATAGGAAAAGACGTATTGAAGAATGAGTGGGTGTGTAAGTGTCTGTATGGATGATTTAGTAGGTGCGTGACTGACTCTATAAGTGAGTGATTTAACGTATCTTACTGAATGCATGGGTTAGTGACTAAACTGGGTGAATGTCTGTATCCGTCTGTCTGTTGCTGTGTAAGTGGCTGCATGGGTTTGTGAATAGCTACATGAGTGTCTATATGAGTTATTGATTGGTTGTCTGAGTATCTGTATGGGTGCCTGAGTGTTTGTGTGGGTGGGGTGTGTGCGACTCTGTGCATAGATGTGTGAGTGGGTGATTCACTGGGTGGATGGTTTCAAGAGTGCATCTGTGATAGACTGTATGGGTGGGTAAGTGTGTGTAAGAGTGTGTTAGTGAGTGAATGTATGTCCCAGTGGTACATGTGTGAGTAACTACATATGTGAAAGCCAGTATATATGTGTGTTGGAGTATATAAATAGCTATAAGCGAGAGTGAGTGATTGTGATAGTGGCTGTATGGATGAGTGTGTGCTTGTATCAGTGATTGTATAAGAGCGTAACAATGTGCTAGTATTTGTATGATTAAGTGAGCTGGTGTGTGTATAACTGTATAGGTGAGTAAATGGCAGTGTGTTTAATTATTTGCATGACTGACTAGGTGTGTGAGTACCTCTATGGATGAGTGGCGGTGTTTGAGTGTCTATATAGGAGTAAGAGTGCATATGATAGTCCTGTACTGAGTGACCATAAGTATGAGTGACTGTACGGGTGAGTGAGTGGATGTGTGTGTGTAGACCTAAGAATCAGTGAGTGGGTATGTAGTTATTGGTGTTGGAGTGTCTATAGTTTTGCGAATGGCAGTCTGTAATTTAGATTGGGTGTATCAAAGGTTATATTAGGGTGTGAGGAGCTGCATCAGATTATCACGTGGATGATGTCATCAGTGATGTCATTTGAGATGTCATCAGTGATGTCATCAGTGATGTCACTGACCATGTCATGAGTGATGTAATATGTGACGTCATCAGCAGTGCATTGTGGGCGCGAGTTATAGTTAGCTGAACTAACTATAACGGGGAATTTCACGGGTTTTGTACGAGTGAAATGTCCAACTAACTATAACTGTCCCTAAAACCTATGGTTTTTTCAGTGAATTTCAAAGGTTTTTTAAATGCTAATTTGTAACTATAACATATCTGAAACCTATGGTTTTTTCAGTGAATTTCAAAGGTTTTTAAATGCTAATTTGTAACTATAACTGTCCCTAAAACCTATGGTTTTTTCAGTGAATTTCAAAGGTTTTTTAAATGCTAATTTCTAACTATAACGTGTCTGAAAGCTATGGTTTTTTCAGTGAATTTCAAAGGTTTTTTAAATGCTAATTTGTAACTATAACATGTCTGAAACCTACAGATTTTTCAGTGAATTTCAAAGGTTTTGTAAATGACAATTTTTAAATGTATTAATTGTTATATAAATTTTTTTCATACTGATTTCCAAATTTTTTAGAAACAATTTTTTTTACATATTTTATTTTTAAATTACATTGTAATTACATTATACATTACATTACAAAAATACTTTCTCAGAATGAATTACTTTAGTTTAATTACTTTGCACATAGGCAATAGACTTTTAAGTACAGTAGTTACAGTTGTTGCAATGGGCAACACATTTTCAAACACAATGCAACATTCAGCTCAATGTGAATTTCTAGTTAAATGCAATTAGTTACTTTATGGATTACTTTTCTAACCACATTACTGGATCCTAGATTCAGTCCTGGGACATCTCCTGTAAACAGTTGAGTAAAAGCGTTTTGGTTACAGTCGTGATTTTTAAGGAATATTATTGTACTTTAAAAGTTCACACTTAGAAACTTTTTCTCATAGAATCACCAATGTTATCCTATGGAAGGAAATTCACTTAGAAGTTAAAAACTGTTATCGTTACTTTTTCTTACTCAGTGTTGGATCCTGGATCCAGCACTGGTGCATCTCCTGTAAACAGTTGAAAGAATGCGTTTAAGTCATACAGGCGATTTTTTAGGAATATTTGTAGTTTGTGAAAATCGACACTTTGAAACTTTTCTGCTGAAAACCAGACAATGGATTCCTATGGAAGGAAATTCAAGTTACTGGTAAGTACGGTTAAAATTACTTTTCAGGATCAGTACTGGGCTGAAAGATGCAGCACTGAGGTCTCTCCTGATAACAGGTGAGTAAATCGGAATTTGTATTTCGGCTGATTTTAGAGGAATATTTTAAAGTTCCAAAACTCCACACTTAGAAGAATTTCCAAGTGAAACCAGTCAATGTTAGCCTATGGAAGGAAATTCAAGTTACTGGTAAGTACGGTTAAAATTACTTTTCAGGACCAGTACTGGGCTGAAAGATGCAGCACTGAGGTCTCTCCTGATAACAGGTGAGTAAATCAGAATTCGGATTTCGGCTGATTTTAGAGGAATATTTGTATGTTTCAAAAATCAACACAGAAACTTTTTCAGCAAAAAGCAGGCAATGATATCCTATGGAAGGAAATTCAAGTTACTGGTAAGTACGGTTAAAATTACTTTTGAGTATCAGTACTGGGCTGAAAGATGCAGCACTGAGGTCTCTCCTGATAACAGGTGAGTAAATCGGAATTCGTATTTCGGCTGATTTTAGAGGAATATTTTAAAGTTCCAAAACTCCACACTTAGAAGAATTTCCAAGTGAAACCAGTCAATGTTAGCCTATGAAGGAAATTCAAGTTACCGGTAAGTACGGTTAAAATTACTTTTCAGGACCAGTACTGGGCTGAAAGATGCAGCACTGAGGTCTCTCCTGATAACAGGTGAGTAAATCAGAATTCGGATTTCGGCTGATTTTAGAGGAATATTTGTATGTTTAAAAATCAACACTTAGAAACTTTTTCAGCAAAAAGCAGGCAGTGATATCCTATGGAAGGAAATTCAAGTTACTGGTAAGTACGGTTAAAATTACTTTTGAGGATCAGTACTGGGCTGAAAGATGCAGCACTGAGGTCTCTCCTGATAACAGGTGATTAAATCGGAATTCGTATTTCGGCTGATTTTAGAGGAATATTTTAAAGTTCCAAAACTCCACACTTAGAAGAATTTCCAAGTGAAACCAGTCAATGTTAGCCTATGGAATGAAATTCAAGTTACTGGTAAGTACGGTTAAAATTACTTTTCAGGATTAGTACTGGGCTGAAAGATGCAGCACTGAGGTCTCTCCTGATAACAGGTGAGTAAATCAGAATTCGTATTTCGGCTGATTTTAGAGAAATATTTGCACAATGGTGAAGGGAGGGGCGGGGCCTGAGGTGACATCTGTGCAAACGCGCCCATGGCGCGTTTTAAGTTTGGGGATTAAGTCCCCTTGAATCATGAGGGTCCCTACGGGCCAACTAGCCCACCAGGAACCTCCAGTATGCGCCAGGGGCTGCGTTGCAGAGACATTTACAGAGGCCACACCCCTTTTACACCTCTCTGCAACGCAGCTCTGTGGCGCTTTCTGGACGTACCTGTTGGGCTAGTTGGCCCCAGGGACCCTCAGGATTGAAGAGGATTTAATTCCCCATCTTAAAACGCGCCACGGGCCGGTTTGCACACATGTCACCTGAAGCCCCGCCCCTCCCTTCACCACTGTGCAAACGCGCCCGTGGCGCGTTTTAAGTCGGGGGATTAACTCCCTTGAATCCTGAGGGTCCCTGGGGTGCAACTAGCCCACCATATACCTCCAAAAGCGCCATAGAGCTGCGTTGCAGAGAGGTGTAAAAGGGGCGTGGCCTCTGTACACCTCTCTGCAAGGCAGCCCTCTGGCGCATACTGGAGGTTCCTGGTGGGCTAGTTGGCCCCAGGGACCCCAGTATTCAAGGGGATCGTTCCCCTCTGCAAACACGCCAGGGGCGCGTTTGCAGAGTGGTGAAGGAAGGGGCGGGGCCTACGGGCCCGATCGTTTTTTTTTGTTTTGTTTTTTTCCCCCTGAAGGGGGCTGTGTGGCCCCCTTCCTTTTTCCTATTTTTAGGCCCTGGGGACCCCATCCCCAAGGCCTTTCCCCTTTTTAAAATTAAAATAAAAAAAAAACGGGAAGGGGGCCGCGTGGCCTCCTTCCCTGGGCCTTTATTGGCCCCGGGGACCCCATCCCCCGGGCATGGCCTCTTTTTTTTTATTTGGAGGTGGGCTGCGTGGCCCCCTCCTCAGGCCATTTAAGGCCCCGGGGACCCCATCCCCGGGGCCGGCCTTGCACTTTTTTTTTAAATTTTTGTTACTTTGGGGAGGGGGCTGCGTGGCCCCTCCGTGGCCTCTTATGGCCCCGGGACCCCATCCCCGGGGCCTGGCCTCTCGTTGGGGACTGTGGGGGTCCCCAAACCCCCACAGTCCCGCCGGCTCCCCGTGTCCTACGGGAGCCGGCATTGCTTTACACATGGGGAGCAGCTAACATGCTGCTCCCCATGTGAAAGCAGTCGGCTTTGGATATTGGAAGAGAGAGCCGGTTTCCCTGCTCTCTTCCAATATCCAAAGCAAGTTTGCAATGACAGGACGGGAGCCGCGAGGCTCCCGTCCTGTCATTGCAAACAGCAGTGTCCCGGGGTAGGCACCCGGGACACTGCAGGAGCCGGCCCTGGGGGGTGGTGGTCCCCAGGGCCATCAAGGGCTCCAGGAGGGGGCCGCGCGGCCCCCTCCTACATTTGAAAGCCCGGGGATGTGGTGGTCCCCGGGGCTCTGGGGTCCAAAACGGACCCCCATTTTAATTTTCTTAGTGCCCCGGGAGGTGGTGGTCCCGGGGTGTGTGGGGGCTGGAGCCCCCACACAGGTTTTTTAAATAAAAAGAAGCCCCGGGAGGTGGCGGTCCCCGGGGCTGCGGGAGGGCTCAGAGCCCTCCCGCACCATTATACATAAAGCCCCGGGGGTGGTGGTCCCCGGGGCTTGGGGGCCCTTAGAGGCCCCCACACATAAAATTAACCCCACCCCAGCATGCCCCCGGGACTTGGCCCACCCGGGGCCAATTAACTATCGAAGCGTGGAGACCGCGCTTTGATTTTTTTTTCGGCAGGGTTCGCGCTCCTGAGCGCATCCTGCTGATTTTTAAAAAAAAATGTTTTTTTTGCCCAGGGGGTCCTTGTGGGTCCCCTGAGCAGACCTAGGGGGTCAGGGTGTTTCTACCCTGCCCCCTTTGTGCGCTTTGCGCACTTGTTTCTGTCCCTCGGTTCTACCGAGGGACAAAATGGCTGCCAACACTTCCTGGTTTGGAGTGTTGACAGCCAATTAACATAAAGCTCGTGCTCGGGAGGATCCTCGGCCCTAGATATCACTATCTTTTTACTTTTGATTTTCTCAGCAACTACTGAACGGATTTACACCATTTAACAAAAAGGGTTCTTTCTGAACCAAGAACTACCTCTTTGCCAAATTTGGTGTAATTCCGTTCAGCAGTTCAGGCTGTAGCCGTGTCTAAAGTTTCCTATGGAAAATTGCATGGGGAAAACGCGTTTTGGGACCCCCTTTTTCTCGGCCCCCGCTTGACGAATCCCCCGAGACTTTCAGGGTAGGAGCGGACCGGAGCGGGCCACAAAGTTTGAAAATGTTGCGAAGATACGTCAACCGGCAAGAGAGTTATTTCAAATAGAATGTCGCGGATTTCCTATGGATAATAGGTTGTAACTATAACTATCTACTGGCGACCGCCAGTAGATAATATATATATATACACACAGATGTATATGTACAGAGAATGATATGGGAGAGATGAAAATCAGTGAGAGGGCACAGCTATCCTTTTTAATAAGATGTATTATTATGTGGTCTTGAGCCCAATTGATATTTCCCTAGACTATCCCAGCATTGCCTGCTTTTAAGAATACGTGCCAATTAATTATTATGCACTTGCACTTTTTTGTTACAAATGATGAACAGAATGGGAAATGTTACATCCCTGGTGTGAATTGCGAGCCCCCATAATGGAAAAAGCAACAGGCGACAGACAATGATTTTTAATTGCTGTTACGTCTGTTAAATAATGAAAAAATGGTCTCGGACGAATCCTTTAGAATAATTACCGGGTGCATTGTGATAATGAATACAATGGTAATATTGACGGTGAAGGGTGTCATCGCGAGTTTTTTTCCATGCCATTGAAAATTACGTATCATGTGATTTCAAACCCTGCATTTTAATGGTGGAGTAATGTTGACGTTTGTTGTGTGAGCAAGGCAGGAAGTGCCGAAATGAGTTACAGCGTAACGAAATAAACCAGAAACAAACCGTTGATCTTGCCCCTGTGTCGGTGTCCGTTTCTTGACTGAAGAAATTGGAGTTGGAGTTGATATATATATATATATATATTCACTGAAAAAACCATAGGTTTTAGGGACAGTTATAGTTAGTTGGACATTGCACTCGTACAAAACCCGTGAAATTCCCCTGTTATAGTTAGTTCAGCTAACTATAACTCGCGCCCGCAATGCACTGCTGATGACGTCACATATTACATCACTCATGACATGGTCAGTGACATCACTGATGACATCACTGATGACATCTCAAATGACATCACTGATGACATCACTGATGACATCATCCAGTGACTGTGTGTTTCTGTAAAGTTTAAATATGTTTAATATATATAGGGAAAGGCGTATTGAAGAATGAGTGGGTGTATAAGTGTCTGAATGGATGATTTAGTACGTGAGTGACTGACTCTACAAGTGAGTGATTAAACGTATCTTACTGAATGCATGGGTTAGTGACTAAACTGTGTGAATGTCTGTATCCGTCTGTTTGTTGGTGTGTAAGTGGATGCATGGATTTGCGAATAGCTACATGAGTGTCTATATGGGTTATTGATTGGTTCTCTGAGTATCTGTATGGCTGCCTGAGTGTTTGTGTGGGTGGGGTGTGTGTGACTCTATACATAGATGTGTGAGTGGGTGATTCACTGGGTGCATGATTTCAAGAGTGCATCTGTGATGGACTGCTTGGGTGGGTGAGAGTGTGTATGGGTGTGTTAGTGAGTGAATGTATATCTCAGTGGTACATGTGCGAGTAACTACATATGTAAAAGGCAGTATATATGTGTGTTAGAGTATTTAAATGGCTATAAGTGAGAGTGTGTTATTGTGAGAGTGGCTGTATGGATGCGTGTGTGCTTGTATCAGTTATTGTATAAGAGCGTAAGAATGTGCTAGTATTTGTATGAGTAAGTGAGCTGGTGTGTGTATAACTGTATAGGTGAGTAAATGGGTGTGTGATTAATTTTTTGCATGACTGACTAGGTGTGTGAGTACCTCTATGGATGAGTGGCGGTGTGTGAGTATTTATATAGGTGTATGAGTGCATATGATAGTCCTGTACTGAGTGACTGTAAGTATGAGTGACTGTACAGGTGAGTGAGTGGATGTGTGTGTAGACCTAAGAATCAGTGAGTGGGTATGTAGTTTTTGGTGTTGGAGTGTCTATGGTTTTGAGAATGGCAGTCTGTAATTTAGAGTGGGTGTATCAAAAGTTATATTAGGGTGTGAGAAGATGCATGAAATTATCACATGGATGATGTCATCAGTGATGTCATTTGAGATGTCATCAGTGATGTCATCAGTGATGTCACTGACCATGTCATGAGTGATGTAATATGTGACGTCATCAGCAGTGCATTGCGGGGCGCGAGTTATAGTTAGCTGAACTAACTATAACAGGGGAATTTCACGGGTTTTGTACGAGTGCAATGTCCAACTAACTATAACTGTCCCTAAAACCTATGGTTTTTTCAGTGAATTTCAAAGGTTTTTAAATGCTAATTTCTAACTATAACGTGTCTGAAACCTATGGTTTTTTCAGTGAATTTCAAAGGTTTTTAAATGCTAATTTCTAACTATAACGTGCCTGAAACCTATGGTTTTTTCAGTGAATTTCAAAGGTTTTTTAAATGCTAATTTCTAACTATAACGTGCCTGAAACCTATGGTTTTTTCAGTGAATTTCAAAGGTTTTTTAAATGCTAATTTCTAACTATAACGTGCCTAAAACCTATGATTTTTTAAGGGAATTTCAAAGGTTTTTTAAATGCTAGTTTCTAACTATGCCAACAGAGGTAGGACATGTGAAGAAAGAAGAAAAACGCACAGAAAGAAGCAAAAGATGTGCAGAAAGAACCAACAGAGGAGCAGAAAGAGGCCTTGTTGCAAAATCATCCTGTGCCCACAACTTTTTCAGACGGGTACTGGTGGTAACTGAGTCTGACTAACCAGAGCCAGTGCGCGTTTGCACAGTGGTGAAGGGAGGGGGGCCTGAGGTGACATGTGTGCAAACGCGCCCCGTGGCGCGTTTTAAGTTGCGGGATTAAGTCCCCTTGAATCCTGAGGGTCCCTGGGGCCCAACTAGCCCCCCAGGTACCTACAGTTAGGACCACAGAGCTGAGTTGCAGAGAGGCGTTCCGAGGCCATGCACCTTTTTCACCTCTCTGCAACGCAACTCTGTTGTGCTTACTGAAGGTACCTGGTGGGCTAGTTGGCCCCCACGATTCAAAGGGAATTAACTCCCCAACTTAAAACGCACCACAGGGCGTGTTTGCGCACATGTCACCTGAGGCCCCGCCCCTCCCTTCACCACTGTGCAAACGCGCCCCGTGGCGCGTTTTAAGTTGGGGGATTAGGTCACCTTGAATCCTGAGAGTCCCTGGGGCCCAACTAGCCCACCAGGTACTTCCAGTAAGCACCACAGGCCTGCGTTGCAACGCCTGTAACAAATTGTGCAGTTGTGTTTAGGTAGTGAAGAGGGTCGTGCTGGGGGTAGTGTTTTAGGGTTTAGGGTAGTGCAGTGGTGTTTGTGTAGTGTAGGGGGTCATGCTGGGGGTAGATTTAGGGTTTAGGGTAGTGCAGTGGTGTTTGGGTAGTGTAGGGAGTCGTGCTGGGGGAGTGTTTTAGGGTTTAGGGTAGTACAGTGGTGTTTGGGTAGTGTAGGGGGTCATGCTGGGGTTAGTGTTTTAGGGTTTTAGGGTTTAGGGTAGTGCAGTGGTGTTTGGGTAGTGTAGGGGATACTGCTGGGGGTAGTGTTTTAGGGTTTAGGGTAGTGCAATGGTGTTTGGGTAGTGTAGGGGGTACTGCTGGGGGTACTGTTTTATGGTTTAGGGTAGTGCAGTGGTGTTTGGGTAGTGTAGGGGTTTGTGCTGGGGTAGTTTTTAGGGTTTAGGGTAGTGCAGTGGTGTTTGTGTAGTGTAGGAGGTCGTGTTTTAGGGTTTAGGGTAGTGCAGTGGTCTTTGGGTAGTGTAGGGAGTCGTGCGGGGGTATTGTTTTAGAGTTTAGGGTAGTGCAGTGGTGTTTGGGTAGTGTAGGGGGTTGTGCGGGGGTAGTGTTTTAGGGATTAGGGTAGTGCATTGGTATTTGGGTAGTGTAGGGGGTCATGCGGGGGTAGTGTTTTAGGGTTTAGGGCAGTGCAGTGGTGTTTAGGTAGTGTAGGGGGTCGTGCTGGGGGGAGTGTTTTAGGGTTTAGGGCAGTGCAGTGGTGTTCGGGTAGTGTAGGGGGTCGTGCTGGGGGAGTGTTTTAGGGTTTAGGGCAGTGCAGTCGTGTTCGGGTAGTGTAGGGGGTCGTGCTGGGGGAGTATTTTAGGGTTTAGGGTAGTGCAGTGGTGTTCGGGTAGTGTAGGGGGTCATGCTGGGGGTAGTGTTCTAGGGTTTAGGGCAGTGCAGTGGTGTTCGGGCAGTGTAGGGGGTCGTGCTGGGGGTGGTGTTTTAGGGTTTAGGGCAGTGCAGTGGTGTTCGGGCAGTGTAGGGGGTCGTGCTGGGGGTGGTGTTTCAGGGTTTAGGGCAGTGCAGTGGTGTTCTGGCAGAGTAGGGGGTCATGCAGGGGTGGTGTTTCAGGGTTTAGGGCAGTGCAGTGGTGTTCGGGCAGTGTAGGGGGTCGTGCAGGGGTGGGGTTTCAGGGTTTAGGGCAGTGGTGTTCGGGCAGTGTAGGGGGTCATGCTGGGGGTGGTGTTTCAGGGTTTGGGACAGTGCAGTGGTGTTCGAGCAGTAAAGGGGGTCATGCTGGGGGTGGTGTTTCAGGGTTTAGGGCAGTGCAGTGGTGTTCGGGCAGTGTAGGGGGCGGTGCAGGGGGTGGTGTTTCAGGGTTTAGGGCAGTGCAGTGGTGTTCGGGCAGTGTAGGGGGTGGTGCAGGGGGTGGTGTTTCAGGGTTTAGGGCAGTGCAGTGGTGTTCGGGCAGTGTAGGGGGTCGTGCAGGGGGTGGTGTTTCAGGGTTTAGGGCAGTGCAGTGGTGTTCGGGCAGTGTAGGGGCGGTGCAGGGGTGGTGTTTCAGGGTTTAGGGCAGTACAGTGGTGTTCGGGCATTGTAGGGGGTAGTGCTGGGGCTGGTGTTTCAGGGTTTAGGGCAGTGCAGTGGTGTTCGGGCAGTGTAGGGGGTCGTGCTGGGGCTGGTGTTTCAGGGTTTAGGGCAGTGCAGTGGTGTTCGGGCAGTGTAGGGGGTGGTGCTGGGGCTGGTGTTTCAGGGTTTAGGGCAGTGCAGTGGTGTTCGGGCAGTGTAGGGGGTCATGCTGGGGCTGGTGTTTCAGGGTTTAGGGCAGTGCAGTGGTGTTCGGGCAGTGTAGGGGGTCTTGCTGGGGCTGGGGCTGGTGTTTCAGAGTCTAGGGCAATGCAGTGGTGTTCGGGCAGTGTAGGGGGTCTTGCTGGGGCTGGTGTTTCAGTGTTTAGGGCAGTGCAGTCGTGTTCGGGCAGTGTAGGGGGTCGTGCTGGGGGTGGTGTTTCAGGGTTTAGGGCAGTGCAGTGGTGTTCGGGCAGTGTAGGGGGTCGTGCTGGGGCTAGTGTTTCAGGGTTTAGGGCAGAGCAATGGTGCTCAGGCAGTGTAGGGGGTTGTGCTGGGGGTGATGTTTCAGGGTTTAGGGCAGTGCAGTGGTGTTAGGGCAGTGTAGGGGGTCGTGCTGGGGGTGGTGTTTCAGGGTTTAGGGCAGTGCAGTGGTGTTCCGGCAGTGTAGGGGGTCGTGCAGGGGGTGGTGTTTCAGGGTTTAGTGCAGTGGTGTTCGGGCAGTGTAGGGGGTCGTGCTGGGGTGGTGTTTCAGTGTTTAGGGCAGTGCAGTGGTGTTCGGGCAGTGTAGGGTGTCGTGCTGAGGGGTGGTGTTTCAGGGTTTAGGGCAGTGCAGTAGTGTTTGGGCAGTGTAGGGGGTCGTGCAGGGAGTGGTGTTTCAGGGTTTAGGGCAGTGCAGTGGTGTTCGGCCAGTGTAGGTAGTCTTGCTGGGGGTGGTGTTTCAGGGTTTAGGGCAGTGCAGTAGTTTTCGGGCAGTGTAGGCGGTCGTGCTGGGGCTGGTGTTTCAGGGTCTAGGGCAGTGCAGTGGTGTTCGGGCAGTGTACGGGGTTGTGCTGGGGCTGGTGTTTCAGGGTTTAGGGCAGTGCAGTGGTGTGCGGGCAGTGTACGGGGTTGTGCTGGGGCTGGTGTTTCAGGGTTTAGGGCAGTGCAGTGGTGTTCGGGCAGTGTAGGGGGTCGTGCTGGGGCTGGTGTTTCAGGGTTTAGGGCAGTGCAGTGGTGTTCGGCCAGTGTAGGGGGTCGTGCTGGGGCTGGTGTTTCAGGGTTTTGGGCAGAGCAGTGGTGTTCGGGCAGTGTAGGGGGTCGTGCTGGGGGTGGTGTTTCAGGGTTTAGGGCAGTGCAGTGGTGTTCGGGCAGTGTAGGGGGTCTTGCTGGGGGTGGTGTTTCAGGGTTTAGGGCAGTGCAGTGGTGTTCGGGCAGTGTAGGGGGTCTTGCTGGGGGTGGTGTTTCAGGGTTTAGGGCAGTGGTGTTCGGGCAGTGTAGGGGGTCTTGCTGGGGGTGATGTTTCAGGGTTTAGGGCAGTGCAGTGGTGTTCGGGCAGTGTAGGGGTCTTGCTGGGGGTAGTGTTTCAGGGTTTAGGGTGGTGCAGTGGTGTTTGTGCAGTGTAGGGGGTCGTGCTGGGGGTGGTGTTTCAGGGTTTAGGGCAGTGCAGTAGTGTTAGGGCAGTGTAGTGGGTCGTGCAGGGGGTGGTGTTTCAGGGTTTAGGGCAGTGCAGTGGTGTTCTGGCAGTGTAGGGGGTCATGCTGGGGGTGGGGTTTCAGGGTTTAGGGCAGTATAGCGGTGTTCGGGCAGTGTAGGGGGTCATGCAGGGGGTGGTGTTTCAGGGTTTAGGGCAGTGCAGTGGTGTTCAGGCAGTGTAGGGGGTCGTGCTGGGGCTGGTGTTTCAGGGTTTAGGGCAGTGCAGTGGTGTTCGGGCAGTGTAGGGGGTCTTGCTGGGGGTGGTGTTTCAGGGTTTAGGGCAGTGGTGTTCGGGCAGTGTAGGGGGTCTTCCTGGGGTGATGTTTCAAGGTTTAGGGCAGTGCAGTGGTGTTCGGGCAGTGTAGGGGGTCTTGCTGGGGTAGTGTTTCAGGGTTTAGGGCAGTGCAGTGGTGTTCGTGCAGTATAGGGGGTCGTGCTGGGGATGGTGTTTCTGGGTTTAGGGCAGTGCAGTAGTGTTTGGGCAGTGTAGGGGGTTGTGCAGGGGGTGGTGTTTCAGGGTTTAGGGCAGTGCAGTGGTGTTCGGGCAGTGTAGGGGGTCGCGCTGGGGGTGGTGTTTCAGGGTTTAGGGCAGTGCAGTGGTGTTCGGGCAGTGTAGGGGGTCATGCACGGGGTGGTGTTTCAGGGTTTAGGGCAGTGCAGTGGTGTTTGGGCAGTGTAGGGTGTTGTGCTGGGGCTGGTGTTTCAGGGTTCAGGGCAGTGCAGTGGTGTTCATGCAGTGTAGGGGGTCGTGCTGAGGCTGGTGTTTCACGGTTTAGGGCAGTGCAGTGGTGTTCGGGCAGTGTAGGGGGTCGTGCTGGGGCTGGTGTTTCAGGGTTTAGGGCAGTGCAGTGGTGTTCGGGCAGTGTAGGCGGTCGTGCTGGGGCTGGTGTTTCAGGGTTTAGGGCAGTGCAGTGGTGTTCGGGCAGTGTAGGGGGTCGTGCTGGGGCTGGTGTTTCAGGGTTTTGGGCAGTGCAGTGGTGTTCGGGCAGTGTAGGGGGTCGTGCAGGGGCTGGTGTTTCAAGGTTTAGGGCAGTGCAGTGGTGTTCGGGCAGTGTAGGGGGTCGTGCTGGGGCTGGTGTTTCAGGGTTTTGGGCAGAGCAGTGGTGTTCGGGCAGTGTAGGGGGTCATGCTGGGGGTAGTGTTTCAGGGTTTAGGGCAGTGCAGTGGTGTTCGGGCAGTGTAGGGGGTCGTGCTGGGGGTGGTGTTTCAGGGTTTAGGTCAGTGGTGTTCGGGCAGTGTAGGTGGTCTTGCTGGGGGTAGTGTTTCAGGGTTTAGGGCAGTGCAGTGGTGTTCGGGCAGTGTAGGGGGTCATGCTAGGGGTGGTGTTTCAGGGTTTAGGGCAGTGCAGTGGTGTTCGGGCAGTGTAGGGGGTCGTGAAGGGGTGGTGTTTCAGGGTTTAGGGCAGTGCAGTGGTGTTCGGGCAGTGTAGGGGGTCGTGCTAGGGGTGGTGTTTCAGGGTTTAGGGCAGTGCAGTGGTGTTCGGGCAGTGTAGGGGGTCATGCAGGGGCTGGTGTTTCAGGGTTTAGGGCAGTGCAGTGGTGTTCGGGCAGTGTAGGGGGTCGTGCTGGGAGTAGTGTTTTAGGGTTTAGGGTAGTGCAGTGGTGCTTGTGTAGTGTAGGGGGTCGTGCTGGGGGTAGTGTTTTAGGGTTTAGGGTAGTGCAGTGGTGTTTGTGTAGTGTAGGGGGTCATGTTTTAGGGTAGTGCAGTGGTGTTTGGGTAGTGTAGGGGGTCGTGCTGGGGGTAGTGTTTTAGGATTTAGGTTAGTGCAGCGGTGTTTGGGTAGTGTAGGGGTCGTGCTGGGGGTAGTGTTTTAGGGTTTAGGGTAGTGCAGTGGTGTTTGTGTAGTGTAGGGTGTCGTGCTGGGGGTAGTGTTTTAGGGTTTAGGGTAGTGCAGTGGTGCTTGTGTAGTGTAGGGGTCGTGCTGTGGGTAGTGTTTTAGGGTTTAGGGTAGTGCAGTGGTGTTTGTGTAGTGTAGGGGGTCATGTTTTAGGGTAGTGCAGTGGTGTTTGGGTAGTGTAGGGGTCGTGCTGGTGGTAGTGTTTTAGGATTTAGGTTAGTGCAGTGGTGTTTGGGTAGTGTAGGGGGTCGAGCTGGGGGTAGTGTTTTAGGGTTTAGGATAGTGCAGTGGTGCTTGTGTAGTGTAGGGGGTCGTGCTGGGGGTAGTGTTTTAGGGTTTAAGGTAGTGCAGTGGTGTTTTTGTAGTGTAGGGGGGTCATGTTTTAAGATTCAATGCTCCAATACCTGACCAGTCTGCACTATATAAAACTGCAAATAAACTAAAAATAAAAAGTCTTTTGCACACTTTTGTCATTGGGCTATATTTGGGCTACATCTGGGTAATATTTGTGCTACATTTGGGCTCTTTTTTCACTGGTGGCCATCTTGGAAGACTTCTTTGTTATGAAGTTTCCTACTTTCTTCATTTACTGCAGTCTCCTCAGTAGGAAATGCTTTCAGTTTTTTACTTTGATTCCATCAAGAAGGCATTCAGATGTGTCTCACATCTGCCATAAATTCAGAATGTTAGCACTCTAGTTGCTCATTAGATCACTGGAGTAAAGCTACTGCTCACCAGGGAGTTAACTGGTAGTCTGCTGCTGGTATTGAAAGTGATTGTTTCAGTCTGCATGTCAGAATTTTCTAATGAAATAGAAGAGGATTTGAGATCTCACTTAAAACATGCCCTAATTTTTCTTTCTGCAGCACTAACCATAATTTCTATTTCAAAAAGAACCCCTCATTTTGTTCCTTTTTAAATTAAATGTTTTAAGTGTTACCGGTTTATTCCAATCAAGATGGCTTCAGGTGTGCCATACTTTTGTCATAAGTAAGGCTGTTAGCGCTCTAGTTGTTCTTTAGAACACTCTGGGAAGCTGCAGTGGAACACAAAGGCATCAACTGGCAGGCTGCTCCTGTTGAAATATAACAGGAAGATATTTGAGATCACACTTGAAATATGTCCTAATTTTTCTTTCTACAGCACTAACCATAATTTCTATGACAAAATGAACCCCATAATTTTGTTCCTTTTTAAATTAAATGTTTTAAGTGTTACCAGTTTATTCCAATCAAGATGGCTTCAGGTGTGCCATACTTTTGTCATAAGTAAGGCTGTTAGCACTCTAGTTGTTCTTTAGAACACTCTGGGAAGCTGCAGTAGAACACAAAGGCATCAACTGGCAGGCTGCTCCTGTTGAAATATAACAGGAAGATATTTGAGATCACACTTGAAACATGTCCTAATTTTTCTTTCTACAGCACTAACCATAATTTCTATGACAAAATGACCCCATCATTTTGTTCCTTTTTAAATTAAATTGTTTAAGTGTTACCAGTTTATTCCAATCAAGATGGCTTCAGGTGTGCCATACTTTTGTCATAAGTAAGGCTGTTAGCACTCTAGTTGTTCTTTAGAACACTCTGGGAAGCTGCAGTAGAACACAAAGGCATCAACTGGCAGGCTGCTCCTGTTGAAATATAACAGGAAGATATTTGAGATCACACTTGAAACATGTCCTAATTTTTCTTTCTACAGCACTAACCATAATTTCTATGACAAAATAAACCCCATCATTTTGTTCCTTTTTAAATTAAATTGTTTAAGTGTTACCAGTTTATTCCAATCAAGATGGCTTCAGGTGTGCCATACTTTTGTCATAAGTGAAGGCTGTTAGCACTCTAGTTGTTCTTTAGAACACTCTGGGAAGCTGCAGTAGAACACAAAGGAATCAACTGACAGTCTCTGCCCTTGTTGGATGTACATGTTTTACTGAGAATGTCAGACTTCATTCTCACATGAGTGAGAAAGATAATGTGAATTTACAGAAAATATGCTCTCATTTTAGCTTCTGGAGCACCTTCCAAACCTCCATGGGACAAGCATGAGAAAATAGTGTTCTCTCAAACATGATTCATGATATCCCAGCAGAAGGTTTTTCACATGGTAAAATCACCTTAGAATACACCACAATTCCTAAAATTAGTATGGTACCATCAACAAATAAATTCTAATGTAACTAAAGCCTGTTATCACCCTTTATAGTTCTCCTTTTGGTGACCCTCAAAATCTTCTATTCACTACAATGCATTTCAATGAGGTACTATCATTTATATTGGTCCCAAGATGGCTGCCAGCAATTCCAGGATGAAGTGCTGACAGCCAATCAGATCTCACGATGACATGTGTGGTTAGGCTCCGCCCAGATATATATGTGACTTTACTTTTGATTTTCTCAGGAACTACTGAACGGATTTACACCATTTAAGCAAAAGGCACGACACTGAACCAAGGGCTACCTCTTTGCCAAATTTGGTGTAATTCCGTTCAGCAGTTCGGGCTGTAGCTGCGACTAAAGGTTCCTATGGAAAAATGAATGGGGAAAACGCGTTTTGGGACCCCCCTTTTTCTCGGCCCCCGCTTGACGTATCACCCCGAGACTTTCAGGATAGGAGCGGAGCGGAGCGCCCCAACAAGTTGGAAACTTTCGCGAAGATTTGTCAACCGGCGCCAACATTATTTCAAATAGAATGTCGCGGATTTCCTATGGATAATAGGTTTTAACTATAACTATCTACTGGCGACCGCCAGTAGATAATATATATATATATATATATATATATATATATATATATATATATATAAATATATATATATACATATATATATATATATATTATCTACTGGCGGTCGCCAGTAGATAGTTATAGTTAGGACCTATTTTCCATAGGAAATCCGTAACATTCTATTTGAAATAACTCTTGCGTCGGTTGACGAATCTTCGCGAAATTTTCAAACTTTATGGCCCGCTCTGGTCCGCTCCTACCCTGAAAGTCTCAGGGTGATTCATCAAGCGGGGGCCGAGACAAAAAGGGGGGTCCCAAAACGTGTTTTCCCCATTCATTTTCCCATAGGAAACTTTAGACACGGCTACAGCCTGAACTGCTGAACGGAATTACACCAAATTTGGCAAAGAGGTAGTTCTTGGTTCAGAAAGAACCCTTTTGTTAAATGGTGTAAATCCGTTCAGTAGTTGCGGAGAAATTAAAAAATAAGAGTCAAAAAATCAATTTCCCATAGGAAACTTTAGACACGGCTACAGCCCGAACTGCTGAACGGAATTACACCAAATTTGGCAAAGAGGTAGTTCTTGGTTCAGAAAGAACCCTTTTGTTAAATGGTGTAAATCCGTTCAGTAGTTGCTGAGAAAATCAAAAGTAAAAGTACATATATATCTATGGCCGCGTCGGATTCGCGCACCCTCCCGATCACGAGCTGTCTGCTAATTGGCTGTCAACACTCCAAACCAGGAAGTGTTGGCAGCCATCTTGTTCCTCGGTAGAACCGAGGAACAAGAAAGCAGTAAAAAGTGTGCAAAACGCACAAAGGGGGCAAGGTAGAAACACCCTGACCCCCTGGATCTGCTCAGGGGTCCCACAAGGACCCCTGGGCAAAAAGCATTTTTTTTTTTTTAAATCGGCAGGATGCGCTCAGGGTGAGCGGATCCTGCCGATACAAATCGAGCGCGGTCTCCCGCGCTCGATAGTTAATTTGCCCCCGGGTGGGCCAAGTCCCGGGGGCATGCTGGGGGTGTTTATTTTATGTATGGGGGCCTCTAAGGGCCCCCAAGCCCCGGGGACCACCACCCCCTGGGGATTTATCATAAATGGTGCGGGAGGGCTCTGAGCCCTCCCGCAGCTCCGGGACCGCCACCTCCCGGGGCTTTTTTTTAAACCTGTGTGGGGGCTCCAGCCCCCCACACGCCCAGGGACCACCACCTCCCGGGGCCCTAAGAAAATTGAAAATGGGGTCCGTTTTGAACCCCCAAGGCCCGGGGACCACCACCTCCCCAGGGCTTTCAAAATGTAGGGAGGGGGGCCGCGTGGCCCCCTCCTGGAGCCCTTGATGGCCCTGGGGACCGCCACCCCCAGGGCCGGCTCCTGCAGTGTCCCGGGGTGCCTACCCCCGGGACACTGCTGTTTGCTATGACAGGACGGGAGCCTCGCGGCTCCCGCCCTGTCATAGCAAACTTGGTTTGCATTTTGAAAGAGAGGCAGGAAACCTGCTCTCTCTTTCAAAATGCAAACCAACTGCTTTCCACATGGGGAGCAGCATCTTAGCTGCTCCCCATGTGGAAAGCAATGCCGGCTCCCATAGGACGCGGGGAGCCGGCGGGACTGTGGGGGATTGGGGACCCCCACAGTCCCCAACCAGAGGCCAGGCCCCGGGGGATGGGGTCCCCGGGGCCATAAGGGGCCCGGGAGGGGGGCCACGAAGCCCTCCTCCCCAAATAAAAAAAAAAAAAGGGCAAGGCCGGCCCCGGGGATGGGGTCCCCGGGGCCTTAAATGGCCTGAGGAGGGGCCACGCAGCCCCCTCCATATTTTTATTTAATAAACAGGGCATGCCCTGGGGGATGGGGTCCCCGGGGCCAATAGAGGCCCAGGGAAGGGGGGCCACGCGGCCCCCTTCCCGTTTTTTTTTTTTTTTTTAAATAAAACAAAAAAAAATGCTCAGGCCTTGGGGGATGGGGTCCCTGGGGCCAAAAGTGGCTGAGGGAAGGGGGGCCACGCAGCCCCCCTCCCATAAAAAAAAACAAAAAAAAAAACTGCATCGTGCCGGTGGCCCCGCCCCCTTCCCTGCAGTACTCTGCAAACGCGCCCCCTGGCGCATTTTAAGAAGGGGAAGTAATTCCCTTGAATACTGGGGGTCCCTGGGGCCAACTAGCCCACCAGGAACCTCCAGTATGCGCCAGGGGCTGCCTTGCAGAGAGGTGTACAGAGGCCACGCCCCTTTTACACCTCTCTGCAACGCAGCTCTGTGGCGCTTAATGGAGGTAGCTGGTGGGCTAGTTGCACCCCAGGGACCCTCAGGATTCAAGGGAGTTAATCCCCGACTTAAAACGCGACATGGGGCGCGTTTGCACAGTGGTGAAGGGAGGGGCGGGGCCTGAGGTGACATGTGTGCAAACAGGCCCCGTGGCGCGTTTTAAGATGGGGAATTAAATCCCCTTCAATCCTGAGGGTCCCTGGGGGCCAACTAGCCCAACAGGTACATCCAGAAAGCGCCACAGAGCTGCGTTGCAGAGAGGTGTAAAAGGGGTGTGGCCTCTCTACACGTCTCTGCAACGCAGCCCCTGGCGCATACTGGAGGTTCCTGGTGGGCTAGTTGGCCCCTAGGGACCCTCATGATTCAAGGGGACTTAATCCCCCAACTTAAAACGCGCCACGGGCGCGTTTGCACAGATGTCACCTCAGGCCCCGCCCCCTCCCTTCACCATTGTGCAAATATTCCTCTAAAATCTGGCGAACTACGAATTCTGATTTACTCACCTGTTATCAGGAGAGACCTCAGTGCTGCATCTTTCAGCCCAGTACTAATCCTGAAAAGTAATTTTAACCGTACTTACCAGTAACTTGAATTTCCTTCCATAGGATATCATTGCCTGCTTTTTGCTGAAAAAGTTTCTAAGTGTTTATTTTTGAAACATACAAATATTCCTCTAAAATCAGCCGAAATACGAATTCTGATTTACTCACCTGTTAAATCAGTGCTGAAAAGTAATTTTAACCGTACTTACCAGTAACTTATATTTTCTTCCATAGGAATCCATTGTCTGGTTTGCAGCAGAAAAGTTTCAAAGTGTCGATTTTCACAAACTACAAATATTCCTTAAAAATCGCCTGTATGACTTAAACGCATTCTTTCAACTGTTTACAGGAGATGCACCAGTGCTGGATCCAGGATCCAACACTGAGTAAGAAAAAGTAACAATAACAGTTTTTACCTGCTAAGTGAATTTCCTTCCATAGGATAACATTGGTGATTCTATGAGAAAAAGTTTCAGTGTCAACTTTTAAAATACAATAATATTCCTTAAAAATCACTACTGTAACCAAAACGCTTTTACTCAACTGTTTACAGGAGATGTCCCAGGACTAAATCTAGGATCCAGTCCTGTGGTTAGAAAAAGTAATCCATAAAGTAACTAATTGCATTTAACTAGAAATTCACATTGAGCTGAATGTTGCATTGTGTTTGAAAATGTGTTGCCCATTGCAACAACTGTAACTACTGTACTTAAAAGTCTATTGCCTATGTGCAAAGTATTTAAACTAAAGTAATTCATTCTGAGAAAGTATTTTTTGTAATGTATAATGTAATTACAATGTAATTTAAAAAATAAAATATGTAAAAAAAAATTGTTTCTAAAAATGTAGTAAATCAGTATGAAAAAAATAAATATAACAATTAATACATTTAAAAATTGTCATTTACAAAACCTTTGAAATTCACTGAAAAAACCGTAGGTTTCAGACATGTTATAGTTAGGAATTAGCATTTAAAAAACCTTTGAAATTCACTGAAAAACCATAGGTTTCAGACACGTTATTGTTAGAAATTAGCATTTAAAAAACCTTTGAAATTCACTGAAAAAACCATAGGTTTCAGGCACGTTATAGTTAGAAATTTGCATTTAAAAAACCTTAGAAATTCACTGAAAAAACCATAAGCTTTTAGGGATAGTTATAGTTAGTTGGACATTGCACTCGTACAAAACCCGTGAAATTCCCCGTTATAGTTTGTTCAGGTAACTATAACTCGCGCCCCGCAATGCACTGCTGATGACGTCACATATTACATCACTCATGACATGGTCAGTGACATCACTGATGACATCACTGATGACATCTCAAATGACATCACTGATGACATCACTGATGACATCATCCATGTGAGAATTTAATGCATCTTCTCACACCCTAATATAAGTTTTGAAACACCCACTCTAAATTACAGACTGCCATTCTCAAAACCATACACACTCCAATACCAATAAGTACATACCCACTCACTGATTCTTAGGTCTACACACACACATCTACTCACTCACCCGTACAGTCACTCATACTTACAGTCACTCAGTACAGGACTATCATATGCACTCATACACCTATATAAACACTCACACAACGCAACTCATCCATAGAGGTACTCACACACCTAGTCAGTCATGCAAATAATTAATCACACTCCAATTTACTCACCTATACAGTTATACACACCAGCTCACTTACTCATAAAAATACTAGCACATTCTTACGCTCCTATGCAATCACTGATGCAAGCACACACTCATCCATATAGCCACTCTCACAATCACACACTCTCACTTATAGCCATTTATATACTCCAACACACATATATACTGCCTTTCACATATGTAGTTACTCACACATGTACCACTGAGATATACATTCAATCACTAACACACCCATACACACACTCACCCACCCATACAGTCCATCACAGACGCACTCTTGAAACCATGCACCCAGTGAATCACCCACTCACACATCTATGCACAGAGTCACACTCACCCCACCCACACAAACACTGAGGCACCCATACAGATACTCAGAGAACCAATCCATAACCCATATAGACACTCATTTAGCTAGTCAGAAACCCATGCAGCTGCTTACACAACAACAGACAGACGGATACAGACATTCACACAGTTTAGTCACTCACCCATGCATCCAGTAAGATACGTTTAATCACTCACTTATAGACTCAGTCACGCACCTACTAAATCATCCATTCAGACACTTATACACCCACTCATTCTTCAATACGCCTTTCCCTATATATATTAAACATATTTAAACTTTACACAAACACACAGTCACTGGATGATGTCATCAGTGATGTCATCAGTGATGTCATTTGAGATGTCATCAGTGATGTCACTGACCATGTCATGAATGATGTAATATAATCATGTAATAAATATGTTTTATATATATGCCAAATTGTATTGAAGAATGAGTGGGTGTATAAGTGTCTGGATGGATGATTTAGTAGGTGCGTGACTGACTGTATATGTGAGTAATTAAACGTGTCTTACTGAATGCATGGGTTAGTGACTAAACTGTGTGAATGTCTGTATCAGTCTGTCAGTTGGTGTGTAAGCGGCTGCATGGGTTGGTGAGTAGCTACATGAGTGTCTATATGGCTTATTAATTGGTTGCCTGAGTATTTGTATGGGTGCCTGAGTGTGTGTGTGGGTGGGTGGGAGGTGTGTGACTCTGTGCATAGATGTGTGAGTGGTTGATTCACTGGGTGTATGGGTTCAAGAGTGCATGTGGAAACAGCTGTATGGGTGGGTGAGTGTGTGAATGGGTGTGTTGGTGAGTGAATGGATGTCTCAGTGGTACATGTGCGAGTAACTACATATGTAAAAGGCAGTATATGTGAGTGATGGTGTATATAAATAACTATATGTAAGAGTGAGTGATTGCGAGAGTGGCTGTATGGATGAGTGTGTGCTTCTGTCAGTGATTGTATAAGAGAGTAAGTATGCGTTAGTATCTATATGAATAAGTGAAGTGTTGTGAGTATAACTGTATAGGTGAGTAAAATGGGAGTGTGATTGATTCTTTGCATGACTGACTAGGTGTGAGGGTAACTCTATGGGTGAGTGGTGGTGTGTGAGTGTCTGTATAGGTGTATGAGTGCATATGATAGTGTTGTATTGATGAGTGACTGCATGTATGAGTGACTGTATGGGTGAATGAGTGGATGTGTGTGTAGACCTAGGAATCAGTGTGTGCGTATGTAGTAACTGGTATTCGTGTGTCTATGGTTTCGAAAATGGTAGTCTGGATTTTAGAGTGGGTGTATGGAAGGTTATATTAGGGTGTGAGGAGGTGCATCAGATTTTCACGTGGATGATGTCATCAGTGATGTCATCAGTGATGTCACTGACCATGTCATGAATGATGTAATATGTGACGTCATCAGCAGTGCATTGTGGGCGCGAGTTATAGTTAGCTGAACTAACTATAACGGCTGAATTTCTCTGGTTTTGTATGAGTGAAATGTCCAACTAACTATAACGTCCCTGAAACCTATGGTTTTTTCAGTGAATTTCAAAGGTTTTTTAAATGCTAATTTCTAACTATAACGTCCCTGAAACCTATGGTTTTTTCAGTGAATATATATATATATACACACATGCACGCATACACAATATACACCCTTCTCCAAATATCTTTATCTTTTGGCTTGCGGTTTGCTTCTTCCTATCACATCCCATACCATAAGGGATTGGCCATTTTAATAGGACATAAATATAGTGCCATTCAAAAGAAACAATTTTCCAACAATAGGGTAGGAGGTACTTCACCAATGATTGCCACTACCTCTATATACCAGGTTGTCTTTATAAGTGTTCCATAGTAATCAAGACATTTATTGAAAGCTGTCACACTGATTCATTAGCATATACTACCATTGCCATATTTACTTACCCTATTGATATCAAGCACAATTTATTAGAGCAGCAAAAGTTGATATGTACATTTTTATGATGAAATCACACACCCTCAACTTATGAAGAACATTTTAAGCAGTTGTATCTTACTCCCTAGCGACATTTAGTAACAATGTGAGTTATTGCAGCTTTGTGACAGACTTCTTAAGCAGGTGATTCTGACTTCAGAGGTACATCTATTAAAGTCTGAGGGCTCTAGTCTTGTTAATGACTACACACTGTTTTTGATGACTCGAAAAGAACATCAAGTAATTACTTGAGGGGCCCTTAGCTATGTGAAAAGCCAGACAGATTGGCTTTTCCAGTGCTTTTTTCTGTTATTATTCTTATCGCCCACTCACTTTCCATCACACACTGGTCTTTCCCTCCATACCCACATTTTATTCCTTCCTCTTTCTGTTTTCTGCTCTTTGACTGTTCCACCTCCGGTCACCTAGCCCTCTCCTGCTCTTCCCTCTCCCATTATTAGTCCAGTGCAGCTTCTCCTCCTCGTCTGGTTTCTCTTTACTTTATCTTGTCTCCCAGTCGTGTCATTCTTGTCGTGGTGTCACCAGGGCTTTAAGTGGAAGCTTTTTCAATATCATATACAACCTATAGTTGCTTCTTATTTATCTTATGCAACTAACAACCATTGACAAAGCCAATAGTGCTGACTTGTTGTATTTATGATGTTACTTGTTGTATCATATATCTGGATACAATGAAAGAAACAGAGATTCCCCCCCCACACAGTTTTTTCATCCCACTTAAAGCCCTGCCAACAAGGCATGGACACTGAAGGCCGTGGACACTGAATACCACTGACACTGTTCTAGGATTATGACTCAAAAGGCCCCACAACTTTTATTGTGCAAAAGACATTCCCAAAGAGGGTCTGCCTATCACGATCATCTTCTTCGGCCTCTCTACACTGACTGCTCCCACATCTTGTCTTTACTTCTGTTGTTGCTTCTCTTTTAGTTCCTCCTCTGCAGCCTTCTCATCTTTAATTACCACGCCAGCATCGCTCTCTGTCCTGGCTGTTCACTGCCCTACGCTCGTGTCTTTCCTCTCACTCGCTGGTGGTGGTGACTCCCGCCCCACTCTTTTCTTACATGGCTTTAATCTCTTATCTCAGATGTAATTCGCCTCATCGATTTCTTCTGCCGTCTGCCCCTGCAGTCTGTTCTCTCTCCAGCTTGTTTTCGCTTCTACACTGTCACCCCGTTGATAGTTGCATGCATACCTGTTGTATATTTGGCTACAGTCACGTGTGTTTGTTTTGTGCCCGACTTAAGCTCGTGGAACCCATCCTTCAAGTCCTAAAACATTCGAAGCCCCCGTGTGCCACATTAGCGCTATATAAAAACGCAAAAATGAATACATTGTGAAGCGCTCTGACACCTTTGGGTAAAGTTTGCGCTATATACAATTACCATTAAATAAAATACACTGTGTGTGGCACATCCTACTGTGAACAATTGTACGTAATACTGGACATGGTACTTCCCTTCCCCACTCTTCAACTTCCAAAATTAGGCGTGCTTACACAGATAACATCTACTGAAGGTTTTGACTATTAATTAGCAATATTACATCAGTACACTCGTTCTCCAGTATTAACCCTTTGGCCGCGGCGCAAATTTCGCCGTGGCGCGGAGGGGGTGGGGGGTGAGCGCGGCGCTGCCATGCTCGTGACGGAACCACGCCGTCATGAGTCACGGGCGGCGTGTGCTCATGACGGCGTGGTTCCGTCACAGCCCCGCCCGCTGATTAATTCGCCCGCACAGGAATTAATGCCGCGTGGGCGGAGCGGCAGCCGCATGACGGAACCACGCCGTCATGAGCACACGCCGCCCGTGGCTCATGATGGCGTGGTTCCATCATTAGCAGGCAAGGGGTTAAATGCTATATTGGCAAAAATAACAATATCGTTACCAGCGCTATCGAGGACTGACACTTTGACGTGAAGCGCTACATGACAGCCGATAGGTGCTTGCTGTTGAGATCTATGCGGAACCCGACAGACCTGTGGGTATGAAACTCGACAGGGCCCACTCGGTCTTTTATCCTTGCGAGGTTTACAACGAGAGTACATCCAAGTAAAAGGAATACAACGTAACATCTGCAGTAATAACTCCCATATACAAAACACATTCCAACATCCCCTTGAAGACACACGCAGCGCATTATTTTTGGCAGCCCATTAGAGAAACATATCGATTTTCCCCACTCGAATTGAACACTTAATTTAGATGCAAATTTGCCAACGTTTATCAGGCAAGCAGCCGTCCATGCACCATGTTTTTATTTCAGCAAAAAACGTCACTCTATATTTCCGTTGGAAAGTTTTTGTTCTCCCTCCCTTTGTTCTCTCCCCCAACCTCCCTCAAGCCCCTCGCAGGTTGCTTTAGCCTCACCCTGCCACAGACGCACCGGGTCTCTGCACTGCACCCGCTGCACACTGACACTGCACTGTTCTGCGGCACACAGCAGCCGGAGCCTGCGTGTCTATCAGGGGGGGCACAGGGCTTGAACCCCCGCAATGCCGGAGCGGTGCAACACAGTCCCGTGCCCTCTGGCACACAACTCCCTTGTTTACTTGCCCCTCGCGTGCCTGCGTCCTTGGGGGAGTCATGACGCTTTCCGTCAGCGCTGTACAAATAATGCACATGAATGCAGGGCTGCAATGCAGCTGCAAGGGTTACGTTTACCATAACACACCCCGACCCCCAAAACAAGCGAGGGACCTGGCTGTGCCAGAAGGGCACCAACTCGCAACTCTCTTGTCGGGAAGAGTAACTTTCTTTTTTTTCAGGCCTGTCCTTTCATTGGGATTTCTGATTGGGCAGCAGGGAAGTCAATCTGTGTAATGGGCAGGCCAAGGCGGAGGCGGGCTTTGGGAAGTCTAGGGGCTGTAGTTGTGAGGATCACATGCAGAAATGTGATCCCTTGTTAAACGTTGACTAGATAATGTTCTCTCAGTTGCGCAGTCACCACCACCCAACCTTTAGGGAGACAGTGTCTCGCGCAGCTCGATAACTGAATTACTTGCTAAGCTCCCATAACAGCCAGTAATAGACACTCTTATAACCGCTTGAGACTTAACCTCGGCTGCCCCTCTCGTTGAAACACATTGCTGCTTTCTGGGAGCGCTGCTGTTATTAAACAGGAGGCACTATCCCCGATGCTTTCACGCAGAGAGGCCTGGCTGCCTTTCGCCTCTGCAGAGCGACCCGGGACAGGAATAGCCCGGCTGGCGCATTCCAGCACGCTGCACGCCTGAGCGCGTGGACAGATGTATCTGTGCATGGGAGACTGCGCTGCCGCAGACTTTGTTTCCCCTAACCCTGAGAACGTGTAATTTTCTCCTGGGTGGCGGATGCACAGACGTTTAACATGATGTGGAAACTCTTCAAGGAGTCTTGGCCTGCCCCCGCCCTCTCTGTTAACGCAGCTGAACATTGGCTGGTTGAATGAGATCCCAGACGAGAGGCAAAGAGAGGGCACGCTTTGTTGCTTTCACTGAATGGAGCGTGTTGCGCATTTTCGGGTTTACCGTCACACGTGCACAACATGAAAAGTGTTAGCGCTCCCTGAGTGGAGTAGGGCCTAAATAAAGCCCAGGGGAGGTGGCGGTCCCCGGGGCTGCGGGGGCCCCCACGGGCCCCCACTATATATTTTACGCATGCCCCCGGGACCTGGCCACACAGGGCTTAAAAATAACGTAGCGCGGGAGCCCGCGCTTCGTTTTTAAAAAAATTTCGTCCGGATTCGCGCACCCAGCGCGAAATCGGTCGTTTAAAAAAAAAAATGCTTTTTTTTGGCATGGGAATCCTTGTAGGACCCCTTGAGCAGGCCTAGGGGGTCAGGATGTTTCTACCCTGCCCCCTTTTCTTTTTTTTCACCTTTGTTTCACTGTTTTCTTGTGACTCGGTTCTACCGAGTCACAAGATGGCTGCCAACACTTCCTGGTTTGGAGTGTTGGCAGCCAATCACAGTGAAGCTCGTGGTCAGGAGGGTTCGCGAATCCACCACTGCCCTAGATATCGAAACTTTTATTTTTTTAATTTCTCAGCAACTACTGAACGGATTTACATCATTTAAAAAAAAGGACGCTTTCTGAACCAAGCACTACCTTTTTGCCAAATTTGGTGTAATTCCGTTCAGCAGTTCGGGCTGTAGCCGTGTCTAAAGTTTCCTATGGGAAATTGATTTTCCGACCTCTATTTTTTGAATTCCTCAGGAACTACTGAACGGATTTACACCATTTAACAAAAAGGACTCTTTCTGAACCAAGGGCTACCTTTTTGCCAAATTTGGCATAATTCCGTTCAGCAGTTCGGGCTGAAGCCGTGTCTAAAGTTTCCTATGGAAAATAACATGGGGAAAACACGTTTTGGGACCCCCCTTTTTTCTCGGCCCCCGCTTCGCAAATCACCCCGAAACTTTCAAGACAGGAGCTGACCGGAGCGCCCCACTAGTTTTGAAAATTTTGCAAAGATTCGTCAAACGACGCTAAAGTTATTGGGAAAACAAAAAATGCTTTTCCTATGGAAAATAGGTCCTAACTATAACTACCTACTGGCGACCGCCAATAGGTAATATATATATATATATATATTCCTTCAAAACTCCTATTGAAAAGAGCAAAGGTGGGCACTCCAGGCAAGTCAAGCAATTCATTTATTTTTCACAGTGTGATGTCCGTCCTGACGTGTTTCGGCTGGTCCCAGCCTTTCTCAAAGTATAAATATATATATATTCACTGAAAAACCATAGGTTTTAGGGACAGTTATAGTTAGTTGGACATTTTACTCGTACAAAACCAGTGAAATTCCCCCGTTATAGTTAGTTCAGCTAACTATAACTCGCGCCCCCGCAATGCACTGCTGATGACGTCACATATTACATCACTCATGACATGGTCAGTGACATCACTGATGACATCACTGATGACATCTCAAATGACATCACTGATGACATCACTGATGACATCATCCAGTGACTGTGTGTTTCTGTAAAGTTTAAATATGTTTAATATATATAGGGAAAGGCGTATTGAAGAACGAGTGAGTGTATAAGTGTCTGAATGGATGATTTAGTACGTGAGTGACTGACTCTACAAGTGAGTGATTAAACGTATCTTACTGAATGCATGGGTTAGTGACTAAACTGTGTGAATGTCTGTATCCGTCTGTTTGTTGGTGTGTAAGTGGATGCATGGATTTGCGAATAGCTACACAAGTGTCTATATGGGTTATTGATTGGTTCTCTTAGTATCTGTATGGCTGCCTGAGTGTTTGTGTGGGTGGGGTGTGTGTGACTCTATACATAGATGTGTGAGTGGGTGATTCACTGGGTGGATGATTTCAAGAGTGCATCTGTGATGGACTGCTTGGGTGGGTGAGTGTGTGTATGGGTGTGTTAGTGAGTGAATGTATATCTCAGTGGTACATGTGCGAGTAACTACATATGTAAAAGGCAGTATATATGTGTGTTAGAGTATTTAAATGGCTATAAGTGAGAGTGTGTTATTGTGAGAGTGGCTGTATGGATGCGTGTGTGCTTGTATCAGTTATTGTATAAGAGCGTAAGAATGTGCTAGTATTTGTATGAGTAAGTGAGCTGGTGTGTGTATAACTGTATAGGTGAGTAAATGGGTGTGTGATTAATTTTTGCATGACTGACTAGGTGTGCGAGTACCTCTATGGATGAGTGGCGGTGTGTGAGTATTTATATAGGTGTATGAGTGCATATGATAGTCCTGTACTGAGTGACTGTAAGTATGAGTGACTGTACAGGTGAGTGAGTGGATGTGTGTGTAGACCTAAGAATCAGTGAGTGGGTATGTAGTTTTTGGTGTTGGAGTGTCTATGGTTTTGAGAATGGCAGTCTGTAATTTAGAGTGGGTGTATCAAAAGTTATATTAGGGTGTGAGAAGATGCATGAAATTATCACATGGAAGATGTCATCAGTGATGTCATTTGAGATGTCATCAGTGATGTCATCAGTGATGTCACTGACCATGTCATGAGTGATGTAATATGTGACGTCATCAGCAGTGCATTGCGGGGCGCGAGTTATAGTTAGCTGAACTAACTATAACGGGGAATTTCACTGGTTTTGTACGAGTAAAATGTCCAACTAACTATAACTGTCCCTAAAACCTATGGTTTTTTCAGTGAATTTCAAAGGTTTTTTAAATGCTAATTTCTAACTATAACGTGTCTGAAACCTATGGTTTTTTCAGTGAATTTCAAAGGTTTTTTAAATGCTAATTTCTAACTATAACGTGCCTGAAACCTATGGTTTTTTCAGTGAATTTCAAAGGTTTTTTAAATGCTAGTTTCTAACTATGCCAACAGAGGTAGGACATGTGAAGAAAGAAGAAAAAACACAGAGAAAGAAGCAAAAGATGTGCAGAAAGAACCAACAGAGGAGCAGAAAGAGACCTTGTTGCAAAATCATCCTGTGCCCACAACTTTTTCAGACGGGTACTGGTGGTAACTGACTCTGACTAACCAGAGCCAGTGCGCGTTTGCACAGTGGTGAAGGGAGGGGGCCTGAGGTGACATGTGTGCAAACGCGCCCGTGGCGCGTTTTAAGTTGCGGGATTAACTCCCCTTGAATCCTGAGGGTCCCTGGGGCCCAACTAGCCCCCAGGTACCTACAGTTAGGACCACAGTGCTGAGTTGCAGAGAGGCGTTCCGAGGCCACGCACCTTTTTCACCTCTCTGCAACGCAACTCTGTTGTGCTTACTGAAGGTACCTGGTGGGCTAGTTGGCCCCCAGGATTCAAAGGGAATTAACTCCCCAACTTAAAATGCACCACAGGGCGTGTTTGCGCACATGTCACCTGAGGCCCCGCCCCCTCCCTTCACCACTGTGCGAACGCGCCCCGTGGCGCATTTTAAGTTGGGGGATTAGGTCACCTTCAATCCTGAGAGTCCCTGGGGCCCAACTAGCCCACCAGGTACTTCCAGTAAGCACCACAGGCCTGCGTTGCAACGCCTGTAACAAATTGTGCAGTTGTGTTTAGGTAGTGAGGAGGGTCGTGCTGGGGGTAGAGTTTTAGGGTTTAGGGTAGTGCAGTGGTGTTTGTGTAGTGTAGGGGGTCATGCTGGGGGTAGATTTAGGGTT
Source organism: Calotriton arnoldi (assembly GCA_963921515.1). Classification (NCBI taxonomy): domain Eukaryota; kingdom Metazoa; phylum Chordata; class Amphibia; order Caudata; family Salamandridae; genus Calotriton; species Calotriton arnoldi. The sequence continues at coordinate 264,804 of CAWUFW010012241.1, forward strand.
TAGGGTAGTGCAGTGGTGTTTGGGTAGTGTAGGGAGTCGTGCTGGGGGAGTGTTTTAGGGTTTAGGGTAGTACAGTGGTGTTTGGGTAGTGTAGGGGGTCGTGCTGGGGTTAGTGTTTTAGGGTTTTAGGGTTTAGGGTAGTGCAGTGGTGTTTGGGTAGTGTAGGGGATACTGCTGGGGGTAGTGTTTTAGGGTTTAGGGTAGTGCAATGGTGTTTGGGTAGTGTAGGGGTACTGCTGGGGGTAGTGTTTTAGGGTTTAGGGTAGTGCAGTGGTGTTTGGGTAGCGTAGGGGGTACTGCTGGGGGTAGTGTTTTATGGTTTAGGGTAGTGCAGTGGTGTTTGAGTAGTGTAGGGGTTCGTGCTGGGGGTATTTTTTTAGGGTTTAGGGTAGTGCAGTGGTGTTTGTGTAGTGTAGGAGGTCGGGTTTTAGGGTTTAGGGTAGTGCAGTGGTCTTTGGGTAGTGTAGGGAGTCGTGCGGGGGTATTGTTTTAGAGTTTAGGGTAGTGCAGTGGTCTTTGGGTAGTGTAGGGGGTTGTGCAGGGGTAGTGTTTTAGGGATTAGGGTAGTGCATTGGTATTTGGGTAGTGTAGGGGGTCATGCGGGGTAGTGTTTTAGGGTTTAGGGCAGTGCAGTGGTGTTCGGGTAGTGTAGGGGGTCGTGCTGGGGGAGTGTTTTAGGGTTTAGGGCAGTGCAGTCGTGTTCGGGTAGTGTAGGGGGTCGTGCTGGGGGAGTATTTTAGGGTTTAGGGTAGTGCAGTGGTGTTCGGGTAGTGTAGGGGGTCATGCTGGGGGTAGTGTTCTAGGGTTTAGGGCAGTGCAGTGGTGTTCGGGCAGTGTAGGGGGTCGTGCTGGGGGTGGTGTTTTAGGGTTTAGGGCAGTGCAGTGGTGTTCGGGCAGTGTAGGGGGTCGTGCTGGGGGTGGTGTTTCAGGGTTTAGGGCAGTGCAGTAGTGTTCGGGCAGTGTAGGGGGTCGTGCAGGGGGTGGTGTTTCAGGGTTTAGGGCAGTGCAGTGGTGTTCGGGCAGTGTAGGGGGTCGTGCAGGGGTGGTGTTTCAGGGTTTAGGGCAGTGGTGTTCGGCCAGTGTAGGGGGTCATGCTGGGGGTGGTGTTTCAGGGTTTGGGGCAGTGCAGTGGTGTTCGAGCAGTAAAGGGGGTCATGCTGGGGGTGGTGTTTCAGGGTTTAGGGCAGTGCAGTGGTGTTCGGGCAGTGTAGGGGGCGGTGCAGGGGGTGGTGTTTCAGGGTTTAGGGCAGTGCAGTGGTCTTCGGGCAGTGTAGGGGGTGGTGCAGGGGGTGGTGTTTCAGGGTTTAGGGCAGTGCAGTGGTGTTCGGGCAGTGTAGGGGGTCGTGCAGGGGTGGTGTTTCAGGGTTTAGGGCAGTGCAGTGGTGTTCGGGCAGTGTAGGGGGCGGTGCAGGGGGTGGTGTTTCAGGGTTTAGGGCAGTACAGTGGTGTTCGGGCATTGTAGGGGGTGGTGCTGGGGCTGGTGTTTCAGGGTTTAGGGCAGTGCAGTGGTGTTCGGGCAGTGTAGGGGGTCGTGCTGGGGCTGGTGTTTCAGGGTTTAGGGTAGTGCAGTGGTGTTCGGGCAGTGTAGGGGGTCGTGCTGGGGCTGGTGTTTCAGGGTTTAGGGCAGTGCAGTGGTGTTCGGGCAGTGTAGGGGGTCATGCTGGGGCTGGTGTTTCAGGGTTTAGGGCAGTGCAGTGGTGTTCGGGCAGTGTAGGGGGTCTTGCTGGGGCTGGTGTTTCAGAGTCTAGGGCAATGCAGTGGTGTTCGAGCAGTGTAGGGGGTCTTGCTGGGGCTGGTGTTTCAGGGTTTAGGGCAGTGCAGTCGTGTTCGGGCAGTGTAGGGGGTCGTGCTGGGGGTGGTGTTTCAGGGTTTAGGGCAGTGCAGTGGTGTTCGGGCAGTGTAGGGGGTCGTGCTGGGGGTGGCGTTTCAGGGTTTAGGGCAGTGCAGTGGTGTTCCGGCAGTGTAGGGGGTCGTGCAGGGGGTGGTGTTTCAGGGTTTAGTGCAGTGGTGTTCGGGCAGTGTAGGGGGTCGTGCTGGGGTGGTGTTTCAGGGTTTAGGGCAGTGCAGTGGTGTTCGGGCAGTGTAGGGTGTCGTGCTGAGGGGTGGTGTTTCAGGGTTTAGGGCAGTGCAGTAGTATTTGGGCAGTGTAGGGGGTCGTGCAGGGGGTGGTGTTTCAGGGTTTAGGGCAGTGCAGTGGTGTTCGGCCAGTGTAGGTAGTCTTGCTGGGGGTGGTGTTTCAGGGTTTAGGGCAGTGCAGTAGTTTTCGGGCAGTGTAGGCGGTCGTGCTGGGGCTGGTGTTTCAGGGTTTAGGGCAGTGCAGTGGTGTTCGGGCAGTGTACGGGGTGGTGCTGGGGCTGGTGTTTCAGGGTTTAGGGCAGTGCAGTGGTGTTCGGGCAGTGTAGGGGGTCGTGCTGGGGGTGGTGTTTCAGGGTTTAGGGCAGTGCAGTGGTGTTTGGGCAGTGTAGGGGGTCGTGCTGGGGCTGGTGTTTCAGGGTTTAGGGCAGTGCAGTGGTGTTCGGGCAGTGTAGGGGGTCTTGCTGGGGGTAGTGTTTCAGGGTTTAGGGCGGTGCAGTGGTGTTTGTGCAGTGTAGGGGGTCGTGCTGGGGGTGGTGTTTCAGGGTTTAGGGCAGTGCAGTAGTGTTCAGGCAGTGTAGGGGGTCGTGCAGGGGGTGGTGTTTCAGGGTTTAGGGCAGTGCAGTAGTGTTCTGGCAGTGTAGGGGGTCATGCTGGGGGTGGGGTTTCAGGGTTTATGGCAGTACAGTGGTGTTCGGGCAGTGTAGGGGGTCGTGCAGGGGGTGGTGTTTCAGTGTTTAGGGCAGTGCAGTGGTGTTCGGGCAGTGTAGGGGGTCGTGCTGGGGCTGGTGTTTCAGGGTTTAGGGCAGTGCAGTGGTGTTCGGGCAGTGTAGGGGGTCTTGCTGGGGGTGGTGTTTCAGGGTTTAGGGCAGTGGTGTTCGGGCAGTGTAGGGGGTCTTGCTGGGGGTGATGTTTCAGGGTTTAGGGCAGTGCAGTGGTGTTCGGGCATTGTAGGGGGTCTTGCTGGGGGTAGTGTTTCAGGGTTTAGGGCAGTGCAGTGGTGTTCGTGCAGTATAGGGGGTCGTGCTGGGGATGGTGTTTCTGGGTTTAGGGCAGTGCAGTAGTGTTCGAGCAGTGTAGGGGGTTGTGCAGGGGGTGGTGTTTCACGGTTTAGGGCAGTGCAGTGGTGTTCGGGCAGTGTAGGGGGTCGCGCTGGGGGTGGTGTTTCAGGGTTTAGGGCAGTGCAGTGGTGTTCGGGCAGTGTAGGGGGTCATGCACGGGGTGGTGTTTCAGGGTTTAGGGCAGTGCAGTGGTGTTCGGGCAGTGTAGGGTGTTGTGCTGGGGCTGGTGTTTCAGGGTTCAGGGCAGTGCAGTGGTGTTCAGGCAGTGTAGGGGGTCATGCTGAGGCTGGTGTTTCACGGTTTAGGGCAGTGCAGTGGTGTTCGGGCAGTGTAGGGGTCGTGTTGGGGCTGGTGTTTCAGGGTTTAGGGCAGTGCAGTGGTGTTCGGGCAGTGTAGGTGGTCGTGCTGGGGCTGGTGTTTCAGGGTTTAGGGCAGTGCAGTGGTGTTCGGGCAGTGTAGGGGGTCGTGCTGGGGCTGGTGTTTCAGGGTTTAGGGCAGTGCAGTGGTGCTCGGGCAGTGTAGGGGGTCGTGCTGGGGGTGATGTTTCAGGGTTTAGGGTAGTGCAGTGGTGTTCGGGCAGTGTAGGGGGTCGTGCAGGGGCTGGTGTTTTAAGGTTTAGGGCATTGCAGTGGTGTTCGGGCAGTGTAGGGGGTCGTGCTGGGGCTGGTGTTTCAGGGTTTTGGGCAGAGCAGTGGTGTTCGGGCAGTGTAGGGGGTCATGCTGGGGGTAGTGTTTCAGGGTTTAGGGCAGTGCAGTGGTGTTCGGGCAGTGTAGGGGGTCGTGCTGGGGGTGGTGTTTCAGGGTTTAGGTCAGTGGTGTTCGGGCTGTGTAGGGGGTCTTGCTGGGGGTGATGTTTCAGGGTTTAGGAGAGTGCAGTGGTGTTCGGGCAGTGTAGGGGGTCGTGCTGGGGCTGGTGTTTCAGGGTTTAGGGCAGTGCAGTGGTGTTTGGGCAGTGTAGGGGGTCTTGCTGGGGGTGGTGTTTCAGGGTTTAGGGCAGTGGTGTTCGGGCAGTGTAGGGGGTCTTGCTGGGGGTGATGTTTCAGGGTTTAGGGCAGTGCAGTGGTGTTCGGGCATTGTAGGGGGTCTTGCTGGGGGTAGTGTTTCAGGGTTTAGGGCAGTGCAGTGGTGTTCGTGCAGTATAGGGGGTCGTGCTGGGGATGGTGTTTCTGGGTTTAAGGCAGTGCAGTAGTGTTCGAGCAGTGTAGGGGGTTGTGCAGGGGGTGGTGTTTCACGGTTTAGGGCAGTGCAGTGGTGTTCGGGCAGTGTAGGGGGTCGCGCTAGGGGTGGTGTTTCAGGGTTTAGGGCAGTGCAGTGGTGTTCGGGCAGTGTAGGGGGTCATGCACGGGGTGGTGTTTCAGGGTTTAGGGCAGTGCAGTGGTGTTCGGGCAGTGTAGGGTGTTGTGCTGGGGCTGGTGTTTCAGGGTTCAGGGCAGTGCAGTGGTGTTCAGGCAGTGTAGGGGGTCGTGCTGAGGCTGGTGTTTCACGGTTTAGGGCAGTGCAGTGGTGTTCGGGCAGTGTAGGGGGTCGAGCTGGGGCTGGTGTTTCAGGGTTTAGGGCAGTGCAGTGGTGTTCGGGCAGTGTAGGCGGTCGTGCTGGGGCTGGTGTTTCAAGGTTTAGGGCAGTGCAGTGGTGTTCGGGCAGTGTAGGGGGTCGTGCTGGGGCTGGTGTTTCAGGGTTTAGGGCAGTGCAGTGGTGCTCGGGCAGTGTAGGGGGTCGTGCTGGGGGTGATGTTTCAGGGTTTAGGGTAGTGCAGTGGTGTTCGGGCAGTGTAGGGGGTCGTGCAGGGGCTGGTGTTTCAAGGTTTAGGGCAGTGCAGTGGTGTTCGGGCAGTGTAGGGGGTCGTGCTGGGGCTGGTGTTTCAGGGTTTTGGGCAGAGCAGTGGTGTTCGGGCAGTGTAGGGGGTCTTGCTGGGGGTAGTGTTTCAGGGTTTAGGGCAGTGCAGTGGTGTTTGGGCAGTGTAGGGGGTCGTGCTGGGGGTGGTGTTTCAGGGTTTAAGTCAGTGGTGTTCGGGCAGTGTAGGGGGTCTTGCTGGGGGTGATGTTTCAGGGTTTAGGGCAGTGCAGTGGTGTTCGGGCAGTGTAGGGGGTCTTGCTGGGGGTAGTGTTTCAGGGTTTAGGGCAGTGCAGTGGTGTTCGGGCAGTGTAGGGGGTCATGCTGGGGGTGGTGTTTCAGGGTTTAGGGCAGTGCAGTGGTGTTCGGGCAGTGTAGGGGGTCGTGAAGGGGGTTGTGTTTCAGGGTTTAGGGCAGTGCAGTGGTGTTCGGGCAGTGTAGGGGGTCGTGCAATTGGTGGTGTTTCAGGGTTTAGGGCAGTGCAGTGCTGTTCGGGCAGTGTAGGGGGTCATGCAGGGGCTGGTGTTTCAGGGTTTAGGGTAGTGCAGTGGTGTTTGTGTAGTGTAGGGTGTCATGTTTTAGGGTAGTGCAGTGGTGTTTGGGTAGTGTAGGGGGTCATGCTGGGGGTAGTGTTTTAGGATTTAGGTTAGTGCAGTGGTGTTTGGGTAGTGTAGGGGGTCGTGCTGGGGGTAGTGTTTTAGGGTTTAGGGTAGTGCAGTGGTGTTTGTTTAGTGTAGGGGTCGTGCTGGGGGTAGTGTTTTAGGGTTTATGGTAGTGCAGCAGTGCTTGTGTAGTGTAGGGGTCGTGCTGGGGGTAGTGTTTTAGGGTTTAGGGTAGTGCAGTGGTGTTTGTGTAGTGTAGGGGTCATGTTTTAGGGTAGTGCAGTGGTGTTTGGGTAGTGTAGGGGGTCGTGCTGGTGGTAGTGTTTTAGGATTTAGGTTAGTGCAGTGGTGTTTGGGTAGTGTAGGGGGTCGTGCTGGGGGTAGTGTTTTAGGGTTTTGGATAGTGCAGTGGTGCTTGTGTAGTGTAGGGGGTCGTGCTGGGGGTAGTGTTTTAGGGTTTAAGGTAGTGCAGTGGTGTTTTTGTAGTGTAGGGGGTCATGTTTTAAGATGCAATGCTCCAATACCTGACCAGTCTGCACTACATAAAACTGCAAAAAAACTAAAAATAAAAAGTGTTTTGCACACTTTTGTCATTGGGCTATATGTGGGCTACATCTGGGTAATATTTGTGCTACATTTGGGCTCTTTTTTCACTGGTGGCTATCTTGGAAGACTTCTTTGTTATGAAGTTTCCTAATTTCTTCATTTACTGCAGTCTCCTCAGTAGGAAATGCTTTCAGTTTTTTACTTTGATTCCATCAAGAAGGCATTCAGATGTGTCTCACATCTGCCATAAATTCAGAATGTTAGCACTCTAGTTGCTCATTAGATCACTGGAGTAAAGCTACTGCTCACCAGGGAGTTAACTGGTAGTCTGCTGCTGGTATTGAAAGTGATTGTTTCAGTCTGCATGTCAGAATTTTCTAATGAAATAGAAGAGGATTTGAGATCTCACTTAAAACATGCCCTAATTTTTCTTTCTGCAGCACTAACCATAATTTCTATTTCAAAAAGAACCCCTCATTTTGTTCCTTTTTAAATTAAATGTTTTAAGTGTTACCGGTTTATTCCAATCAAGATGGCTTCAGGTGTGCCATACTTTTGTCATAAGTAAGGCTGTTAGCGCTCTAGTTGTTCTTTAGAACACTCTGGGAAGCTGCAGTAGAACACAAAGGCATCAACTGGCAGGCTGCTCCTGTTGAAATATAACAGGAAGATATTTGAGATCACACTTGAAATATGTCCTAATTTTTCTTTCTACAGCACTAACCATAATTTCTATGACAAAATGAACCCCATCATTTTGTTCCTTTTTAAATTAAATGTTTTACGGGTTACCAGTTTATTCCAATCAAGATGGCTTCAGGTGTGCCATACTTTTGTCATAAGTAAGGCTGTTAGCACTCTAGTTGTTCTTTAGAACACTCTGGGAAGCTGCAGTAGAACACAAAGGCATCAACTGGCAGGCTGCTCCTGTTGAAATATAACAGGAAGATATTTGAGATCACACTTGAAACATGTCCTAATTTTTCTTTCTACAGCACTAACCATAATTTCTATGACAAAATGAACCCCATCATTTTGTTCCTTTTTAAATTAAATTGTTTAAGTGTTACCAGTTTATTCCAATCAAGATGGCTTCAGGTGTGCCATACTTTTGTCATAAGTAAGGCTGTTAGCACTCTAGTTGTTCTTTAGAACACTCTGGGAAGCTGCAGTAGAACACAAAGGAATCAACTGACAGTCTCTGCCCTTGTTGGATGTTCATGTTTTACTGAGAATGTTAGACTTCATTCTCACATGAGTGAGAAAGATAATGTGAATTTACAGAAAATATGCTCTCATTTTAGCTTCTGGAGCACCTTCCAAACCTCCATGGGACAAGCATGAGAAAATAGTGTTCTCTCAAACATGATTCATGATATCCCAGCAGAAGGTTTTTCACATGGTAAAATCACTTTAGAATACACCACAATTCCTAAAATTAGTATGGTACCATCAACAAATAAATTCTAATGTAACTAAAGCCTGTTATCACCCTTTATAGTTCTCCTTTTGGTGACCCTCAAAATCTTCTATTCAGTACAATGCATTTCAATGAGGTACTATCATTTATATTGGTCCCAAGATGGCTGCCAGCAATTCCAGGATCAAGTGCTGACAGCCAATCAGATCTCACGATGACATGTGTGGTTAGGCTCCGCCCAGATATATATGTGACTTTACTTTTGATTTTCTCAGGAACTACTGAACGGATTTACACCATTTAAGCAAAAGGCACGACACTGAACCAAGGGCTACCTCTTTGCCAAATTTGGTGTAATTCCGTTCAGCAGTTCGGGCTGTAGCTGCGACTAAAGGTTCCTATGGAAAAATGAATGGGGAAAACGCGTTTTGGGACCCCCCTTTTTTCTCGGCCCCTGCTCGACGTATCACCCCGAGACTTTCAGGATAGGAGCGGACCGGAGCGCCCCAACAAGTTGGAAACTTTCGCGAAGATTCGTCAATCGGCGCCAACGTTATTTCAAATAGAATGTCGTGGATTTCCTATGGATAATAGGTTTTAACTATAACTATCTACTGGCGACCGCCAGTAGATAATAGGTTAACCCACGGCAGTCACCACTGGGTAGTTATAGGAAGGACCAAGTTTCCATAGGATATTGAATTTTTGGTTTGGCTTTGATGCCGTTGCCAAATCTTCATGGAACTTTCAAAAGAAAAGTCTTATCCACCTCAGCTTCTCCCTGGAAAGTTTCAGGATGATCCCTCGAGCGGGTGCTGAGAAGAATGTGTGGTCTCAAATTGCATTTTTCATTTATTTTTCCATAGGAAAATTGAACATCGATACCCCAAGAACTGCTGAGCGGAATTACACTAAATTTGCCAGAAAGCTAGATCTTGGTCTAGAAAGCATCAAATTGGGAGGGGGTGCCTGTAGGAAAGTAGGATCTGCTTCTATGGTTACCCCCACTTTTTGCCTTGTGCTAGGCTGTATTTGACTAGTCTGACTGGGATCCTGCTAATCAGGACCCCAGTCTATCTGCTTTCTTCCTAAATTGTGTTGTTTAGTACTTAGGTACATCCCAGATTGGATACCGGGGTACCCTTATAAGTCCCTAGTATATTGTACTGAGGTACCCAGGGCATAGGTACCCCAGAGGTCTCCCATGGGGGGAAGCATGTATTATGCCACCCATGAGAGACCATTCAAAATGAAACTACAGGCCTGCCATGGCAGCCTGTGTAAGTTGGTGCTAGCACCACTTACTAAAGATATAGGTTTCCTACATCTAGGGCCACTGCACTTAAGACCTATAAGTCACCACTATAGCAGGCCTTTGCAATCCTGAAGGCAGGATGCTTGGTTCTAAGTGAGAGGGTGCCCCTGCATGAGCAGAACACCACTGCAGCCTACAGAGTCCATTCTCCCGGGTTGTCAGTGAAGCAACCATGTACTATATAGAGGGGCACCATGTAATTATGCGATGACCATCTCAAAAACGGCTGCAACGAATCCTATCATGTTTGGTATCAAACATGTTGGAATCATACCCCCACCCCGTAAAATGTGTGCGAGGTATGATTCCAAGCACTGGAAGAGCCCTCTGTTAGGATCTCAGTGTTCCCAGTACCAGCTTTCTTGGCCCGGACAGCACAAAATGGTTGCTGCCAACCAGAGACACAATTCTGCCCTCCTGCTGCTGAGCCAAGCTCGAGCAGGGGAAGGCAGAACAATAGGCATCCTGTCACAGGGAGGTGTGACCACCTCCCAGACAGGATTTAGTGTATTGGGTTGGGGTGGGTGCACTTGCCAGTGCCACTCAGTCTGCATGAGGGGCACATTTGGTGTCCCTGTGCATAGTCCAGTTCAAACCAGTCCTGGGAGCCATTGGCTCCCGCTCTGGTGCAAAACTGGACAAAGTACATGGGAGTAACCTCCCCCTGTCCAGACCCTTCCCTGGGAGGGCCCCCTGAATCTTCCCAACACTTTCTCTAGTGTACTTAAGGGCTTACCTGGGTGTAGGTCCCTAGATTTGTCATGGGATAAGATTCAGATCAGACACCACTGCTCTTCTAACGTGTGGGCACTCTGGACTTTGCTGGACTTCGTTTGGGTCTGACTTCGTCTCACTTCCAGTGTGCTGCATCGTCTGTGCCTGCACATCATGCAGGAACCTTCCAAGGCCTGTGAAACATCAAAGACACTTGAAGAAACCTCCCTTGGATTGAAGGACTCACTCCCCTGCATTTGCAGGCACTGCAACTAAGTCGACCTTGTCTGCTGATCCTGAGCTCCTCCGGACTGCAGAGATTCTGCAACACAGGTGGTGGTTCTCCACAGCTCCTGAGGCCTGCCCTCTCACCAAGTTTGAGGCCAGTATCCCTCGTGGGAGTTGCAATAACCGAACCCCTGTGCAGCGTGTCAACTTGCAGTTGCAAAGGCTTGATGACTTCTTTCCAAGAAGACCTTCGGGCTCCAAGAAGCCCCAGCCTCGAGTAGCACCAGAATCTTCAGCCACACCGCATCGCGTGCATCGTGGCCTGCATCTTTTGGTGAGCTGCTTGAGGTCCTCTCGCGACTCCAGTGCCTCCAGCCTGTGGGTGGTCCACTTGAAGGTCACCGTTATTTCTTTTGGGCTCCCCTGATTGCTCGGGGCATGTCCTGACTCCCCTGCTTTTGGTGAGTCCCCTGGACTTTGCTGGTCCCGAAGTTGCTCCTTCTTCGATTCCTGCGTTGGTTGCATTTGTCAAGGCTTGTTGATGCTCCTGCCGGACACCGACCCCTCAGCACTCAACATCCTTCGTGGGATAGCTCGTGCATGGCTCCTGGTCCTCCTCAGCATCACCTGGTCCTCACAGCTGCAGAGTCAAGGTCATCGTCATCCATCCTGCAACACCCGACATCGGAGGGCATTCGTCTTCCAACTCCTGAGTGACATAGACTCTGTCCCCTCTGTTTGCAGGTACCTCTCATATAGAATCCACCTTTGGATTCCACCGGACACTTTCTCCTTCTGCAACAGCGGCACTTTCCTGAAGTCCTCTATTGGGTTCGACAGTGGTTTCCAACCATTTTGCACGTATGCACCCAGCTTCCCTGGTGTAGGCAACTTGAGTACTAGGGTTTCCACAGGTGGGGTGGCTCTCCAACCTTCTGTCTTCCACGGGGTTTCTTCAGGGTCTACTGGGAAGGGTCCTTAATCTTTAAAAATCCAACCGCGACTTACACGTAGAGTTGTACGGAGCACGTGGTCGTGTTCCCACATTGCACATGCTCTCCGTGGGGTCCCTATCTACTCACCTTGGGTGGTTCCTTGGGGTCCCAGCACTTCTATGTCCTCTCAACCTTGTCTTGACCCGAGTCGTGGTTCTTATACCACTTTCTTAGTATATGGTTTGGTCGCCCCCCCCGGGCCACTGTGTATTTTGTGCTATTTACTGTGTTTCTTTGCTAAAGTATTGTGTGCATTGTACGTATCTCCGGGTAGGAGATATTTCTATGTGTTAGAGAGTACTATTTAATAAATACATATTTTTATAAATACTTTGTGTGGTTCTTTTTCACTTAATCTGTACTATAAGATTGCATTCTGGTAAAAGAAGCTGCTTTACACACCTTCTGGACTGAGCCTGAAGGCTGCTCTCCAAGGCTACCACTTAGAGAGCTTTCTAAGGTTGTCTAAGACCTCTTAAATCACCATAAGGGTTGTCTGGACTGGTGCAAGGTGTCCACTTACATAAGTGTACATCGTGTACCAGGTCAGCTTCTCACAGTGCCCTGCTCTCTCCCCTATGCTCCAAGGACCCCATCCTCTGTGGCTGGTTGTTTTTTTAGGGGAGCGAGGGGTGTGGTCCACCTCCCTGAACCTCCTAGCATCCTGGGGGACACATTCCCTGGGATCGATATTTAAATTTTAGGTGGAGGGCCGTGCAACCCTCACTCCTGAGCTGTAGTTTGGCCCCGGGGAACCCAACACCCGGGGCTCGATACAGCTGCAGTGTACTGGGGACCCCATCCTCTGTGAACTGGTGCTCCCTGCCCGGGAGACTGTGGGCAGGGAATATAAACTTTATTTTCTGCCTGTACTATTCCAGGCAGGTATTAAAACTTTGCTCCCACCTGGGCAGGAACATAGAAAAAAGCTGCTGCTGCATGGGCAGGAGCAAAGTAAAAAAGCCGGCACCCACTATGGGTATTGGCTGGGGAGCCAGAAGGGGTAACCGGAGCATTGGGGCTCAGATTGCAGCCTCCAATTATTTAAGAAGTTGTGGGTGCCCCAGGTGGGCACCGAAGGTATCCAATTTAAAAATAATTTTCTGGCTACTTGCCAGCAAACATTTTGAGTGCTGGCTGGGGAGTCACCAGGGGCTGTTGGGGCCCTGGGGCTCCTCCCATGACCCCCAACTCACAAAAATAAAAAAACGTGTGTGTACCCCAGGAAGGCATTGTGGCACCCAAAACATTACAAAAAAGGCTTACAAAAATAAAAATAAATGAGGGTCAAGAGCAGCCTGTATATTATTTACTGCTCTTGCAAGGAGCACCCAATAATGATCTGGGGCTATTTCAAAATATATTTTTTCATCCTGGTGGTGCTCCTAGAAAACCTTGGGTTGCTAGTGTTCTGGTTCAGGAAGGACCTGGCCTGGCAGTTTGGGTTGGACTGTTCCCATTGGATCAGGCTGCAGAAGGATTTGCATATGGTTGGGTCCAAACTGAGGTGGCATGGTGTGCAAAATAACGATGGACAGGGATGCAGCCCGAATAATTACCAGTGGCTGAGATTAATTAAAACATTCCATCCATCACTTTTTTGTATTCTTCAGTGTGTCACTCTGTGGGATGGGTATGCCCACTCGTGGGCCCCGTGCTTACTGTGCCACTGGAACACAGTTATACCTGGCTGATGAGCTCTCATAAGAGCAAAACCGGTCCTGGGTTGCCAGTCTTCCGGTTCAGGGAGGACCTTGCATGGCACTTTGGGCTGCACTGTTCCCTTTGGAGCAGGGTAAAAACTGATTTTTATATGGCTGGGTCCAAAGAGAGGTGGCATGGTGTGCAAAATAATGATGGACTGGGATGCGGCCTGAGTAATTGCTAGTGAGTGAGATTAATTCAAGCATTCCGTCCATCACTTTTTTGCATACTTCAGTGTGTCATCCCAGAAGAGTCAGGGGCACCACCAACCATTTATTTAATGTTGTGAAGGGCTGCAGGGAGAGCAGCAGCCCCCAAGAACATTAAAAAAACACAGTAAGTCTCCTTGGATGACTGAATCCAGGACCTCAGGTGAGCTTACCCTATTTTTTAAAAGCACATGAGCTGGAGCTGGATGCTTTTCAGCTGGAGTGCAGGGTTTAAGGGTTGCATTTTTTATTGAAAATATTTTATGACAATCACTTTATTAAAGATTGCAATGAGAGAAAGAAGGAAACTCGTCCATTTTCCCTGAATTATATATCAACTAAAACAAAAGGAACTAGCTTGCTATCAACTTAATAAATGTTACTGAGGGGTCTCTTGCTCAAAAAGGGATTTTTTTAAAGAAGCTGCACTTACCAACCTAGTCGATGACATGCTCAATCATTGGGTTCCCATCCTGGGTGCCGAATGCCTCTAGGGTGTGTGCTTCAATGCCTGAGTTACAACAGAGCTGTTTTTTTGTGAAAGTGAGCATGCAAGTGATTTTAAAATTGACTCAAGGCTACCCAGCCGTTAAGGTATTTTAATAATGGGGGTCTTGAGCAATATATCTATCTATCTATCTATCTATCTATCTATCTATCTATCTATCTATCTATCTATCTATCTATCTATCTATCTATCTATCTATCTGTCTGTCTGTCTGTCTGTCTGTCTGTCTGTCTGTCTGTCTAGCTAGCTAGCTATAGATATGTATGCATATATATATATATATATGTGTGTGTTTTTTCAGTGAATTTCTGAGGTCTTTTTTATGTAAAGTAACATTTATTACGATACCTAACTAAAACACCACTTTGACCATTATTTTTCAGTGAATTTCTAGGATTTCTTAACATAAAATAATATTTTACTAATATACCCAACTAGGCCTACCCAGTGTTGTGCACAGCCTTTGGTTGGTATGGGGTTGGAGGCAGTGCCTTGCCAGTGGCCAGACACTGTGCCCCATCCCGGTGAGCAGCACCCATCACAGCTTTTGGAGTGGGTTTTTTTGTGCATGGAGTCCTTTTTCTTTTTTTTCTTTCTTTTTGAAGAGGAAGGAAGTGTCCCAGAGTCTCTAACTTCCTGTTCCTGTCCAGCTGGCTCCTCCCAGTGCTTTGTCCATCTCCTGTTCACTTTTCATTTGGATTTGGAGCTGGAATGATCACTCTTTATGGCTGCTGCATCATATATCATTGGATTTGAGGACTTTTGAATCTGAGATTTCACAAGTAAGTTGGAAAATTGGTGTTGTTTGTTTGATTGGGGCATTGCACCTACATTTTTTTGTACTTTTCATCTTTGAAAAAAAATGTATTGTGGTGGGTGGCCTGTAGTTCAGTAGGAGCCTAGTTGTTTCTTTGTAAGTAATTTTTCATTTTTTATAAAGGAAACATGTTGCACAGTTCACTGCATTTTCTCCAACTTTTGAAATTAATTTGCAATATTTATTAATTCACTAGCCCAGTAGTCTGCCAATAGGCCTTTCAGCCAGTAGACCCAGAGCTACTCATGGGTGCATGAAACAATTGTTTGTGTTTCTGTTGAATTTAAACATCATTTAGGGCATGGATGGCATTGGATTGAATTGCAAAATGTGTTTTTTGTGGGTATTTCACTTTTTTCGTGTGTGTTAAATAAATGCCTTTGTTGGATGTGTGTGGTATGGTTGTTGTGGAACTTGCAAACCTTTTTTTTAGCTCTGTGGATTTTCGTTTTTGCATTGTTGCATTAAAGCTGTGTTGTTTAGCATGCCTCCTTTGTCTAGCCATATAGGCCTGCTTGAGTTCATTGTTTTCCAGTCTGCTTGTTGTGAGTGACCATTTTGTGGTGGTAGTTAGTGTGCTGCTTTTGCCATAGGCATACATGTCTTTCCTTTGTTCCTCTTGGCTTACTGCTTCTTGTTGTGGTGGCCTGGCCATGTGGCTGGCAGCCATTTTGTGAAGGCAGCCAGTGTGCTTTTGCCATAGGCCTGCATTGTCTGTCTTCCCTTTCTTGTTGTTGTAGTGGCCTGGCCATGTGACTGGCAGCCATTTTGTGAAGGCAGCCAGTGTGCTTTTGCCATAGGCCTGAATTGTCTGTCCTCCCTTTCTTGTTGTTGTGGCCTGGCCATGTGGCTGGTGGCCATTTTGTGAAGGCAGTCAGTGTGCCTTTGCCATAGGCCTGCATTGTCTGTCTTCCCTTTCTTGTTGTTGTGGTGGCCTGGCCATGTGGCTGGCGGTCATTTTGTGAAGGCTGACAGTGTGCTTCTGCATTAGGCCTGCAAGCCTTCTTTGTGGTACCCATGCCTTGTTGTTGATTTGCATGCAATGTTTTCTTCATTTACCCAGCAAAATATGCAGCACAGTTTACTACATTTTCTAATACATTTGCAATATTATTGATTTGAATTGATTCACTATGTGGCCTAGTCTGCCAATGGGTTTTCCAACCAATAGGCCCAGAGCTACTCGTGGGTGCATGAAACAACTGTTTCTGTGGTGTCTTTTGAATTTAAACATCATTTAGGGCATGGATGGCATTGGATTGAATTGCAAAATGTATTTTTTGGGGGTATTTCACTTTTTTCATGTGTGTTAAATAAATGCCTTTGTTGGATGTGTGTGGTGTGGTTGTAGTGTAACTTGCAAACCTTTTTTAGCCCTGTGGATTTTCTTTTTTGCATTGTTGAATTAAAGCTGTGCTGTTTAGCATGCTTCCTTTTCTGGCCATATAGGCCTGCTTGAGTTCATTGTTTTCCAGGCCTCCTGCTTTTTGTGAGTGACCATGTGGCTGGTGGCTATTTTGTGGCGGTAGTTAGTGTGCTTCTTTTGCCATAGGCCTGCATGTCTTTCCTTTGTTCCTCTTGGCTTACTGCTTCTTGTTGTTGTGGCCTGGCCATGTGGCTGGTGGCCATTTTGTGAAGGCAGCCAGTGTGCTTTTGCCATAGGTCTGCATTGTCTGTCTTCCCTTTCTTGATGTTGTGGTGGCCTGGCCATGTGGCTGGCGGGCATTTTGTGAAGGCAGCCAGTGTGCTTCTGCATTAGGCCTGCAAGATTTCTTTGTGGTGGCCATGCCTTGTTGTTGTTTTGCATGCAATTTTTTCTTATTTTACCCAGCTAAAAAATGCAGCACAGTTCCCTACATTTTCTAATACATTTGCAATATTATTGATTTGAATTGATTCACTATGTGGCCTAGTCTGCCAATGGGTTTTCCAACCAATAGGCCCAGAGCTACTCATTATGGATGCATGAAGCAACTGTTTTTGTGGTGTCTGTCGAATTTAAACATCATTTAGGTCATGGATGGCATTGGATTGAATTGCAAAATGTGTTTTTTTTGGGTATTTCACTTGTTTCATTTGTGTTAAATAAATGCCTTTGTTGGATGTATGTGGTGTGGTTGTTGTGTAACTCACAAACCTTTTTTTGCCCTGTGGATTTTTGTTTTTGCATTGTTGCATTAAAGCTGTGTTATTTAGCATGCCTCCTTTGTCTGGCTATATAGGACCGCTTGAGTTCATTGTTTTCCAGGCCTCCTGCTTGTTGTGAGTGACCATGTGGCTGGTGGCCATTTTGTGGTGGTAGTTAACGGTGCTGCTTTAGCCATAGGCCTGCATGTCTTTCCTTTGTTCCTCTTGGCTTACTGCTTCCATCCACATTGCCAGCTGTAGCTCTCTGAATGCTGCATCCCACGTGATGCACAATGCCAAACAGGTTCCATTGCATTTGTATTTTTGTTTTTGTTCTTCTCTTTCCTATCCTTCCTGAGTGTACACAGTACACCATGAAAGCCCTTGTTGTCAAAGTCTCACAAATGGCTACACTGTTGTTATGTTTTTTTAATAACAGAGTTAATAAAATGTAATAATATTAATAATAACACTAACAAGTGTGACCACACACTAAGTTATATATTATACAACAAATGCCATGTTTCACTGATGTTCTTCTTGCTTCTTTGCTTATAGGTGCACAAAAGAGGAGGAGGCGTCATCACCCATTCTACTGTCAGACAGAAGTCCTGCTGCGCACGACGTCATGTGATGTGTGACCACAGACATCTCTTCAACTTGTGCCACTGCGTGCTGCTGACATCTGAAGAAGATGGCCCCAAAGAAAGGTACCAGGTCCTTCAGTACCAAGAAAGTTGCCAGTGAGAAGGAACTGCCACTTACCAAGACTGGTGTGCCGCCCAAGATCTTTTTTGAGAAATAAAATATTGCGCCTGCAGCAGCAGTTTCTGGGGAGCAAGCTGGGAGCAGCACCCCCGCATCAGTGGACCCACCCCACCAACCTAGGCCCAAGCCCATGTCTGTCGCAGAGGCAGTCAGTCTAATCACGACAACGCCAACGAGCAGTGATGTTGAAATTGACTTATCGTTATCGCAAAGTAGTACCCAATCAATGCAGGAAACTCAGATAAGTGGACAACAACAGCCGCAACCACTGCCCACAATAGTGATTGTTCCTCCAGAAGTAGGGGCAGTTCAGGAAATCGAGCTTCCTGCAGAGGAAGAAGAAGAGCACGCCACTATTTCAGAAGATCCATTGTCTTCCAGATCCCCAGCAAGGAAAAGGAGGGTTAGTCCATTGAGTTCTTCTGCAAGTCCCCCTTCTGATGATCTAGACGCCACTTGGAAGCCACTACCACCTCAGTCTGAGAGTGAGACACGCCAGGAGACAAGGCTAGGGAAAAGGAAGGTTCCAGAAAGCCTTAGAGATATGGAGGTAGATGTAGAAGAAGAGGAGGATGATGATGATGACAAGCCAGTCATCATTGACATTAGTCCCGCCCCAGTGGAGACCAACATTACCCCATCTCAAATTGCTGTGAGGGATGTGGCACGGATAACATCAACACCACCTCCAGCTTCCATATTTGCATTTGCAAAGGCCCGGCTGCGACCTACATCCAGCACAACCACTGCAGTAGAAGTAGGTACTGCAGATAGTCAAACTCCACGCCCACCTACCAGTTCATCCGGCATTGAAAGTGGCACCAGCAGCTTCAGAAAGTTAACCTCCCCAGTTTGGGACTTCTTTTCGGTTAGCAGGAAGGAGGTGAACATTGCGATATGCTCCATTTGTGGACAAGGTGTTAGTCGGGGTAAGCTTGGTACAAACTATGGTACCGGAGGCCAAACAACCCATCTGAAAAAACACCACATGATCCAGTGGGAGGCGCACCTTAGCGGCCAAAACACTGCACCCATTGTTGTTGGTGGGGATGAAGGAGTAGAAGATCCGATCACGGTGGAAGGTAAACAAGAGGGAGACATTTTCTCTGGTACACAAAGTGGCCCTGTCCCAGCAGTGCAGTGGTACCGGCCAGATCCGCATCAGTAACATCGCAGTGGCACAAGAGTAAGAGTCAGGCTGAGACACCAAGGGCTCCCAGGCAAGAGAGTATCACAACGAAACGTGTGTTGAGCCTAACAACATCTGGCGTCAAGAAGATGTCACCTGCATCAGTGGCACCAGAAAAGAAAAAAATCCAGGCTACCATTCTCAGCATGTTTAGATCTGAGGGGCAGTACGAACGCAGCCACCCAACGGCACGTTTGTACAATGCAAAGCTGGCTAAAATGTTAGCGCTGGACCTTCTCCCTTTTTCTTTTGTGGAAGGGGTGGGTTTTCTTGAATTTGTGACAGCCATCTGCCCAAAATGGAAGGTTCCCAGCCGGTCCTATTTTGCCAGAGTTGCTGTTCCAGCACTACATCACGACGTGCTGGAATTGCTCGGAAAAGCTTAGCAGCAGAGTGCTGTTCACACTATCCACCTGACAACAGACATGTGGACCAGTTGCCAAGCCACTGATTACATGTGCATCACTGCACACTGGATCTCTTTTGTGGGGGTTAGAGAAAAGATATCTGCAGGTGTTGACACTACTGAGATTTCTAATGCCACTCAGAAACATGCAACTGTAGCCATGTTCGCCATGGGGAAATATCATACTGCTGCAACCATTTTGGAAGAGTTTAACAGCAAGGTCTTTGAATGGCTGCATCCAAGAGGGCTTAACATTGGTTTTGTTGCCACGGACAATGGCAGTAATATAGTTAGGGCCATGTACGATGGTGGCTATTTCAGGGTCCTGTGTTTGGCACACTGCATTAACATTATTGTTCAAGACTTTCTGAAAAAAGAAGACCGAGTCAGCAACTTACTGACCACCTGCAGAAGAATCTGCACACATTTCAGCCATTCTTTTACAGCCCGGAAGCAGCTGAGGAACATTCAACGTGAGCATTGAGTGCCAGTTAAAGCATTCATCCAGGAGGTGCCAACACGTTGGAACTCAAATTATTACATGCTTGAACGTCTGTTTGAGCAGTACAGACCAATCAATGAAGATGTCATGCAAAGAGGGGATGCTACTGTGAAAGGCATGACCGTTGAGATGGACCAATGCGGCCTAGTTAAATGCCTGACAGAGATGCTACTTCCTTTCGAGCTCTTCACACGTGAAGTCAGCAAGGAGGACTGTACTATGGGCCAAGCTAACCCATTGTTGCACATACTACAGGAACAGCTGAAGGGGGTGTCTGCAATGTATGCAGGTGTGGAGGAAAAAAGAAGCATATGAGTTGGTGGAGAGCTTAATCCTTCGCTTATCTGAAAATACAAGGGTGCAAAGAGGCATTGTGTCATCCAACCATTACATTTCTGCCACAATTGTGGATCCACAGTACAAAGCAGTACTGAACACTAACACATTGATTCCTTTTTCAGAAGTGGATGTTGCCAAGTACAAAACTTGGATAGCTGCGGAAGCCAGTCGTTTAGAAAAAGAACGGCTGGGAATTAGAGGCCCGTTACTCCAGCCCACAACAAGTACTGCAGGGCAGCCGGCATCAAGTTCAACTTCAGAGCCTGAGGGCAGTGCGGTTGGCTCACAGCAGTCAAAACCACCACCAATACCAAGAACAACAACAGCAAGAACAGGCTCATCAGCCCCAGTAAAATCGGCACAGGAATGGTATGTACGGCAAGGGCTTGTTAGGTCCAGTGCTGAGGCAAAGGCAAAAGAGGCCGAGCAAAGCGGAGCACCCCTGAGCATTGAGCGGATGGTCCAGGCCTATCTGGATGACCCAACAGAGGTCTACATTGATCAAAACCCATTGGTGTATTGGTTTGGGAAAAGGGGCCAATGGCCAGTGCTCAGCAGGCTAGCGATAAACTATCTGGCTTGCCCTATCGCAAGTGTCTCTTCTGAGCGTGTTTTCAGTGCTGCTGGATCGTTGTAACAGTGAAAAGGACCAGTCTCTCATCCCAAAAGGTGGAGAGGTTAACCATGATCAAAATGAATTAGCACTTTATACCACCGGATTACACCATACCTGAAGTAGCACAGCCGGAAGATGAAGACAGCGACTTAGGTCATGGAAGTAGTGTGTTAGATGACCTACTTCTGGGTGAACCACCAGAGTTTGAGGACGAGCTCTCCTTCTCTGACAACTAGGCTTTCAACTTGTTACTTTCTTTCTTCCTTACTTACTTTTATTATTTGTGTGTATCTGTCTTTTTGGTTCGAATCACAACAAATCCATCACCACTGTCTTACTCTTTTATTGCCGGATTGGAGTTGCAACTGTCTGCAGTCATTAAAGAAGTAAGTCCACTCCTCCGAGTCCTGCTCCAGTCCACTCCTCCTGACTTGCTGTTAGATTTGGGGGTCTCTAGTTGGCATAGGTAGGTACCTGTGACAAATAGGGACCCTTGCGTCTAGTCAGGGTAAGGGGCTACACTCCTAAAATAACCCCTGTTCACCCCCTTGGTAGCTTGGCACGAGCAGGCAGGCTTATCTCAGAGGCAGTGTGTAAAGCATTTGTGAACACATACAGTAATACAGTGACAACACTACAGATGGACACCACACAGGTTGTATTTATAAAAATAGTATTTTTATATAGACTTAACACAAGACCAAACGACAAAAATCCACAATACTGTACTCAAAAATAGACCTTAAAATGTTATAAAATAGCTCAGTTCTCTCAAGTTGTAGATGCGACACTTTACTCTCAATGTACCTTGAATGCGTAACGCAAAGAAAACAAAAGGGTCGCAGGGAAGGTGATGCGTCGGTTCCTTACACTCAGGGGAGTGGATGCATCGGTTCCTTACTGCTGCGCAGGGGAGTTGATGCTTGCTTCCTTACTGTGTGGGGAGGTGATGCGTCGGTTTCTTACTGCTCTCCGGTGCGATGCGACAAGATGGCACCTCGATGCGATACTCTTCTCCGGTGCGATGCGACAAAATGGCGTCTTGGTTGCGATGCGACAATGTTGGTGCGATGCGTGCACGCCCGACGGCCGTGCGGCGACTCGATGATCTTTGGAGCCGCGACAGGCCCTGCGACGCGCTTCTCCGGTGATGCGACGATGACCTCTGTGGCAGCGTCCCGCTTCTCCGGCGATGCGCCGCGCTTCGGCGATGCGATGATGACAGCGGCAGCGGTGTCTCGCTTCCTCGGCGATGCGATGACAGCGGCTGTGGCGGCGACATGCTTCTCGTCGTTGCGGCGCGCTTCCAGCTCCCAGCAACAAGCAGTCTCTCAGAAGGCCCAGCACAACAGCAGGCACTTCAATTCCCAGCAAGGGAATTCAGGGGGGAGCTGGTTGGTGAAGTCTTGTATCCCTGAGACTTCAGGCAGGAGGCAAGCTCTAGTTCAAGCCCTTGGAGATTCTTCTTCAAGTTGATAGAAAGCACACTCAGACCTTTTCTCCTTTCTTTGGCAATGAAGCAACCACTGCAGGCCAACCCCCAAACACACAGCACAGGGGTAGTATCCTCCTTCAGCTTCCTGGTTCTTCTCCTCAGCAAAGGTTCGTCTTGATTCCCAGAAGTGATCTAATTTCCTAGGGGTCTGGGTCCCCTTTTTATACACCTTTTCTCTTTGTTCTCTGAAGGAAGAGAGGCCTTTGCCTAGTCCAAACCAGTTCTGGTCAGTCCTGGAGCACTTTGTTGACAAGACTCCTTCTTTCCTTTCACAGTGTAGGCCAGGGACATCAGACACACCACAGGAGGTGGAGCCAGCATTGTGGAGGAAAGGCACAGCCCTATTCAGGTCCCAGGTGCAACTCCTCCCTCCTATCTGCATGCAGATCTCTCTATTCAGCCCTGTGCTGACTCACCCTATCTCCTGGAAGCCCCCAACCCCTGTCACTCAAACTCCAGACAAGGAATACACAACCTAGCAGAGGCAGGCTTGGATAGTTAGGCAAGAAAATACCTGCTTTCTAAAAGTGGTATTTTCAAACACAGAATGTTAAAACCAACTTCACTAAAAGATGTATTTTATCATTCTGAGTTCAGGCATACTAAACTCGAATTTCTACCTGGTTCCCTGAGTCAGTTAGGATTATAAGATGTAATAATCTAACTGCCCATTCTGGCCTATGGGGAACAGGTAGCCTTGCAATAGTGAAAAACGAAAATGGCTGTAATTCACTATTAGGACATGCCACACACATCAGGGCATGTCCTACCTTTTACCTACAATGCACCCTGCCCTTGGGCCTACCATAGGGGTGACTAATATGTATAAAAGGGAAGGTTTAGGGACTGGCAAGTGGGTGCACTTGCCCAGTCAACATGGCAGTACCAGACTGCACACAGGCTCTGCAATGGCAGGCCTGAGACACACTTTACAAGCTGCTCCGGTGGGTGGCACAACCAGTGCTGCAAGCCCACCAGCAGTATTGGATTTACAAGCCCTGGGCACACGCAGTGCACTGTACTAGGGTCTGACAAGTAAACCAATCAAGCCAATCATGGAGTCACTAATCCATACATCAATTTACCATTGAGAGCATATGCACTTTAGCACTGATCAGCAGTGAAAAAGTGCCCAGAGTCATAAATCCACCAACACCATGTCAGAAAAAAAGGCTAGGAGGAAGGCAAAAAGTTGCAGGGATGACCCTGCAAAATGGGCCAAGTCCAACACTCGCCCTAAATCAATTTCCCTCAAGCCAGACATTGGATGGAGACTAGTACAAGAAATGTGTGCCTGTGCTGCCTCGTCGAGTCCCTCCAAAAAACATGACTATAGCTATCCACCTTTCCGAGCCGAGAGGGACTGCCCCTTAAGAACAGGTAATGATGATGGCATGCATTGGATGCTGACTCTGAGTGATTGGTGTTTGTGTTTTTGTTGTTGTGCATGAAGTGTACTAGTATTTAATCTACACACAAAAAAGTGACTCAAGTCAATGTTTCCCTTCTTGTTGTTTAATAACAAAATTGTACTTATACTGCAGGCCAATCCATTGCATTTTTGAATATGGAATCTGGACTCACTCGGTACACTACAAAGTTGGACACCATGATGACGATACTATACTCGTCGCAGTCAGTCAGTAGGATCGGAGATGATTGATGCAATAACTCGGGGCGTTTCATGAGGTGGCCTAAAAGGTAAACAAGTCAACAACAATCACAGCAGACCTACATGTCTGTGTAGTGGTGGAGGCGAGTGTAGTGGTATGGCTGACAGCGGTGCATTGATTTAGTTACTTAATTTGGAAAATGCTATTTTGCTGTATATGTGTGCTCTGTCTGGCTCAATCTAAGCTAAGTGGAGGTTGGGTGGGCGCCGCGGGCCTGCTCTTTCCTGTTGTTGTAGGTTAATGCTGGAAACAGAGTAGACATGATTTAGCCATGCCACCTCTGAAAGTGATCTTGTTGCACTCCTCCGTAATTTATGCATTTTAACTTAACTTTTTTCCTTGATTTTTTAATATCCCTTTTGATTTTCCATCTACACTTACAGGCCGGCCTTTACCCTGTGCTATACTGGGAAAAACAAGTCACACTTACCTTACCAATCCGCATCCTCCAGGCAGGCAGTGGCACCCAAGATTGACGGACGGAGCATTCATGGAAAGAAGGACCAAGAGGAATGCCGAGATGCAACTCCCAATTTGACCATAACATAGTAACTTATAGTATCGTCTTCTTTTATTTCATTTGATTCATTTTTTCTCATCAATCATTTTACGACTGTGTGTGTTGTTGTTTATTATGTTTGCTTATATATTTGACCGCTACAGCTATTTTTTAATTTTCTTTGCTAGCTTTAAAAGGAAGCCCGATACAACAGAACATAAAATGTATGGGCCCGATTCACAAAAGTAATCTGAGACAAAATCCTAACTTTACGACTTTCGGTATTCACAGAAGGCATTTAGGAGTACTAAAGTTAGGATTTTGTCTCAGTCAATCTTAAGTTTTGGTCTTAAGTTAAACTTAAGACAAACTTAAGTTTAACTGAGACAAAATCCTAACTTTACGACTAGGATTTTGTCTCAGTTAAACTTAAGTTTATCTTAAGTTTAACTTAAGACCAAAACTTAAGTTTAACTGAGACAAAATCCTAACTTTAGTACTCCTAAATGCCTTCTGTGAATACAAAATGTCGTAAAGTTAGGATTTTGTCTCAGATTACTTTTGTGAATCGGGCCCTCCATAATTTGGGTCTCTCTGGGGGCAGACAGGCAAGGCAATTGCATAATAATAATAATTAATAATATACTGCTGCCCTGGCCTGTACTACTAGTCTAGTACTACTCATCATTAACCATCAAGTCATCATCATGCATGCATTTCCTTTTTCTCCCATAACAGATTTATGATAGTCGTCTGCCAAGATTGTGTGTTGTCCATATGTAGTGTTTGTCTTTGTCAAACCTTTCCCTCAAATACCCCTTCCCAACCATTCATCAAACCCTAACCCTCTTCCCCGGGCTGTGTGATTTATATTGAGGTGTAACTAAATTAAATTAATGTACACCAATAATTGATCACACACTTGCTGGGGCGGATGTGGTGAAAGCAACACTAACTCAAGGCAGGGCGAGGATCTTCTTCTGCTTGCCCACCCATGCTCAGTATTTGCAAGTCAATTTTTTTCGAGAGGAACATAATCCATCATAATTAATTGCTGGCATCGATTCATCATCCTTACAGCACTAAAGGTTACGCTTGTCCACTTCATAGGTCGAGTCAACTACAGTTTGTGACTTGTACTAGGCTATCCCCGCCACCATTATGTTTTATTTTACGTTAGCATTGCTTATCATTATGGTTTCTTGTTTGGCAGTCTTCTTGTGTACTGTACTTCATTCTACTACTCCTTCCCGAGTCTCCCTCAGGCGACTGACTGTCTCATTTTCTTTTTTTGCAAATGCTGCTGCCAGTGTCTACTACTACTACCACCACCACCATGGCATCTTGGGAAGCCAAACCATCATCACCATGCAGCCATCGCTTTGCCTAAGTTTAAATAAACATCAATCACAGGTAAGAGAAGAAGTTTGGGGGTGGCATAATTAATAATATGGAAATTAATTCATTAATTCGCACACCCACACCCTTCCGTTCCGAGTCCAGTTGCAGACTGCATAGACTAGGAGGAGAGACTGACAGTAGTAGTAGGACAAGTCACTCACAAGTGAGGTTACAGCATCTATCTGTTCTTGTGTTACACTATCGGCAGATTATTTAAATCAAAAACTAGCTGCGGCCCTGCAGCAGCAAAAGAAACCGTGTGAAGTAAAAGAGTAACCCCCCCACAAAACATTTACATCGTATGTAAACTTTAAGTATAAATAATGTATTCCCCTAACAAAATAAACTAATGTAAAAATCCCACAACACCTGACCCACCCCTCTCCCTAACCCCAACCAATGTCCAAAGATAAAGAAAGAGTCCAACCAATGTCCGCTCGAGTCCATTGTCCATAATAAATAATAAATATAAACCCCAACTTTTCCCCAACGCCCAATTCCCACCCACCAAAAAAAAGATTAAAAAAGGGGCAATGGGATGGAGTTCTAGTGGTGGGCTTGCTTGTTACCCTCCAGGACCTTTATCCGCTCCTCTAGGCGCGCCACCCGGAGGAGCATGTGGCGCTTGAATGCTTTACAATTGCATCCACAGGGGGGGCAGCAGTGTTGAATGAAGCGCGGCGGGCGGCTGCCAGACCGCGGTGCCGTACCACTGGGGGGCCTGGCTGGGGCCCGGGTCATTGGAGGAGGCTGCAGCTGCTGCCGCCTCCTCCTCCTCCTCCGCCGGTACTATCAGCCGCCGATATTCTTTGCAGATGGCCTCCAGCTTCCGGCACTTGGACAGATTGTGATACAACATAGTGCAAAACAATAAGAAAACACAATAAACATGCTAAATATTCCAAACGATACAAGTGACCAGTCCTTCCTTCTAAAGTGCACTAGGCGGACACTGAAATGTTCCTAAATGGAGGCTTCTGCCTGCTGTCCTGCCTGTGTCGTGCGCTATGGGGTTACAAATTTCAGAGGGTGTTGTCTGGGCGGGGAAGAAAGAATGTATAGTATTCCCTCGAGGCACACCCTATGTTAATCAACCCAATCGCTGGTGTC
This sequence comes from Calotriton arnoldi, assembly GCA_963921515.1. Taxonomy (NCBI): domain Eukaryota; kingdom Metazoa; phylum Chordata; class Amphibia; order Caudata; family Salamandridae; genus Calotriton; species Calotriton arnoldi. Next base: position 290,951 of record CAWUFW010012241.1, read on the forward strand.
AAGGCGTTTTGAACCCCATCTTGCTGGGGGGTTCTCCTCAGGACTAGGACTTGGTCTTTTGAGAACTGCTTGTATGCCGAAGTATCAAGAATTACTTGGTCAGTATTCACGGGTGTCAGGAATTTGTGACACCCGTGAATACAGACGTGTGGAATCGCTCCCAGCAGAAGATTAAAAAAGACTTGACAAAAGCACAGAGACTCGTATTCAATACACCATTCCTGACGCTTACGTTCTAATCAAGCTACGTCTCCATTAAGAAGCATTCTTCCCTGACCAAGTAATTCTTGATACTTCGGCATACAAGCAGTTCTCAAAAGACCAAGTCCTAGTCCTGAGGAGAACTCCCCAGCAAGATGGGGTTTGAAACGCGTTGACACCAGCGATTGGGCTGATTAACATAGGGTGTGCCTCGAGGGAATACTAAACATTCTTTCTTCCCCGCCCAGACAACACCCTCTGAAATTTGTAACCCCATAGCGCACAACACAGGCAGGACAGCAGGCAGAAGCCTCCATTTAGGAACATTTCAGTGTCCGCCTAGTGCACTTTAGAAGCAAGGACTGGTCACTTGTATCGTTTGGAATATTTTGCAAGTTTATTGTGTTTTCTTATTGTTTTGCACTATGTTGTATCACAATCTGTCAAAGTGTTTTTAAAAAAAATTCTTTTGCAAACAAAGTGTTTCCTGATGTATGACATGACAAAAATGGCATAATCTTGTTTACAATAAACGTCAAAGCAAAGTGAAATAAATCACACAGACTTTGGAATCACAGTCTAAGGTCTTGTCTAACCATTTTATGATGTGAATGGCCAATCTGGACATCTTGATTGTTGTATACCATTAGAGTGACCCAGTCCAGGTAGTAATAGGACCCAAGCCTTTTCGTGCTTGAATACCTTTTGAAAGTTGGCGTTTTCTTGTCCTAACCAGTTGTGTACATCAGCAGCTACACTCCTGCACCAAGAAGACTGCCCAACTGCCTGAAGCCTACCTTGTGCACTCAGAGAACTGCCCTACTGCCTGAGATCCGTTTTCTTGCTTGAACCGAAGACTTCCAGAGTGACTCCAAGGGCTGGTTCGCTGGCCTCCTTATCAAAGCCTCAGGGAAAGAAAAGGCTCCAGCCGTCTTGAATCTGTACCTGGACCCAGCATGAGTGAGTCCTAACCATCCAAGTGGTGCCCCTTCAGTCCTGGACCCTTGCAATTCATGCTAATGGTGCACAGATAGCCCAAATCCAAAACTGGGGTGTTGGACATTGCCCTTCTTAGGGGATTTCCCTAAAACATTTTGCTTTTTGTCCCCCTGGTTTTTGCTGGCTCTCTTTTCATGGCATTAGGACACTGGGCACTTTCACACTGTACTGCAGTGGGAAAGTGCACATGTCCTCTCTACACATGCCAGGAAGGGTTGCTTATTTGATTGGTTTAGATGTTGTACCTGTGAGTATCCTGTAAAAAGATACACCACATACCCAGAGCGGGTGCTGCACTGGCTAGTAGTGGGGTGGAGCAATGATTGTGTCACAAACCAGAATAGCCTTTCAAAATGTATCATGCTCAGCCAACCCTGAGTGGGCCTTTCACTACCACCAGAGCGCCCCTAGGGTAAGTCTTGAGGGCTGAAGCTCTTGGTAAGTGAGCGGCCATGTAGGTACACATGCATGTTAACTGCCCCTGTAGCAAAGAACCCCCATGTGAGTTTTCCCTACGTAGGGGGTTGGCTCTTCCCAAGGGACACTTCCTGGGGTTGGCTGATACTCTTGTTGTGGCCTTAGTGCCCTGGGCACTTTCCCACTGTAAATGCAGTATGAAGGTGCGCGCACCCTTCCTACCCATTTTAAGGAGTGGTGCTTGCCTGGTGTTTGTAAAACATGTCACCAGCCTGCCATTGCAGGCTGGTGTGTGCACACTTGCAGCTATGGTGATTCAACCATGTGTCCAGCCTGCCATTGCAGACCGGTGTAGGCGCACTTGCACCTATGGTTAAATTAAACATGTGTCCAGCCTGCCATTGCAGGTCTGTGTGTGCGCAATCACACTTGTGTTCAGATTGGCCTCTTTAAATCACCAGCCAATCCTGAGGGGACCTTTCGCCCACTAGAGCACCCCTAGACTATGTCTTAAGGGGTGTAGCAAGTGGTAGGTGAAAGGCAGGGCAGGTTCACATGTGGGCTCCCTGCCCAGGTAGCGAGGAATACCCATGTGTGTTTTCACTGCCAATGAGGTTTGCTCTCTCCAGAGGCTAACATGGGGAAATGGTTGAAATTACTTTAGACTGCAATAGTGGATTGGAGTGGAGCAGCCTCATAATGTTTCCTGTCATTGGACTCACAATGACAAACCCTTCTCCGTAGTAAGGATGGTTTTATCTTTACTAGCTTAGAAATGCCACTTCTACAAAGTGGGCATTTCTCTGCTCTAAAACTCTTTGTGTGGCTTTCAGTTTGACTCGATCCCACACTGAATGCTGGGGGAGCACATCTTGGCATTCCCCAGCGACAGCTATGAAACATTGGGCATGCAACTGAAACGACAGACCTCTGCCCTTTGAGGGCCTAGCTGGATAGATTGGAGTAAGAGGTTTTGACACTTGGCCTCTGGGAGCCAAATCAATTTAGAGTAGACATCTGAGGTTCAAAGGGAGACCCTCTAAACCACCCCCAACTTCAAAGGCACACTACAGTATAACTGCTGATGCTATACTTCAGCAGGGCAGAGGTTCACTTGTAGGGACGTAGGACTGGAAAACCTGGACTGCGTTGTGCATACTGCCAGGGGAATCTGTTGTGCACAAAGAAGATTACTGCCATTGGAAGGGACTGTTCACCCTTCCTGAATAGTGCCTGGCCTGGGCTGACTACCTGCTGCTGTGTGGCACCCTGAAATGTGCTCTCCAAGGGCTTGGTGGCTTGACCCCTTTTTTTTGGAGGTTTCAGGGACATCCAAATCCTACTAGAGACATACACCATCTACTTGTGACACCTGAAGAACAGTGCCCTCTTTAGTGCCCACATCGTCTGCTGGATCCCAACTGGTAGTGCAGCGTGAGCATGGAACTAAGAATTGTGCCTGGAGACTGCATTGCCCGAGAAGTCTTGCCCACATCTAAGGCGTGTGTCCCCTGCATCGTGGGGACCTCAACAGGCATTAGCATCTCGTTGGTGGTGAGCGGATTCACCGGTTGCAGGATCACACGTGGCCCATTTCATTAATCGGGCTGCATCTCTCTTGTGCGACACGCCAACTGAATGCTCATTGTGTGCGGTACCTGATTTACAGGTTGTGACCCTCGGAGGTGGGGGTGTAACTGTAGTAGTGCCTCATTGTACCTCCTGTGGAATTGCTAAACGTGCACCGGTGTGTGTGACCGGAATTGCCAGTTGCAACCAGTATCAATGGGCACCAGGCATTGTGTCTCATTTCCAGGGAGGGGTGGAATATGCAACTCTTCGTTGTATGTGACTGGAACTGCCTGGTGCGACCCGTATCAAGGTGCACCAGGTGTTGTGCCTCATTTCCAGGGAGGTATGGAATTTGCAACTCTTCCTTGGGGGTGACCGGAACTGTCTGGTGCAACCCGTATCAACGAGCATCAGCCATTGTTCCTCCTTTCCAGGGAGGTACTGAGAGTGCGACTCTTCATTGTAGGAAGCTGGCATTGTCTGGTGTGACTCGTATTACTGCACACCAGATGTTTTGCCCCGATTGCCTGGGTGCGACTCTGACAGAGTGTCTCTTTCTTCTAAGAGGCCCCACTGCTTCATTTCCCATTCATTGATTGTTCCTTTTTGGCCCTCAGTGTGACGGACCAACTGCCCTCTCCTCAGCCGACTCCCAATGACATTATGTTGCCAGGTAGCATTGCCTGGATTAGGCCTGGGTAGTGAGAGTGATTCACTGGGCTGAAAGAACGCTTCCGAGAGTGTTCAGCGCAGGTCAAGAGACTGCGTGACCCCCGTGCTTTGTACAACTGGGCTGGTGCAAGACGGCACTTGAGGAACCCTTTTGAGTGACCGACTATAGCCCTCACCCCGCGTCTGCTCTGCATCCTGTGGGTGAACTTTCGACTGGGTGCCGAACCCCCACCTGATGACTACCTCCTAATTAGTCCTGCTCCCTACCCCCACCTGCTTTGCTGGGACCCTGACTAAGTGTGACTTTGGCCGCGTGCAGCCTAGTATCCGGGGGGAGGGCTGGTTATATCCAATCTGTGGGCATATGGTAGTCGGGGTGAGTTGGAAGGTGGAGGAAGACTTGGGCCATGGGGTCCGCAGTGTGCTATCAATTGACCTGCCCGGTATCAGTTGCACCGCATTACGGTGCTGTGCGCCTATGTGTGCGAGTGCATTCCGTATGGACCTGCCTGATATCTGTTGCATCGTGTATCAGTGCTGAGTGAGTGTGTGTGTTGGGGAGTGACAGTCTGCGGACCGCCTGTGCTTAACGACACTGGCCAGCGGTGTTGCTTTACATGTTGATTTCCTGCGAGAAGAACACTACGTGTGACATTGTTTTGCCCTGTGTGGCCTCGGCCCACGGTGCTGCTAAAAAGTGTTACAATTCTTTGTATGTACCTTTTATGATATTGTTGTGTCCTGGGGTTCACCCTGTAACTGTTTGGTACTGAATTCTAAGAATTGCCATGGTGGGCCTAGGTTTGACAATGTGTTGCACCGCATAAGGGTGCTGAGGGGGTTAGAATAGGATTTTTCCCAAGTGTGCATACTACTGCTGTCATTTCAACACTGTTGGGCCTAGTACTACTACTGATGTTCCCAAGTGTGATTTGTGCCCAGAAATACATGATGTTCATGTTGTGTTGATTAAGGTGTTTGTTGAATACAAATGTTATTCACATACATCACATGTGAAGTCTCTTTTGTGACGCTCAGTGTATTTATTGTGAGTGTGTGCTGCTTTACACATTGCCTCTGTGATAAGCCTGATTGATTACTGCCAAGTTACCAAAGGGTAAGTGCAGGTTGTACAGTGATTGTAATCATCCACCCCTGACAGAAGTCGTAGGTTCTGCCTGGATAGGGCCTCACCTCAACCAACCAGAAAGTGACAGTTCCAACATGGAGACTTTCCTGCTATCAAGTGCTCTGAGAACCGAGAGGAGACCGGGACTTACCTGTTTGCGGATTCGACCAATCTTCGCAGCAGCTCCCGCTAAGTTCTTCTTCTCCACAGCAAATCCTGTTCAGAGGCTCCTCGGAGAAGGGGAATCCAGCCGGATGGAGCCCTTGTAGGCTACAGCTTGCAGCTTCTTCACGCCAGAGATTTTCGACTTCCATAAAAAAGACTAAGTCCGAATGTAGAAATCTTCACCGTGACTTTGTTCACAGGCTCCCCGACAACCATGGCTTCTGGGACGCCACCAACTGTCTTACACCATTGAACTTTACATTCTCAGACATTTTTCTTGAAAAATTCTTCTAAGTACGAAGAATAGCTGAGACTGGGCCCAATCCACTTTGCGTATCCAAACCATACTCCATTGCGGTCAGCAATAACTCTTCACCTTGCCTCGGTCTCGTGTGGCTAGATGCCCACGGTTGGCACCTTGATCTTTTTAGGTACATTTTTTTTCACTTTAAACTTTAGGAATTCATAGCTCTGGTTATACTGATTACATTTTGTCATTTTGGTGTCAATTAATTTATTAAAATGTACTCTATTTTTTTTAATTGGTGTGGGATTTTTCTTGCATTGTGTTTTTATTTTATTATTGTTTAAGTGTTGCATAAATATTTACACATTGTCTTTAAGTTACACCCAACAGCTTTTGTGCCAACCTATCAGAGGGTTAAGCACAGGTTAATTTAGGGACTTTTTTTGTAGTTCATCTGACAAGGATTGTGGCTGTTGATTGAGTAGGGTTTCAGCCCCCTCAACCAATAACCCAATTTCCCACATTGGTGTCAGTAGTGGGATAATAGTATCAAGTTCCAGTACGCATTGATAACATTTGATAAGTTCGGTCTTGCCACACGTTACCTATGCATTACTGTGCAAATATCAGAGTGCAAGACTCTGAGTGGGGTTCAAAGGTTTGGTTATGTGAACTTCAGATGTGGGAAAGGAAAGCCCCAGATGTCATGTGAGAACATTGATTGTTGGTTAATGAATTACCTGCATTTATTCTGACCATCTTCATCTTTAAATGAATGTGATGATGGGGTGGGCTTTCACATGCAGTGTTTCCATTACAGTGTTAAAGGCCATAGCGTGCTTTGAACACCAACACTACACACTGGGCCTGTATGAGGAGGATTCTTCTCTGTAGGGGTAGGGACTACAACAGGTACCCACACCATAGATCTGAGTGAAAGGGTGGATCCTGCTTCTGGGGGTGTAGGAGATGATTGGGGGCTCCCATAAATGTTCACACTTGCCACGGGCAGGGCAGATTTTCTGTGAGGTGTCCACTGTGAGTCATTCTTTTTACATTTTTTTCCACCATTGGAGCAGGTCAGAAACCACTGGAAGAGTGAGGCTGGAGGGTACCCAGAAGTAGTTGACTCCCCTAGGGAGGGTCCCTGAGAAATTGTCCATGGTAGGGGGTTGCGAGAAAGTTGTAGTTCCTAAGGTCCCCATAGGTTATCAGTTGGGGAGGGGGAGCTATCCATGGGTGGGCCATAGTGGTGGGTATCTCTGTAGAGGTGATGGTTCCCAAGTTAGATAGATGGGGTAGTGGCTAACCCTGAGGAGATCAGACAATGGCTCGGGACACTCTATATTCCCAGAATGGATTAGTGATGGACCCTGAGATGTCAGGGTATGGTAGGTGACTGCCTGAGTACAGTGAATGATGTCATACGAGGACTGTTTTTACCTGTACCTGAGGTGGCGACTGGCGATGCCCAGCCGGATGTCCAGTCAGGTAGGTCCTGTGGGGTTAGACCCCAGGACTAAAATCAGAGGCCCTGTGGATGGAGGGCGTGCATGAGACTCTGCCTTAAGAGGACACCTGCCTGGTGCACTTCTGGTGTACCAGCCTTGGGGTGCAACCCTGAGGCCCCTTGAAGTCCTGGCTTGCCAGGCATTGGTTTGGCTGGTGGGTGCAGCCCCAGCTTGGTGTGATGGTGCAGGAGGTGGGTATTCCCACTGAGGCAATATCAGCTGACCAGGTGGCCCCTATCTTAAGAGAAGGGTCCTTGTGCTTTAGTTTGGGTCATGTTAGCCACTTCTGTCCAGGATGTTTACTCTGAGCTGTCACATGAGCATTTGATGAGGACTGTACCCTGCAGACATATGGTGGGTGTACTGTAGGACTCATCAGGTGGGGGAAGTGATGCCAAATGAGGCATCAGGGGCCTCAAGGTAACCTGACTTTTCACTGGTGGTTCTTTATAGTCCCTGACTCATCTTTGTGTTGACAGCATGGAGGCTAGGAATTGGCCATAAGGGGGGGCCTATGGTGCTTCCTGTTGACCCAGTGGGGCTTTCTAGAGTCCATTGGTGAGGGGTTCCTCTGGTGGGAACTACCTGGGATGACTCCTGTCTGGGAGCACTCCGTGATTGGGCTGGTGTCCCCTTAGAGGACACATTAAAAACCTAGAAAAATATCCCTTTTGTGTCACTCACTCTCTCTGATTCGCACTAATCGTCACTGTGAGTCTTACAGATGTTAAGAGAAGATTCCCCCTCCTACTGGCATAGATCAAACTCTCTAAACACTGACCACTGTATTATGTAAAAGATGTCTAGTTTATTAAAAATTGATATATTTAAATTGAAATATGCTGTATACAATAAATCCCTGACAATAGTTTAAAAATCCACATTTTAAAAGGACATACTTTCTATTATGTACAAAATATCATCACAGATCTATCTCAAAATAATCTTCCTCTCCTAGTAACTGTGAATAACAATAGGTCTAATTTCTTCAAGCACAATTAATCATAACCAAATCACATAAATAATACAAATCTTTATCCAAAGTATCCCAGTAGGAGGGGGAATCTTCTCTTCACTTATATAAGACTCACAGTAACGAATTGTGCGAATCATAGAGAGCGAGTGAAACAAAAGGGATTCTTTTTGGGTTTTAATCAGTTTTGAGACCCTGTCCCTTTTGTTTAGAAGGGCACCTCTCCCAAACTTGTGAAGCACTTAGGGGACACAGTCATCTCAAGAGGTTGTGGTGGCAGCATAGACCCCAGAGTAACTACTGTGGGTGAAGGTCAAAGGTCCTGAAAGTGGCCTGTGTTTGTATCTTTAGGGTGTAGTGACCATATGTTTGCGGGGGCCAGAATTAAATGACACACAGATATTTTCATCAGTTTCAAACACTCTTAAGGCTGGAGCTTTTTGCTCTACATCTAGGAGTGCAGCATCCTCTAGGGGCTGGTTTTATGGTTGCATTTTATGTGGCCTGAAAGTGTATAAAAAAATGCAGACACATGTTATATTAATTTTGTATGCTTTATTAATCATTTATCCTGACGGTGATTGTTGAGCAATGTTGAAATTCTTAATTGACTGTAATTATTGCAATTACTCATGGTTATGACTGATTCATGCATTCACACATGAAAGGATGGTGTTTTTTAACATGTGGTTTGTTGGTCTTTTAATATGGTAAACCTTGGACAAAACAAAAAATCAATAGGGGAATGGATCACTTGTAACCACTTTACCAGGGTTTATTAGTTCGTGGCTCCGTCTTAAAAAACCCTCATATACGCACGTAACTGGATTTGGGAAAAAGGCGGTATATCTTGGTTCTCCGCCTATACGTAACGTAACAACATAGTCATGGGGTTTATTAGGTATTTTGACCTCCACCCGGAGGTTTAACCACTGGTATTCGGAGTAGTGTCCAGAAACAGAAACGTTAAAAAATGGTTGTGATAAGGTGATGTTAAAATTCTTCAAACATCCTCACTAAAGCGAAAAAAATAAAAATTATTAGCAAGAGGGAGTTAAAGAAATTAAAATGGTGAGTGTGTGTTTTTAGACCAGGTTAGTATGTCTAAACACACTGAAAAAGTGTCCTTTTATTCGGTCGACATGTTTCTGCCCCGTATGCCCAGCCGGGTCTATTATTGTGTGCCAGCGAATGGTGAGTATTAGCACGCATCACCTCCCCTGAGTAGGACTTGAAATGTTCTGCTTTGCTACCCTGAAAGAGTCAAGCGCTACAATGGGGTGAGCATGGGCAGTTGCGTCATGTACCCCCTCTTCACCTGCAGGAGAGGGAGGATGGGAGGATGTGTCAGAAAGTCATCCTTTTGCCCTATAGACCCCCATTTTTCACTGAATGATACTGGTGGTAACGGACTCTAACTGTAACCTGGGCTTTGCTAACCAGGCCCAGGGCCAGAGCTATGTGTAGAAAGGTACATATAATAGGGTTCACCTACATTTGGCAATGACAGACCCTATAAGTTACTTGTAGATAATAGGGCCAGGTGGTTCAATCTACCTATAAGCCCCTAGTATATAATGAGGCATGGAGATTTTGATACCCAGCAGATTTCCTGCACTTGCACGAGTGCGCTGATGTGTGCCTGCCATCCTTTTAAAGGTAGTCCTGCCTTGCAGCCTGTCTTTAAAAGGAAATTCTCAAAATTGGCATAGACAGACCTTGCAAGTCCCTGGTATATAATAGGGTTAGGGGGTTCAAAGTACCTATAAGGTCATAGTATGTAATAGGGCATGGAATTTTGCATGTGTGCTCTGCTGAGTGCCTGCTGTCATTTTAAAAGTCTTTAAAAGTAAATTGTGTGCAAGCTCGACTTATGGTGGTATGGGCACTTTAAAAGTGATAATCTACCTTACTTTTACATATTAGACACCCCCAAGTGTCCCCTAGGTGTCCAAGGGGTGGGGACTTTATACTATAAGCAGGGGCCTTATAAAAGATGTTATATATGCCTTGGTGAGGAAAACTGCCCATTTCATTTTTTACCATTGTAGATACTTAGCTCCATAGGCTAACATTGCAAAATTTTATTTAGATATAACTATTGCTAGGAAAGGAGTAAACAACTATTATTCATGGACTTAAAAGCTTGGCATTGATAAAGTCAAAACTTGACACTGCTGAATTTATCATAACTAGTGCAGAAGAAAAGTTATAGAACTTTCTCTTCTGTAAGCGAAAATCCAGCATTCTAGTGGTTCCTGCCGATTGGTCAGCCTTAACAGGCTTAGCCAGGGTACTTTGATTAGGTGATAAGTGGCCTGGCCGGAGCAGAGATTATCTGATGGAGAGACCTCTGCAGCTGGGGAGGATAGATCCTGCAGAGAGGGCTGGGTAAATCAATCTGAGCTCATAGAGAGACCATATCATTAAGGAATGGCGTACCTGCCCCGCATCATATGCCCCAGCCAGATGGCAGGCCTAGGACAGGAATTTGCAGAGGTCAGGTGGAGGAGAACTAATGGAAATGAGCCACACTGTGAGTTGGTTTAGCTAGATCTTACTCCACCCAAGAGAAATCATCCATGTTGGATCTTGGAAGTGCAGTACTTTGTGGGTCAAGAAGATGCCACAATTTGGAGGAACTTGTCATGCTTTTGGCTGGCAGCCAGGGTCTCATTGGACAGCGGTGCCTCCTGCTTGTCGCCCTAGAACACTCAATAGATATGTGAGAGCTGCATAGTCTCTCAGATCTGCTGCCTGAAGCTAGAAGTAAAAGAAGGTCTGCCCTGCTGGAATCTGGATTTGCCCCTAAAGGCCTGCACTCTGACTGACTGTGCCTGCTGCACAATCTGGTAACACAGCCCTGGGGACTGTGCCTTGCTTCAAGAAGGATTAAGGAGTGGACTCCCTGCCAGCTACACACTAACAGAGCCCACCTTCATTATCTCCCCCAAGAGTCCACATCCTGGCATGCATCCAGTGGACTTTTAAGGATTTGGCCAGGTGCATTTTGGTAATTGTGGTCCAGAGATCTCAGAGACCATCTCGGAGATTCTAGATCTTTGGATTGGTGATTTGGACACTTTGAAGCTACAAGGAGACCTTCAGGGAGCACCTCCTGACGTTTGGAGAACTTTTGGGAAACAGCTCCATAAGGTGACCGACTCGGCGTCGAGAGTCAAGCTGGCCACCATAAAACGCGACCCGGACAGAATTTCAGGTTCGTCCCGCTGAAAGCTCCGGAGCTCCAAACTTCCAGGATTTGACCATGGCCTCGCAGAAATTCAAGCCGGCAAACGCTCTCTGAATCCGGCCTGCTGTGGAGGGTTGAGCAATGTTGTGAATTTAAAATTTTGACCGGGGCTTCCCGCTTAATGTTTCTGACCAGGGCTCCATTGCGATTGACCTCAAACTTTGACTTTGTCTCAGTCAAGCGCAACCAGATGTCCCAGAGTGGTGCTATAGGTTTTTAAGCACTATAAAGTGGTGAATCTTTAAAAATTCATATCTCCGGTTCCCTACATTGGATTTTTGTCATTTTGATGTCTATTTATTTGTAAAAATATTTCCTTTTTTATAACTTGTGTGGGATTTTTATTGTGTGTTATGTCTTACTTATTCGAAGTATTGGTGTTTTTAAATGCTTTATACTCCTGTCGCCTAAGTTAGGCCTGACTGCTCGTTGTCAGCTACCAAGGGTTGAGCAAGGGGCTAATTTACTGAGACCTTTACTAGACCCTATACCATGTTAGTGGCCTTATTACTAGTGGTAGGTGCATACTTATCCCTACCAAAAACCCACTCTCTAACAGGATGCTACTGGGCCCACCGAATGGGGCCGCCGAACCGAGTGGAGCTTGCCACTATGACAGAAAGCTCCTGCTTGGTTCGCTCATTGCAGTGCGTGTTCTTATGGGAGTTGAAGTCCATTGGCTTGTTCATTTCGTGAAGGCCTACGTGTGTAGAACTACAACCCCCAGAGGGCCTGCAAGGGCTGCCTCATCTCCCAAGAGATATCAAAACAAAGTCCAGAACAGCCAACTCGGTCTCTGCTTGCTTCGCTAATGTCATTGCTTTTTCCACTGTTTTGACCGAAAGGCCGCGCTGGAGGTAGGAGCGCACTGGATGCTGTAGTACCCCCTAAAACAGCCATGCTGGAGTTCTGAAGGTGAATGAGCAATGAGAAGCATTAAAATGTTCATTTTATATTGTCACATTTGCTGTAAAGTTAGTGACAGAGGTCAAATGTTGGGCTATGTCTTCTCACAAATTGATGTTTATTCTTTTAATGTACAGCTTTATGTTTAATTTTCTTTGACTGCAAAGTGATAGGATTTTGAAAAGTGAAGTATTTGACAATATTGCTGATGTGAATGGAAAGGCAGTAGGGGGTCATTTTTTTCAAACACACAACAACATTTAAATACTTATAAATAAACTGTACAAATATTTCAAAATGTATCAGCAGTCATGAATGCACAAAATAAGTGTTTTTTAATTCCATAGTGTGATGTAAGCAAATATTTTAATAGGATCAAATCAAAGCAATTACTTGGTGTTGAATAAATGACGACTATTTGCTGAAACCCAATTTCTACACATTATCATTTGTGTCCTATATAGTTTTATCAGTGAAATGTCTGTACGAATAAGTGGCCATTTCAAGTGAGAATGTGCCGTCTGTAAATAACAGTGTGCAACTATGTCATGTTTAAATAATATATTTGTGACAATGTACTACATAAGACACCACTAGGCACATACTAGACCCTTACCACTCTCTTGCTGAATAGACGTGGCTCATTTTCTACAATTTTTGGTGGTATATTAACGAGGAGGTTTGTGTCGCCTTAGCATCAGGCAATGTGGTACATGCATGACGCAAAGTAAGATTTATGAAGCCACGCAAAGCCACTTTGAGTGGCCCTTAGTGGCTTCTTAACTCTGGAATAATGCAACACAGCGCAAATCGCGGTGTTGTGTTACTCTGCCCTGGGAAGGCGTTCCATGGGTGTTGCGTGGGAGGACCATGAATCTCCCATGGTTTTTGATGCATTCCCAGATTTACAGAACTGGTAAACCTGGGAATGCACCAAAAAGTTATGCCTTCCCATGGGAGGCATAATGAGGAGAAATATCTCTATTTCTCCTAGTTTGTTCCTCTTTCTATGTGTGCGGGATTCTGTCGCACACATAGAAAGAGCACTATGCCTTCCAGGACTGTTTTTGTGCAAGAAGTTGCCCTTCCTGCACAAAAACAATCCTGCATGCAATGCTGGAACCCTTGCACCGTGGTGCAAGAGTGCCTGCATTGGTGCTAGGCAGCTCATTGTGCACCAGAGCATGGTAAAGGATAGGAATGTGCCATATTCCATTAAATACGGCACATTCCTTCCCTTTCCCTGTGGCTCAGGACAGCAAGGTGACTTGCTGCACTGCACTAGATCCTCATACATATATTCCTTGGTCTTTGAGTGATGCTTGGATTTTTCACAATCCACCTGCATTCAGTGATGTAACATTGATGGTAGCACATCCACTCTGAAAATTGTTCCAGCACCACTGTTTGACACAAGTACTGTTGAACAGAAGAGGGAGCGAGACTGTAGCTGCCTTTTTCTCCCTCCTTTCCTTTAAGGATGTGCATCTGGTTGAGTGTTTTGTCCATGTGGGACGACTGACCTACATACTTCAAACCTGTTTCATTTAGGCTCAAATTATTTCTGCTCTTTCTAAGCACTAAAAGTATCTTATGCAATTAATAATTTGGAAATAAGGACAGAGAATAAGACCCACAACTGCTTTCACTACCAGGCTTTTAAGACTGCAGAAACTACGTCACTCACTTTTTTTAACATCAGAAATGCATATAGCTCACTGTAGAACGTTTTGTACTTGTCAAGACTCATTTCTCAGCTACAGGGCATTTATATTACTCTTACCCCTTATGGAGGAGGAATGCCAAAAATCTTTTTTTTTCAACTGCAGCAATTTTTAGTCGAAATTTGTAAACAAATGGTGCAAATCAGGGGTGCCACAATGACCAAAGCACGTTTATTTTTATTTCGACTGAGAGGGGAGAGAGTGGGGGAGAAATAGGGAAGCAGAAAGGTGAGAGGGAAGAACAGGGCCAAAAGGAGCAGTTTGATGGAGAGAAAGAGACAAAACGGCAGAGGAGTTAGAGATGAGAAACAAGGAGAGAGAAAATGTAATAGAGCGATGGATGAGAGATGAGGAGAGAGAGAGAGACAAACGTGTGATTGGAAGGGAGAGATCGGGCAAGGCAATCAGGGGGAGATGAGAGAAGAAGATATAGTAGGAAACAAGAAGGAGGTAGGGAGGAGAGAGGTGAGGAGAACAGGAGGGTATCACAAAAGGAAGAGGGAGGGGTGTAGATTGAAGAGAGAGAAAAGGAGAAGGGAGACATGGAAAGGGGGAAGAGAGAGGAAAAGGGGGAGGTTAGAGAGAGGGAGGGCTCGTAGAAAGGAGTGAAAAGAGAAAAGTTAGGAAATATGAAAGAATAGCCTGCCTTTATGGGGAGAATCTGTCTCGTTTGCAGCCATTCTGGATGTAGGTCCAAGTTGGGGGGTATTTATTTTTTCTGGCTATTTCCCTGAGCGTGGGTGTGCAGAGAGAGTGAACTCTTCATAAAGACCTGTGTACATTTCTGGACAAATCTGTCAAATTTTGTGTAAGTTTGTTCAGCCTTTCTTTTCTCTTCTAAAAAGCTTCCTAAAATTCCTGTGGGAAATTTTTGGGGGACCTCCCTTTTCACGGCCCTTGCTTGACGGATCCCCATAAAACTTTCATCGAGGAAGCTGATGTGGATTAACTTTTTTATTAACGTTTAGTGAAGATTCTTCTAAAGGTGCCAAAAATGCTCTTCCTATGGAAACTCAGACCTAACTATAACTGCATAGTGGCTACATATGGGGATATTTATATATGTATAGTCACTATCCAAAGGATAAAGTAGCGTCAAAGTTAGGTAAATATGTTCTTGACAATATTAACGTTTTGGACAAAAAAAACACAGACTGTAACTATAACTTGCGCCAGCCATGCACAGCTTATGGCCTCACATATTACATCACTCATGACATGCTCTATGACATAACTGATGACATATCAAATGACATATTTGATGACATATCTGATGACATTATCCAGGCTTCTTTTGTACACATTAGTCTGTAAACTAGTATGGTGTTAGAGACCTGAAAGTAAGTACAAAATAAAAAGCAAGCATGTATTATGTGCAACATTGACCCAATACTACGAGTAGCATAGTTCAGATTAACAATCAACCACAGATATATGGGAAACCCTCATTGAACACAGTGTTCAATATGTGTACAGCTGTTCAGAGAAAGCCAAGTTACTCAAGATACTCAACGTCTATTCCAAAATAAATGCCTTACTATGGATAGGGTACTGTAAACAGTGTTTACTTTATGGAGAGAGTTCACATTGTAACACACTGTTTGCAGACAGTGAAACTCTCATGAGAAATACACCACAGAGTATTAAAAAGTATCCACTAAGAGCAGTGCACACTCTATGCCAGACATGCAAAAAAAAAAACACTATTCGTTTAAAATAACCAAGGTCTGAAGGTACTAAATATTATACTACCTGCTGCCTTCATACTGTGATACATCTTTACAGATAGCTCAACTTCTGAAGCAAAAGAAGCACATGTACATAGGTTAGTACCTAGTGCACACAGTCTTCTATGTTATGTAGAAATTGTCATGCTGAGATGATTCTGTCTAATAACTCAAGACTGCTTACAATACTTAGTATGTAGTGTGTAGAATCTTTGCCTTGTTCAAAAAAAATTTCTGCATAGCCAAAAAACGTGTTGGAACATACTGAACACAAGTTGTTAACTGCCACCTGCATACAGAGTTACTCTTCAATGCAAAGATTTATAACATGTTCAATACCTCTCAACACCCATGATGCATTAGACAGTGCTTAATTTGAGATAGTGGTTTCTGGTGCTCGGCACCGGCACTTAATTACCAACTCCGGCACTTAATTGTCAACACCGGCACTTATGACAGTCTGCCACATGGTGACAATGTTTGCCTAATTTAGAGATTAGCACAAAAAGAGTTGTTTATTAATTCAATATCCATAAAAATTACTGATACTTGCTGCCCAAGCCATTCTTATAGCTTGGGGGTGACTGTAATAGTCTAAGTTGTCACACTTATTGGTGTGATGGCAGTAGGTATGTTAGTACTCTCGCTGGCCACGCTGGCAGGCATAATGGGTGGTGCAAGCTGCAGTGCCCTATGGATGAGGGCCCCAGCACTTATATTTTTTAGAAAATAAGTACT
The DNA here is from genome assembly GCA_963921515.1 of Calotriton arnoldi. Taxonomy (NCBI): domain Eukaryota; kingdom Metazoa; phylum Chordata; class Amphibia; order Caudata; family Salamandridae; genus Calotriton; species Calotriton arnoldi. The sequence goes on from CAWUFW010012241.1 coordinate 307,185, forward strand.
GCATTAGGAGCACATGCATTTTGTAAACCCTTACACTCATTATCTGTACCCAGACTGTACAAAATTAGTTAGAAAAGTAATATGGTAGCTACCCACCACTATGTAAACTATAAAACAAACTAACATACTCATTGGATGATGTCATCATTGATCATTGATCAGTGAGTGATGTAATATGTGAGGTCATAAGAAGTTCATGACAGGAACACAATTTATAGTTAGCTGTGGTTATTTTGGGTCAAAACATTAATGGTATAACTGACATATTCACCTAACTATAACATTACTTTATTTAACCTTTGTTTTGGTCAGCGAATTTCAAAGATTTTTGTTAAAAAACAAAAATTTATATTTTTATCACACCTAAGAATAACATTACTTTAACCTTTGTTTTTTTCAGTGAATTTCTAGTTTTTTTTTTTAACCTAAAGTGTAGGCAGCCAACGCCACACTGCGCCTGGCCTTTGGCGAGGGGTGACCAACCCACCCCGGGGGCAGCCAACCTCATATTGCGCACTGCCTTTTCTCGCTCACTGTGTGGGGTTTGGGCAGAGGGCTTTCAGTGCAGACAGGCCCTGCACCCAACTCCCTGTAAGACAGCCACCCGGAGGCAGCCAACCACATGCCATGCGTGGCCTTTGCTCGTGTGTGGCACTGGGTTATCCACAGGGCCCGTGTTGCAGCCAGGCTCTGCTTCCAGCAGGCATCCAATGCCATGCTGCACTCAGCCTTTGTGAAAAGGAACAAGGGAACCCTATAAGTCGGAAGGGACCAAGGATGGCAGTATATTACTAGAAACAACGGTCCCTGTCATGGGAGGTATAAGGTTATAACCACAAAACTGTAATCAGCGTCGGGTGTACATTTGTCGCAATGGACCTTATTTCATTTATTTTGCTTATTCAATAAAAAAGAACATATAATAACATAAAGTGAGTAAAAGAGTGAAGGGGTTCTGGAAATCAAAAGATTTCCTGACCTCAGGCATGTCAGCCACAGCTAAGACACATAGCTACCTCTCAGGCATTTAGATTGACCTGTCCTGATGATGATCCCATAACCGTTGTTGGGGATCGAAACGTCGTCGACAACAGCATCTTAACTCCAACTCTTAAACCCTGATTGTTGAGGAGTACAAGATGCGTGTTCTCTATCGTGACTACTGTATTCTCTATCACTGAACAGTCACTTTATCACTACATGCCTGAGGTCAGGAAATCTTTTGATTTCCAGAACCCCTTCACTCTTTTGCTCACTTTATGTTATTATATGTTCTTTTTATTGAATAAGCAAAATAAATGAAATAAGGTCCATTGCGACAAATGTACACCCGACGCTGATTACAGTTTTGTGGTTATAACCTTATACCTCCCATGACAGGGACCGTTGTTTCTAGTAATACACACAGCCTTTGGCCATATGAAGCAGCAAGTTGGTCACAGGGCTTCGCCTAGAATCACACCCTGAGGCCAAACCCCCAGCAGATAGGCAACACCACACCGCACACAACCTTTGGCATGTGTAGCAAAGAATTGGACTTTGGGCCCCAGGGACCTTATCCCTTTGGGCCATAACATATATATCAAGGGGAGGGGTGTACAACACCACTTCCTGAACCTTATTTGGCCCCGGGGACCCCATCCCCCAGGGTCAAACTAATAAAAAAGGGTGGGGGCTGCGTGGCCTCCAAGCCTGAGCCTTCATAGGCCCTGACGAACCCATTCCTATGGCTGTTTTTGCATAAAAGGGGAGGGGGGCTGCACAGACTCCCTCCCCAAGCCTTTTCAGATCCCGGAGGACCCATCCCCCGGGGCCAAAGCTAATTAAAAGGGGAAGTGGACATGCAGCCCCCTCCCTGAGCGTTTTTGCACCCCATGAAACCCATCCCCCAGAGCCAAATGTAATAAAAAAGGGAAGAGGGCGCGTGCCCCCCTACCAAGCCTTATTAGGACTGGGGACCCCATCCCCTGGGCCAAGTAATTAATAAAAGTAGGGGGCATGTGGCCCCCCTCCCGGAGCCTAATTGGGCCTGGGGACCCCATTCCCCAGGGACATGCCTTATTTAAAAGGGAAGGGTAGCCACATGTTCCCCCTCCTTAAACCTTATTAGGCCCAGGGGACCCTACCCCCGGCATGCCTAATTTTTTTTTTTAAAAAGGGTACGGTGGCCACGTGGTCTCCCTCCCTGAGCCTCATTACACCCTGAAGACCCCATTCCCTAGATCCATATTTATTTTAAAGGGGTGCTGGGCTGTGTGGCCCCCTCTCTGAGCCTCATTAGGCCCTGAGGACCCCATCCCCCAGGGCCATATTTATTTTAAAGGGAAGGGTGGCTGCATAGCCTCCCTCCCTGAGCCTCATTAGGGCCTGGGGATCCCATCCTCCAGGCCGAATGACTTTTTAAATGGGAGGAGGGCCACACTGCTCCCCTTCCCGAACCAAATTAGGGCCTCGGGACCCCATCCCCCAGGGCCATATGTATATCAAAAGGGAAGGAGGGCTGTATGGCTCCCCTACCCAAGCCTACTTTGACCCGGGGGACCCCATCCCTTGGGGCCTGCCTTTATAATAGGAAGGGGCTCTAGTGCCCACCCAGGGCACCCACCATGTACACTTTGGGGGCTGCAGGGGAGCCCCAGGGCCCCCATGGCCATAGTAAGCACCCCACATGGTGCAAGAACTGGCATTGCTCCCGCAAAGAGGGAGCATTATTTAGGCTGCTCTCTCCGGGTAGGAGCAATATCTTGTTCTGTTTCATTGCCTGCATCAGTGTGGGCAGAGAAACAGAATATAAGTCTGCTCCCACCTGGTGGGAGCATTTTTAAAGGTCCCGCCAGCTGGGAGCAGACTTTGTTTTTGCTTCCATTTGGCGGGAGATTTGAAAATGCTCCCACCAGACAGAAGCAAATACGCTTCCCTGCCCACGCCGGTGCAGGCAGGGAAACCACTGTGTCCCTGGAGTGGGCTTCCCGGGATACAACAAGTTAGCCAGCCGTAGGGAATGGGGTCCCCGGAGCAATTAAAGGCTCAGAGATGGGGACCGCGTGGATGCATTCACCAGGGACTTTTTAAGGTTCGGCCCAGCTCTCATCCCCTTAAATAATAACTTGGTTCCTGTGGGATGGTGTGCCCAAGGCTGAAAACAGCTCAGGGAGGGGGCCGTGTGCCCCTCCCCAAAAAATACTTTGGGCTCTGGGGGATGGCATCCCTGGGGCTGAAAATGGCTTGAGAGAGATGGGCCACAAGCCCCTCTACCCTTAAATCCACTCAGACCTGAGGGATGGTGTTCCCAGGACCCTAAATGGGCAGGGGAGGGAGGCCCTACTGAGTCTCCTTCCCCATATATATATATATATATATATCTATTGTTTTTGCTGCAATCTCCTGGGAGTTCTGCGGGATTGGAGCAAAATGTACATTTTTTTTAAAAATTGGCCCCAGGGGGTTCTTTCTGGATCCCCCCATGGATCTAGGGGTGTAGGGTATCAATTTCCTGCCCCCATATTTTTTTGTTTTAAGAGTTCAGGACAGGGGACTAAGTCCCTGAGCCCTGTTAGGTCGCCAGCAAAATTTTTCTCATTTTGCTGGAAGTCAATCAGAGTGCTCACTGCCATAGGAGTCGGACTCCTGCGGGAGGTCCCTAGGCCAATCAGAAAGCTCTAGTTTTAAATTGGTGCTCCTGCAGGAGTCTCAGGAGACTCTTGTGGCCCAAACGGTCCAGATATACAAATATTTTTAATCCTTAATATCTCACAAACTATTGAACAGATTTACACCAAATCACAAAAAGCACATTCTGCGGACCAAGGTTTAGCTTCCTGCCAAATTTGGAGTAATTTCATTTAGCTGTTTTTACGGTGCCTAGATGTGTGAGTGAATCTGTGAGTGGCTATATGGGTGACTGAGTGACTGTGTGAGTGGCTGTATCGGTGAGTCAGTAGCTGTTAGAGTGTGTGTATAGGTAAGTGAGTGGGTGTGATTGGCTGTATTGGAGAGTGAATGTCTATGTGAGTGGCTGTAAGGGTGAGTGAGTGGCTGTGTCAGTGTCTGTATGGGTAAGTGAGTGGATGTGTGAGTATCTGTATTGGTGAGTGAGTGGCAGTATGAATGGCTGTATGGGTGAGTGTGTGGGTGTGGGTGTACCTGTATGGGGGAGTGAGTGGCTGGGTGAGTTTCTTTATGGGAGATTGAGTGGGTGGGTGAATGGCTGTAAGGGTGTGTGAGTGGGTGTGTAAGTGTCTGAATGACTGGATGTGTGAGTGGCTATATAGGTGAGTGAGTGTGTGCATGAGTGGCTGTGTGGGTGAGGTAGTAGGTGTGTGAGTGACTATATGCGTGAGTGGATATGTGAGTGGCTCTATGGATGAGTGATTGGTTGTGTGAGTACTGGTATGGGACTGTGAATGTATATGCAAGGAATTGTGTGGCAGTGGGAGTGGGTATATGAGAGGGTCTATGGAGGTGTGAGTGGGTATCTGAGTGGTTCTGTGGATGATGTCATCAGTGATATCATCAGTGATGTCACTGACCATGTCATGAGTAATGTAATATGTGAGGTCATAAGCAGTGCATTGTGCGGGCGTAAGTTATAGTTAGCTCAGGTAACTATAGCTGCTGAATTTCTACTTTTTTGTACCTAGTGAAATTTTGAGCCTAACTATAATGTCCCTGTAACCTTGGGGTTTTTTCAGTCAATTTCTAAAGTTTTTTCAATTCTGTTTCCCAACTATAACGTTCTTGTAACCTTTGTTTTGTTAAGTGGATTTCTAACGTTTTTAAATTTTATTTCCTAACTGTAACTTTTTAGAGTGAATGTATGACTCAGTGCAAGAGTGTCTCAGTAGGTGTGTGAGTGAGTGTGTGAGTGTTTCAATGTGTGTGAGTGGGTGTATGAGTGTCTGAGTGGGCCTGGCAGTGGCTGCATAAGTGTCTCACTGGGTGTGTGAGTGAGAATCTGAGTGTCTGAGTGGGACGGTGAGTGGATGTAAGAGTGTCTGAGTGAATTTTTGAGTGCCCCGAGGTGTGTGTGTGTCAGTCTGTGCGTGAGTGCATAAGTGTCTAAGTGGGTTTGTCAATGGGTGTGTTACTGTCTAACAAGGTGTGTGATTGGGTGCATGAGTGTCTAAGTGGGTCTGTGAGTGGGTGCGTGACTCTCTGAGTTGGTCTGTGAGTGGGTGTGAGTGTCTAAGTGGGTCTGAAAGTGGGTGTGTGAGTGTCTCAGTGGGTCTGTGAGTGGGTGCGTAAGTCTGAGTGGGTATGTGAGTGGGTGTGTTAATTTATACGTGGGTTTGTGAGTGGGTGTATGAGTGTCTCATTGGCTCTGAGTGGGTGTTTGAGTGGGTATATGAGTCTCTCAGTACATCTGTGAGTGGCTGTGTGAATCTCTGAGTGGGTCTGTAAGTGGGTGAGTGAGTGTCTCAGTGAGTCTGTGAGTGGGTCCATGAGTGCTACTGCAAAAATGAATAAACAAAAACAAGCACAGTCTCCTGCGCTTGTTTAGCAAAAAGCCCCCAGGTGGGCCGGGTTCCGGGACATGTCCATTTATTTTAAAATTAATGGAGGGGTGCACAGGGCCCCTCACCATTTTCATTTCTATGCCCTGGGGACCACCACCTCCCCGGGCTTATGTTTATATGAATGTGAGGAGACCCCCTGGGACCCAGAGACCACCACCTCCCGTTAAAAAAATTGTGAGGGGGCCGTGTCATTCCATTCAGCAGTTTTTGCTAAAACCTGTCTTAAAGAAGTCTATAAAAATGCATGGGTATTTTGTATTTTGTGAACCCCCCTTTTTCTCAGCCCCCCTCACTGGACAGATCACTCCAAATTTTTCCAGGAAGAAGCTGAGGTGGATAAACTTTGCACCCATACAGATACTCAGACAATCAATCAATAACCCATGTAGACACTCATGTAGCTATTCGCAAATCCATGCATCCACTTACACACCAACAAACAGACGGATACAGACATTCACACAGTTTAGTCACTAACCCATGCATTCAGTAAGATACGTTTAATCACTCACTTGTAGAGTCAGTCACGCACGTACTAAATCATCCATTCAGACACTTAAACACCCACTCATTCTTCAATACGCCTTTCCCTATATATATTAAACATATTTAAACTTTACAGAAACACACAGTCACTGGATGATGTCATCAGTGATTTCATTTGAGATGTCATCAGTGATGTCATCAGTGATGTCACTGACCATGTCATGAGTGATGTAATATGTGACGTCATCAGCAGTGCATTGCGGGGCGCGAGTTATAGTTAGCTGAACTAACTATAACGGGGAATTTCTATGGTTTTGTACGAGTGAAATGTCCAACTAACTATAACTGTCCCTAAAACCTATGGTTTTTTCAGTGAATATATATATATTATCTACTGGCGGTCGCCAGTAGATAGTTATAGTTAGGACCTATTTTCCATAGGAAATCCGCGACATTCTATTTGAAATAACTCTTGCGTCGGTTGACGAATCTTCGCGAAATTTTCAAACTTTATGGGCCGCTCCGGTCCGCTTCTACCCTGAAAGTCTCAGGGTGATTCGTCAAGCGGGGGCCGAGAAAAAAGGGGGTCCCAAAACGTGTTTTCCCCATTAATTTTCCCATAGGAAACTTTAGACACGGCTACAGCCCGAACTGCTGAACGGAATTACACCAAATTTGGCAAAGAGGTAGTTCTTGGTTCAGAAAGAACCCTTTTGTTAAATTGTGTAAATCCGTTCAGTAGTTGCGGAGAAATTAAAAAAATAAGAGTCAAAAATCAATTTCCCATAGGAAACTTTATGCAAGGCTACAGCCCGAACTGCTGAACGGAATTACACCAAATTTGGCAAAGAGGTAGTTCTTGGTTCAAAAAGAACCCTTTTGTTAAATGGTGTAAATCCGTTCAGTAGTTGCTGAGAAAATCAAAAGTAAAGTCACATATATATCTGGGCGGAGCCTAACCACACATGTCATCGTGAGATCTGATTGGCTGTCAGCACTTCATCCTGGAATTGCTGGCAGCCATCTTGGGACCAATATAAATGATACTACCCCATTGAAATGCATTGTAGTGAATCGAAGATTTTGAGGGTTACCAAAAGGAGAACTATAAAGGGTGATAACAGACTTTAGTTACATTAGAATTCATTTGTTGATGGTAACATACTAATTTCAGGAATTGTGGTGTGTTCTAAGGTGATTTTTCCCTGTGAAAAACCTTCTGCTGGGATATCATGAATCATGTTTGAGAGAAAACTATTTTCACATGCTTGTCCCATACAGTTTTGGAAGGTGCCCCAGAAGCTAAAATAAGAGCATATTTTCTGTAAATTCACATTATCTTTCTCAGTCATGTGAGAATGAAGTCTGACATTCTCAGTAAAACATGTACATCCAACAAGGGCAGAGACTGTCAGTTGATTCCTTTGTGTTCTACTGCAGCTTCCCAGAGTGTTCTAAAGAACAACTAGAGTGCTAACAGCCTTACTTATGACAAAAGTATGGCACACCTGAAGCCATCTTGATTGGAATAAACTGGTAACACTTAAAACATTTAATTTAAAAAGAACAAAATGATGGAGTTCATTTTGTCATAGAAATTATGGTTAGTGCTGTAGAAAGAAAAATTAGGACATGTTTCAAGTGTGATCTCAAATATCTTCCTGTTATATTTCAACAGGAGCAGCCTGTCAGTTGATGCCTTTGTGTTCTACTGCAGCTTCCCAGAGTGTTCTAAAGAACAACTAGAGTGCTAACAGCCTTACTTATGACAAAAGTATGGCACACCTGAAGCCATTTGGATTGGAATAAACTGGTAACACTTAAAACATTTAATTTAAAAAGGAACAAAATGAGGGGGTTCATTTTGCCATAGAAATTATGGTTAGTGCTGCAAAAAGAAAATTTAGTGCATGTTTTAAGTGAGATCTCAAATCCTCTTCTATTTCATTAGAAAATTCTGACATGCAGACTGAAACAATCACTTTCAATACCAGCAGTAGACTTCCAGTTAACTCCTTGGTGAGCAGTAGCTTTACTACAGTGATCTAATGAACAACTAGAGTAATAACATTCTGAATTTATGGCAAATGTGTGACACATCTGAATGCCTTCTTGATGGAATCAAAGTAAAAAACTGAAAGCATTTCCTACTGAGGAGACTGCAGTAAATGAGGAAATTAGGAAACTTCATAACAAAGAAGTCTTCCAAGATGGCCACCAGTGAAAAAGAGCCCAAATGTAGCACAAATATTACCGAGATGTAGCCCACATATAGCCCAATGACAAAAGTGTGCAAAACACTTTTTATTTTTAGTTTTTTTGCAGTTTTATGTAGTGCAGACTGGTCAGGTATTGGAGCGTTGCATCTTAAAACATGACCCCCTACACTACAAAAACACCACTGCACTACCCTAAACCCTAAAACACTACCCCAGCACGACCCCCTACACTACACAAGCACCACTGCACTATCCTAAACCCTAAAACACTACCCCCAGCATGACCCCTACACTACACAAACACCACTGCACTACCCTAAACCCTAAAACACTACCCCAACACCACTGCACTAACCTAAATCCTAAAACACTACCCCCAGCATGACCCCTACACTACCCAAACACCACTGCACTACCCTAAAACATGACCCCTACACTACACAAACACCACTGCACTACCCTAAACCCTAAAACACTACCCCCAGCACGACCCCCTACACTACACAGCACCACTGCACTACCCTAAACCCTAAAACACTACCCCCAGCACGACCCCCTACACTACACAAACACCACTGCACTACCTTAAACCCTAAAACACTACCCCCAGCACGACCCCCTACACTACCCAAACACCACTGCACTAACCTAAATCCTAAAACACTACCCCCAGCACGACCCCTACACTACCCAAACACCACTGCACTACCCTAAAACATGACCCCCTACTCTACACAAACACCACTGCACTACCCTAAACTCTAAAACACTACCCCCAGCACGACCCCCTACACTACACAAGCACCACTGCACTACCCTAAACCCTAGAAACACTACCCCCAGCACGACCCCCTACACTGCCCGAACACCACTGCACTGCCCTAAACCCTGAAACACCAGCCCCTGCACGACCCCCTACACTGCCTGAACACCACTGCACTGCCCTAAACCCTGAAACACATACCCTAGCACGACCCCCTACACTGCCCGAACACCACTGCACTGCCCTAAACCCTGAAACACTACTCCCTTCACGGCCCCCTACACTGCCCTAACACCACTGCACTGCCCTAAACCCTGAAACACCACCCCAGCATGACCCCTACACTGCCCGAACACCACTGCACTGCCCTAAACCCTGAAACACTACCCCCAGCAAGACCTCCTACACTGCCCGAACACCACTGCACTGCCCTAAACCCTGAAACATCACCCCCAGCAAGACCCCCTACACTGCCCGAACACCACTGCCCTAAACCCTGAAACACCACCCCCAGCACGACCCCCTACACTGCCCGAACACACTGCACTGCCCTAAACCCTGAAACACCTCCCCAGCACGACCCCTACACTGCCCGAACACCACTGCACTGCCCTAAACCCTGAAACACCACCCCCTGCACGACCCCCTACACTGCCCGAACACTACTGCACTGCCCTAAACCCTGAAACACCATCCCCAGCACGACCCCCTACACTGCACGAACACCACTGCACTGCCCTAAACCCTGAAACACTACCCCCAGCAAGACCCCTACACTGCCCGAACACCACTGCACTGCCCTAAACCCTGAAACACCACCCCCAGCAAGACCCCTACACTGCCCGAACACCACTGCCCTAAACCCTGAAACACCACCCCCAGCAAGACCCCCTACACTGCCAGAACACCACTGCACTGCCCTAAACCCTGAAACACCAGCCCCAGCACGACCCCTACACTGCCCGAACACCACTGCACTGCCCTAAACCCTGAAACACCACCCCCTGCACGACCCCCTACACTGCCCGAACACCACTGCACTGCCCTAAACCCTGAAACACCACCCCCAGCACGACCCCCTACACTGCCCGAACACCACTGCACTGCCCTAAACCCTGAAACACCACCCCTGCACGATCCCCTACACTGCCCGAACACAACTGCACTGCCCTAAACCCTGAAACACAAACCCCAGCACGACCCCCTACACTGCACGAACACCACTGCACTGCCCTAAACCCTGAAACACTACCCCCAGCAAGACCCCCTACACTGCCCGAACACCACTGCCCTAAACCCTGAAACACCACCCCCAGCAAGACCCCCTACACTGCCCGTACACCACTGCACTGCCCTAAACCCTGAATCACCACCCCCAGCATGACCCCCTACACTGCCCGAACACCACTGCACTGCCCTAAACCCTGAAACACCACCCCCAGCACGACCCCCTACACTGCCCGAACACCACTGCACTGCCCTAAACCATGAAACACCAGCCCCAGCACGACCCCCTACACTGCCCGAACACCACTGCACTGCCCTAAACCCTGAAACACCACCCCCAGCACGACCCCCTACACTGCCCGAACACCACTGCACAGCCCTAAACCCTGAAACACCAGCCCCAGCACAACCCTGTACACTGCCCGAACACCACTGCACTGCCCTAAACCCTGAAACACCAGCCCCAGCACGACCGCCTACACCGCCCGAAAACCACTGCACTGCCCTAAACCCTGAAACACCAGCCCCAGCACGACCCCCTACACTGCCCGAACACCACTGCACTACCCTAAACCCTCAAACACCAGCCCCAGCACGACCCCCTACACTGCCCGAACACCACTGCACTGCCCTAAACCCTGAAACACCAGCCCCAGCAAGACCCCCTACACTGCCCGAACACCACTGCACTGCCCTAAACCCTGAAACACCACCCCCAGCAAGCCCCCTACACTGCCCGAACACCACTGCACTAAAGCCTGAAACACCACCCCCAGCAAGACCACCTACACTGGCCGAACACCATTGCACTGCCCTAAACCCTGAAACACCAACCCCTGCACGACCCCCTACACTGCCCAAACACCACTGCACTGCCCTAAACCCTGAAACACCACCCCTGCACGACCCCCTACACTGCCCGAACACCACTGCACTGCCCTAAACCCTGAAACACCACCCCTCAGCACGACACCCTACACTGCCCGAACACCACTGCACTGCCCTAAACCCTGAAACACCACCCCCAGCATGACCCCCTACACTGCCCGAACACCACTGCACTGGCCTAAACCCTGAAACAACACCCCTGCACGACCTCCTACACTGCCGGAACACCACTGCACTGCCCTAAACCCTGAAACACCACCCCCAGCACGACCCCCTACACTGCCCGAACACCAATGCACTGCCCTAAACCCTGAAACATCAACCCCAGCAAGACCCCCTACACTGCCTGAACACCACTGCCCTAAACCCTGAAACACCACCCCCTACACTGCACGAACACCACTGCACTGCCCTAAACCCTGAAACACAACCTCCAGCAAAACCCCCTACACTGCCTGAACACCATTGATCTGCCCTAAATCCTGAAACACTAGCCCCAGCATGACCCCTACACTGCCCAAACACCACTGCACTGCCCTAAACCCTGAAACACCACCCCCAGCACGACCCCCTACACTGCCCGAACACCACTGCACTGCCCTAAACCCTGAAACACCAGCCCCAGCAAGACCCCTACACTGCCCAAACACCACTGCACTGCCCTAAACCCTGAAACACCAGCCCCAGCATGACCCCTACACTGCCCGAACACCACTGCACTGCCCTAAACCCTGAAACACCAGCCCCAGCACGACCACCTACACTGCCCGAACACCACTGCACTGCCCTAAACCCTGAAACACCAGCCCCAGCACGACCCCCTACACTGCCTGAACACCACTGCACTGCCCTAAACCCTGAAACACCAGCCCCAGCACGACCCCTACACTGCCCGAACACCACTATACTGCCCTAAACCCTGAAACACCAGCCCCAGCACGACCCCCTACACTGCCCGAACACCACTGCACTGCCCTAAACCCTGAAACACCACCCCCTGCACGACCCCCTACACTGCCCGAACACCACTGCACTGCCCTAAACCCTGAAACACCACCCCCTGCAGCACCCCCTACACTGCCCGAACACCACTGCACTGCCCTAAACCCTGAAACACCACCCCTGCACCACCCCTACACTGCCCGAACACCACTGCACTGCCCTAAACCCTGAAACACCACCCCCAGCACGACCCCCTTTACTGCTCGAACACCACTGCACTGCCCCAAACCCTGAAACACCACCCCCAGCACGACCCCTACACTGCCCGAACACCACTGCCCTAAACCCTGAAACACCACCCCTGCACGACCCCCTACACTGCCCGAACACCACTGCACTGCCCTAAACCCTGAAACACCACCCCTACACTGCCCGAACACCACTGCACTGCCCTAAACCCTGAAACACCACCCCCAGCACGACCCCCTACACTGCCCGAACACCACTGCACTGCCCTAAACCCTAAAACACCACCCCCAGCATTACCCCTATACTGCCCAAACACCACTGCACTGCCCTAAACCCTAAAATACTACCCCCAGCACAACCCCCTACACTACCCGAACACGACTGCACTGCCCTAAACCCTCAAACACTACCCCCAGCACGACCCCCTACACTACCCGAACACCACTGCACTGCCCTAAACCCTAAAACACTCCCCCAGCACGACCCCTACACTACCTGAACACCACTGCACTGCCCTAAACCCTAAAACACTCCCCCAGCTCGACCCCCTACACTACCCAAACACCACTGCACTGCCCTAAACCCTAAAACACTACCCCCGCATGACCCCCTACACTACCCAAACACCAATGCACTACCCTAATCCCTAAAACACTACCCCCGCATGACCCCCTACACTACCCTAAACCCTAAAACACTACCCCGCACGACTCCCTACACTACCCAAAGACCACTGCACTACCCTAAACCCTAAAACATGACCTCCTACACTACACAAACACCACTGCACTACCCTAAACCCTAAAACACTACCCCCTACACTACACAAACACCACTGCACTACCCTAAACCCTAAAACACTACCCCCAGCAGTACCCCTACACTACCCAAACACCACAGCACTAACCTAAACCCTAAAACACTACCCCCAGCAGTACCCCCTACACTACCCAAACACCACTGCACTACCCTAAATCACTACCCCCAGCACGACCCCCTACACTACACATGAAGTCTGACATTCTCAGTAAAACATGTACATCCAACAAGGGCAGAGACTGTCAGTTGATTCCTTTGTGTTCTACTGCAGCTTCCCAGAGTGTTCTAAAGAACAACTAGAGTGCTAACAGCCTTACTTATGACAAAAGTATGGCACACCTGAAGCCATCTTGATTGGAATAAACTGGTAACACTTAAAACATTTAATTTAAAAAGGAACAAAATGATGGGGTTAATTTTGTCATAAAAATTATGGGTAGTGCTGTAGAAAGAAAAATTAGGACATGTTTCAAGTGTGATCTCAAATATCTTCCTGTTATATTTCAACAGGAGCAGCCTGCCAGTTGATGCCTTTGTGTTCTACTGCAGCTTCCCAGAGTGTTCTAAAGAACAACTAGAGCGCTAACAGCCTTACTTATGACAAAAGTATGGCACACCGGAAGCCATCTTGATTGGAATAAACCATTAATACTTAAAACATTTAATTTAAAAAGGAACAAAATGAGGGGGTTCTTTTTTAAATAGAAATTATGGTTAGTGCTGCAGAAAGAAAAATGAGGGCATGTTTTAAGTGAGATCTCAAATCCTCTTCTATTTCATTAGAAAATTCTGACATGCAGACTGAAACAATCACTTTCAATACCAGCAGTAGACTTCCAGTTAACTCCTTGGTGAGCAGTAGCTTTACTACAGTGATCTAATGAACAACTAGAGTGCTAACATTCTGAATTTATGGCAAATGTGTGACACATCTGAATGCCTTCTTGATGGAATCAAAGTAAAAACTGAAAGCATTTCCTACTGAGGAGACTGCAGTAAATGAGGAAATTAGGAAACTTCATAACAAAGAAGTCTTCCAAGATGGCCACCAGTGAAAAAGAGCCCAAATGTAGCACAAATATTACCCAGATGTAGCCCACATATAGCCCAATGACAAAAGTGTGCAAAACACTTTTTATTTTTAGTTTTTTTGCAGTTTTATGTAGTGCAGACTGGTCAGGTATTGGAGCGTTGCATCTTAAAACATGACCCCCTACACTACAAAAACACCACTGCACTACCCTAAACCCTAAAACACTACCCCCAGCACGACCCCCTACACTACACAAGCACCACTGCACTATCCTAAACCCTAAAACACTACCCCCAGCATGACCCCCTACACTACACAAACACCACTGCACTACCCTAAACCCTAAAACACTACCCCAACACCACTGCACTAACCTAAATCCTAAAACACTACCCCCAGCACTACCCCCTACACCACCCAAACACCACTGCACTACCCTAAAACATGACCCCCTACACTACACAAACACCACTGCACTACCCTAAACCCTAAAATACTACCCCCAGCACGACCCCTACACTACACAAGCACCACTGCACTACCCTAAACCCTAAAACACTACCCCCAGCACGACCCCTACACTGCCCGAACACCACTGCACTGCCCTAAACCCTGAAACACCACCCCTGCACAACCCCCTACACTGCCCAAACACCACTGCACTGCCCTAAACCCTGAAACACAACCCCCAGCACGACCCCCTACACTGCCCGAACACCACTGCACTGCCCTAAACCCTGAAACAGCACCCCCAGCATGACCCCCTACACTGCACAAACACCACTGCACTGCCCTAAACCCCGAAACACTACCCCCAGCAAGACCCCTACACTGCCCGAACACCACTGCACTGCCCTAAACCCTGAAACATCACCCCCAGCAAGACCCCTACCCTGCCCGAACACCACTGCCCTAAACCCTGAAACACCACCCCCAGCAAGACCCCCTACACTGCCCGAACACCACTGCACTGCCCTAAACCCTGAAACACCACCCCCAGCATGACCCCCTACACTGCCCGAACACCACTGCACTGCCCTAAACCCTGAAACACCACCCCCAGCACGACCCCCTACACTGCCCGAACACCACTGCACTGCCCTAAACCCTGAAACACCACCCCCAGCATGACCCCCTACACTGCCCGAACACCACTGCACTGCCCTAAACCATGAAACACCAGCCCCAGCACGACCCCCTACACTGTCCGAACACCACTGCACTGCCCTAAACCCTGAAACATCACCCCCAGCATGACCTCCTACACTGCCCGAACACCACTGCACTGCCCTAAACCCTGAAACACCAGCCCCAGCACAACCCCGTACACTGCCCGAACACCACTGCACTGCCCTAAACCCTGAAACACCACCCCCAGCATGACCTCCTACACTGCCCGAAAATGACTGCACTGCCCTAAACCATGTAACACCAGCCCCAGCACGACCCCCTACACTGCCCGAACACCACTGCACTACCCTAAACCCACAAACACCAGCCCCAGCACGACCCCCTACACTGCCCGAACACCACTGCACTGCCCTAAACCCTGAAACACCACCCCCAGCAAGACCCCTACACTGCCCAAACACCACTGTACTGCCCTAAACCCTGAAACACCACCCCTGCACGACCCCCTACACTGCCCAAACACCACTGCACTACCCTAAACCCTGAAACACCAGCCCCTGCACGACCCCCTACACTGCCCGAACACCACTGCACTGCCCTAAACCCTGAAACACCACCCCTGCACCGTCCCCTACACTGCCCGAACACCACTGCACTGCCCTAAACCCTGAAACACCACCCCCAGCATGACCCCCTTTACTGCTCGAACACCACTGCACTGCCCCAAACCCTGAAACACCACCCCAGCACGACCCCTACACTGCCCGAACACCACTGCCCTAAACCCTGAAACACCACCCCTGCACGACCCCCTACACTGCCCAAACACCACTGCACTGCCCTAAACCCTGAAACACCACCCCCTACACTGCCCGAACACCACTGCACTGCCCTAAACCCTGAAACACCACCCACAGCACGACCCCCTACACTGCCCGAACACCACTGCACTGCCCTAAACCCTAAAACACCACCCCCAGCATTACCCCTACACTGCCCAAACACCACTGCACTGCCCTAAACCCTAGAACACTACCCCCAGCACGACCCCCTACACTACCCGAACACCACTGCACTACCCTAAACCCTAAAATACTACCCCCAGCACAACCCCCTACACTACCCGAACACGTCTGCACTGCCCTAAACCCTCAAACACTCCCCCAGCACGACCCCTACACTACCCGAACACCACTGCACTGGCCTAAACCCTAAAACACTCCCCCAGCACGACCCCCTACACTACCCGAACACCACTGCACTGCCCTAAACCCTAAAACACTCCCCCAGCACGACCCCTACACTACCCAAACACCACTGCACTGCCCTAAACCCTAAAACACTACCCCCCGCATGACCCCCTACACTACCCAAACACCAATGCACTACCCTAATTCCTAAAACACTACCCCCCGCATGACCCCCTACACTACCCTAAACCCTAAAACACTACCCCCCGCACGACTCCCTACACTACCCAAAGACCACTGCACTACCCTAAACCCTAAACGACGACCTCCTACACTACACAAACACCACTGCACTACCCTAAACCCTAAAACACTACCCCCTACACTACACAAACACCACTGCACTACCCTAAACCCTAAAAAACTACCCCAGCACGAACCACTACACTACCCAAACACCACTGCACTACCCTAAACCCTAAAAACTAACCCCAGCAGTACCCCTACACTACCCAAACACCACTGCACTACCCTAAACCCTAAAACACTACCCCCAGCACGACCCCTACACTACCCAAACACCACTGCACTACCCTAAACCCTAAAACACTACCCCAGCACGACCCCTACACTACCCAAACACCACTGCACTACCCTAAACCCTAAAACACTCCCCCAGCACGACTCCCTACACTACCCAAACACCACTGCACTACCCTAAACCCTAAATCTAACCCCAGCATGACCCCCTACACTACACAAACACCACTGCACTACCCTAAACCTTAAAACACTACCCCCAGCACGACCCTCTTCACTACCTAAACACAACTGCACAATTTGTTACAGGCGTTGCAACGCAGGCCTGTGGTGCTTACTGGAAGTACCTAGTGGGCTAGTTGGGCCCCAGGGACCCTCAGGATTCAAGGTGACCTAATCCCCCAACTTAAAACGCACCACGGGGCGCGTTTGCACAGTGGTGAAGGGAGGGGCGGGGCCTCAGGTGACATGTGCGCAAACACGCCCTGTGGTGCGTTTTAAGTTGGGGAATTAATTCCTTTGAATCCTGAGGGACCCTGGGGCCAACTAGCCCACCAGGTACCTTCAGTAAGCACAACAGAGTTGCGTTGCAGAGAGGTGAAAAAGGTGCGTGGCCTCGGAACGCCTCTCTGCAACTCAGCTCTGTGGTCCTAACTGTAGGTACCTGGGGGCTAGTTGGGCCTCAGGGACCCTCAGAATTCAAGGGACTTAATCCCGCAACTTAAAACGCGCCACGGGGTGCGTTTGCACACATGTCACCTCAGGCCCCCTCCCTTCACCACTGTGCAAACGCGCCCTGTAGCACGTTTTAAGAGGTAGTTTTAATCCCCCTGCCCTATTATGTACTAGGGACTTGCAGAGGAGGTCATGCTAATCACAGGGGTACCCCAACGCATAGTGTTCCCTAGTGTATGTAGGTGTTTTCACTGTATTCTAAGTGTCTTTTAGCATAGCACTGGCTCTGGTTAGTCAGAGTCAGTTACCACCAGTACCCGTCTGAAAAAGTTGTGGGCACAGGATGATTTTGCAACAAGGCCTCTTTCTGCTCCTCTGTTGGTTCTTTCTGCACATCTTTTGCTTCTTTCTGTGCGTTTTTTCTTCTTTCTTCACATGTCCTACCTCTGTAGGCATAGTTAGAAACTAGCATTTAAAAAACCTTTGAAATTCACTTAAAAATCATAGGTTTCAGGCACGTTATAGTTAGAAATTAGCATTTAAAAAACCTTTGAAATTCACTGAAAAAACCATAGGTTTCAGACACGTTATAGTTAGAAATTAGCATTTAAAAAACCTTTGAAATTCACTGAAAAACCATAGGTTTTAGGGACAGTTATAGTTAGTTGGACATTTCACTCGTACAAAACCATAGAAATTCCCCTGTTATAGTTAGTTCAGCTAACTATAACTCGCGCCCGCAATGCACTGCTGATGACGTCACATATTACATCACTCATGACATGGTCAGTGACATCACTGATGACATCTCAAATGACATCACTGATGACATCATCCATGTGATAATTTCATGCATCTTCTCACACCCTAATATAACTTTTGATACACCCACTCTAAATTACAGACTGCCATTCTCAAAACCATAGACACTCCAACACCAAAAACGACATACCCACTCACTGATTCTTAGGTCTACACACACATCCACTCACTCACCCGTACAGTCACTCATACTTAGTCACTCAGTACAGGACTATCATATGCACTCATACACCTATATAAACACTCACACACCGCCACTCATCCATAGAGGTACTCACACACCTAGTCAGTCATGCAAACACCCCCATTTACTCACCTATACAGTTATACACACACCAGCTCACTTACTCATACAAATACTAGCACATTCTTACGCTCTTATACAATCACTGATACAAGTACACACTCATCCATACAGCCACTCTCACAATCACACACTCTCAGTTATAGCCATTTATATACTCCAACACACATATATACTGCCTTTCACATATGTAGTTACTCACACATGTACCACTGAGATATACATTCAATCACTAACACACCCATACACACACTCACCCACCCATACAGTCCATCACAGATGCACTCTTGAAACCATGCACCCAGTGAATCACCAACTCACACATCTATGCACAGAGTCACACACACCCCACCCACACAAACACTCAGGCACCCATACAGATACTCAGACAATCAATCAATAACCCATGTAGACACTCATGTAGCTATTCAGAAAGCCATGCAGCCGCTTACAAACCAACAGACAGACGGATACAGACATTCACACAGTTTAGTCACTAACCCATGCATTCAGTAAGATACATTTAATCACTCACTGGTAGAGTCAGTCACTCACGTACTAAATCATCCATTCAGACACTTATACACCCACTCATTCTTCAATACGCCTTTCCCTATATATATTAAACATATTTAAACTGTACAGAAACACACAGTCACTGGATGATGTCATCAGTGATGTCATCAGTGATGTCATTTGAGATGTCATCAGTGATGTCATCAGTGATGTCACTGACCATGTCATGAGTGATGTAATATGTGACGTCATCAGCAGTGCATTGCGAGGCGCGAGTTATAGTTAGCTGAACTAACTATAACGGGGGAATTTCTATGGTTTTGTACGAGTGAAATGTCCAACTAACTATAACTGTCCCTAAAACCTATGGTTTTTTCAGTGATATATATATATATATATATATATAGAGAGAGATAGATAGATAGATAGATAGATAGATAGATAGATAGATAGATAGATAGATAGATAGATAGATCTATCTATCTATCTACATATTATCTACTGGTGGTCGCCAGTAGATAGTTATAGTTAGGACCTAGTTTCCATAGGAAAAGCGTTTTTTCTTTTCAAAATAACTTTGGCGCCGGATGACGAATCTTCGCGAAATTTTCAAAACTAGTGGGGTGCTCCGGTCAGCTCCTATCCTGAAAGGTTCGGGGTGATTCGTCAAGCGGGGGCTGAGAAAAAAGGGGGGTCCCAAAACGCGTTTTCCCTATGTTATTTCCCATAGGAAACTTTAGACACAGCTACAGCCCGAACTGCTGAACGGAATTACACCAAATTTGGCAAAAAGGTAGCCCTTGGTTCAGAAAGCGCCCTTTTTTTAAATGGTGTAAATCTGTTCAGTAGTTCCTGAGAAATTCAAAAAATAGAGGTCAAAAAATCAATTTCCCATAGGAAACTTTAGACACGGTTACAGTCAAAACTGCTGAACGGAATTACACCAAATTTGGCAAAAGGTAGTGCTTGGTTCAGAAAGCACCCTTTTTAAATGGTGTAAATCCATTCAGTAGTTTTCGAGATATTAACCCTTTCAGTGCTCATGACGGAATGGTTCCGTCATGAGCACAAGTGCTGCTGTGCTCATGACGTAACCATTCCGTCATGAGCACATGCTCAGAGAATCCCCCAATCTGCCCCCCAGGGGGGCAGAAAGCCCACTAGAAAGCAGGGATTATTTTTTTTATTGACGTTGGGGTGGGGGCTGCCCAAAAAGGGCATGGCAATGCCCCCCCTCCAGAGAAATGTCAGTCTTTCTGCCCCCCCCTGGGGGGTAGATGGGGGCAGTAGCCCCCAATCTGCCCCCCCCGGGAGGGCAAAAAGCCCACTAGATGCCAGGGAATTTTTGGGGCAAATCTGAATTAGGGTGGGGCTGCCCAGAATGGGCATGCCAATGCCCCCACCCCTCCCCGCGAAAATTACAGCCTTTCTGCACTCCCGGGGGCAAAAAGTCCACTAGACACCAGGGATTTTTTGGGCAAATTTTAATTAGGGTGGGGGCATTGGCATGCCTGTTTTGGGCAGCTCCCACTCTAATTAAAATTTGCCCAAAGAATCCCTGGCATCTAGTGGGCTTTCTGCCCCTGGGGGCAGATGGGGCATTAGCCCCAATCTGCCCCCCGGGAAGGGGGAAAAAAGCCCACTAAACGCCAGGGATTTTTTTGGGGCAAATTTGAATTAGGGTGGGGCTGCCCAAAACGGGCATGCCAATGCCCCCACCCCCTCCCCGGCAAAAATTACAGCCTTCCTGCCCCCCCGGATGGCAGATGGGGCAGTAGCCTCCAATCTGCTCCCCAGGGGGGGCAAAAAGCCCACTAGACGCCAGGGATTTTTTTGGGCAAATGTTAATTAGGGTGGGGGCATTGGCCTGCCCGTTTTGGGCAGGCCAATGGTACCTCACATGAGTGAGGTACCATTTTTATTGGGAGACCTGGGCGAACATTGGGTGGTCGGAAATTTGTGAATCCACGTCGATTCCAGAACTTTCCCACACGGAAATTTGAGAAAAAAGTGATTTTTTTCAGCTAAATTTGAGGTTTGCAAGGGATTCTGGGTAGGAAAACGTTGGGGGACCCACGCAAGACATACCTCGCTGGACTCCCCCAGGTGTCTAGTTTTCAGAAATGTTTGGGTTTGGTAGTTTCCCAAGATGGCCGCCGAGCCCGGGGACAAAAACCCAGGTGACCCCCCTTGCAAAACCAGGTTGTTTTGTGATAGGTAATTTTGATGTTGCCTCAATAGGTTTTGGGCCCTTGCCTGTCGCAGGTACTTGACCCACCCACGCGAGTGAGGTATCATTTTTATCAGGAGACCTGGGGGAACGCTGGGTGGGAGGAAATTTGTGGATCCACGTAGATTCCAGAACTTTCCCACACAGAAATTTGAGAAAAAGTGATTTTTTCAGCTAAATTTGAGGTTTGCAGGGGATTCTGGGTAGGAAAACGTTGGGGGACCCACGCAAGCCATACCTCGCTGGACTCCCCGGGTCTCTAGTTTTCAGAAATGTGTGGGTTTGGTAGGTTTCCTAGATGGCCGCTGAGCCTGGGGCCAAAAACTCATGGGACCCCCTTGCAAAACCAGGTTGTTTTGTGATAGGTAATTTTGATGTCACCTCAATAGGTTTTGGGCCCTTGCCTGTCGCGGGTACTTGACCCACCCATGCGAGTGAGGTATCATTTTTCTCGGGAGACCTGGGGGAACGCTGGGTGGGAGGAAATTTGTGGATCCACGTAGATTCCAGAACTTTCCCACACAGAAATTTGAGAAAAAAGTGATTTTTTCAGCTAAATTTGAGGTTTGCAGGGGATTCTGGGTAGGAAAACGTTAGGAGACCACACAAGCCATACCTCGCTGGACTCCCCCGGATGTCTAGTTTTCAGAAATGTGTGGGTTTGGTATGTTTCCCTAGATGGCCGCCGAGCCCGGGGCCAAAACCTCATGGGACCCCCTTTGCAAAACCAGGTTGTTTTGTGCTAGGTAATTTTGATGTCGCCTCAATAGGTTTTGGGCCCTTGCCTGTCGCTGGTACTTGACCCACCCACGCGAGTGAGGTATCAATTTTATCGGGAGACCTGGGGGAAGGCTGGGTGGGAGGAAATTTGTGGATCCACGCAGATTCCAGAACTTTCCCACAAAGAAATTTGAGAAAAAATGGATTTTTTCATCAAAATTTGAGGTTTGCAGGGGATTCTGTGTAGGAAAACGTTGGGGGACGCACGCAAGCCATACCTCGCTGGACTCCCCCGGGTGTCTAGTTTTCAGAAATGTGCAGGTTTGGTAGGTTTCCCTAGATGGCCGCCGAGCCCGGGGCCAAAAACTCATGGGACCCCCCTTGCAAAACCAGGTTTTTTTGTGATAGGTAATTTTGATGTCACCTCAATAGGTTTTGGGCCGTTTCCTGTCGCAGGCACTAGGCCTACCCACACAAGTGAGGTACCATTTTTCTCGGAAGACTTTGGGAGATGCGGGGTGGGTGGAAATTTGTGGATCCACGCAGATTCCAGAACTTTCCACCACAGAAATGTGAGGAAAATGTGTTTTTTTGACAAATGTTTAGGTTTGCAAGGGATTCTGGGTAACAGAACCCGGTGAGAGCCAGTCAAGCCACCCCATCCTGGATTCCCCTGGGTGTCTAGTTTTCACAAATGGATAGGTTTGCTATGTTTCCCTAGGTGCCAGCAGAGCTAGGGTTCAAAATCTACAGCTAGGCACTTTGCAAAAAAAGGGTCAGTTTTCACTCTGAAAATGTGATGTGTCCACGTTGCGTTTTGGGCCGTTTCCTGTCGCGGGCACTAGGCCTACCCACACAAGTGAGGTACCATTTTTCTCGTTAGACTTTGGGGAACGCGGGGTGGGTGGAAAATTGTGGATACACGCAGATTCCACTACTTTCCACCACAGAAATGTGAGGAAAATGTGTTATTTTGGACAAATTTTTGGGTTTGCAAGGCATTCTGGGTAACAGAACCTGGTGAGAGGCAGTCAAGTCACCCCATCCTGGATTCCCCTGGGTGTCTAGTTTTCAAAATGTATAGGTTTGCCAGGTTTCCCTAGGTGCTGGCAGAGCTAGGGTTCAAAATCTACAGCTAGGCACTCTGGAAAAAAAGGGTCAGTTTTCACTCTGAAAATGTGGTGTGTCCATGTTGCGTTTTGGGCCGTTTCCTGTCGTGGGCACTAGGCCTACCCACACAAGTGAGGTACCATTTTTCTCGGAAGACATTGGGGAACGCGGGGTGGGTGGAAATTTGTGGATCCACGCAGATTCCAGAACTTTCCACCACAGAAATGTGAGGAAAATGTGTTTTTATGGATACATTTTTAGGTTTGCAAGGGATTCTGGGTAACAGAACCTGGTGAGAGCCAGTCAAGTCACCCCATCCTGGATTCCCCTGGGTGTCTAGTTTTTAAAAATTTATAGGTTTGCCAGGTTTCCCTAGGTGCCGGCATAGCTAGGGTTCAAAATCTACAGCTAGGCACTTTGGAAAAAAAGGGTCAGTTTTCACTCTGAAAATGTGGTGTGTCCACGTTGCGTTTTGGGCTGTTTCCTGTCGCGGGCACTAGGCCTACCCACACAAGTGAGGTACCATTTTTTTGGAAGACTTTGGGGAATGCGGGGTGGGTGGAAATTTGTGGATCCACGCAGATTCCAGAACTTTCCCCCACAGAAATGTGAGGAAAATGTGTTTTTTTGACAAATGTTTAGGTTTGCAAGGGATTCTGGGTAACAGAACCTGGTGAGAGCCAGTCAAGTCACCCCATCCTGGATTCCCCTGGGTGTCTAGTTTTCAAAAATGTATAGGTTTGCTAGGTTTCCCTAGGTGCCGGCAGAGCTAGGGTTCAAAATCTACAGCTAGGCACTTTGCAAAAAAAGGGTCAGTTTTCACTCTGAAAATGTGGTTTGTCCACGTTGCGTTTTGGGCCGTTTCCTGTCGCGGGCACTAGGCCTACCCACACAAGTGAGGTACCATTTTTCTCGGAAGACTTTGGGAAACGCAGGGTGGATAGACATTTGTGGATCCACGCATATTCCAGAACTTTCCACCACAGAAATGTGAGGAAAATGTGTTTTTTTGGACACATTTTTAGGTTTGCAAGGGAATCTGGGTAACAGAACCTGGTGAGAGCCAGTCAAGTCACCCCATCCTGGATTCCCCTGGGTGTCTAGTTTTCCAAAATGTATAGGTTTGCTAGGTTTCCCTAGGTGCCGGAAGAGCTAGGGTTCAAAATCTACAGCTAGGCACTTTGGAAAAAAAGGGTCAGTTTTCACTCTGAAAATGTGGTGTGCCCACTTTGCGTTTTGGGCCGTTTCCTGTCGCGGGCACTAGGCCTACCCACACAAGTGAGGTACCATTTTTCTCAGAAGACTTTGGGGAATGCAGGGTGGGTGGAAATTTGTGGATCCACGCAGATTCCAGAACTTTCCACCACAGAAATGTGAGGAAAATGTGTTTTTTTGGACACATTTTTAGGTTTGCGAGGGATTCTGGGTAACTGGTGAGAGCCAGTCAAGTCACCCCATCCTGGATTCCCCTGGGTGTCTAGTTTTAAAAAATGTATAGGTTTGCTAGATTTCCCTAGGTGCCGGCAGAGCTAGGGTTCAAAATCTACAGCTAGGCACTTTGCAAAAAAAGGGTCAGTTTTCACTCTCAAAATGTGGTGTGTCCATGTTGCGTTTTGGGCCGTTTCCTGTCGCGGGCACTAGGCCTACCCACACAAGTGAGGTACCATTTTTCTCAGAAGACTTTGGGGAATGCGGGGTGGGTGGAAATTTGTGGATCCACACAGATTCCAGAACTTTCCACCACAGAAATGTGAGGAAAATTTGTTTTTTTTGACAAAGGTTTAGGTTTGCAAGGGATTCTGGGTAACAGAACCTGGTGAGAGCCAGTCAAGTCACCTCATCCTGGATTCCCCAGGGTGTCTAGTTTTAAAAAATGTATAGGTTTGCTAGGTTTCCCTAGGTGCCAGCAGAGCTAGGGTTCAAAATCTACAGCTAGGCACTTTGGAAAAAAAGGGTCAGTTTTCACTTTAAAAATAAAAGTGTGTCCACGTTGCGTTTTGAGCCGTTTCCTGTCGCGGGCACAAGGCCTACCCACACAAGTGAGGTACCATTTTTATTGGGAGACTTAGGGTAACACAGAATTGTAGAGCAACTGTTATTACCTTTTGACTTTCGATGCGTTTCTGCCTTCCAAATGAAAGACAATGTGTAAAAAAGAAGTCATTTTGAAAAATGACCTATAATTCACTTGCTAGTATGGGTACTCACAATTTCGGAAATGTGCAAATATCTACTGTTTCTAAACTCTATATTTTGTTCCTATTTCAGAAATACATAGGTGTCTTTCATACCGATTTTTCCATGTATATATTTTCCCAAATGAAGTGCTCTATACCCGGTACATAATAAAAAACCATTGCAAGACGCTGCTCAGTTATTGGCTCAGTGTTCGTTTGGGTCTTGGTAAACCTACAAGTACTATATATCCTCACAACCAGAAAGGTCCAGCGGATGTAATGGTATATTGCTTTTAAAAAGCTCTCATAATTTGAAGAAGTTACAGGTGAAAAATTTGGCACAAATGGCTGCTTTTTTCAACTAATTTTCATTTTTTCTTATATTCAACTGTTAGTTTCTATAAAGAAACCTTGAAGGATCTACACAAATGACCCCTTGCTGAATTCAGAATTGTATCTACTTTTCAAAAATGTATAGCTTTCCAGGATCCATTATTGCTTTCATTCCCATTTCTACCATTAACTGGAAGAAGGTTGAAAGCACAAAAATTAGCAAAAATAGGCTATGTCCCAGAAAAATGCCAAAACTGTGTAAAAAATGTTGGTTTTCTGACAAAAGTCTGCTTGTCCCTGAAAGCTGGGAAGATGGTGATTTCAGCACCACAACCCCTTTTTCATGCCATTTCTAGGGAAAAAACCAGATGCTTTCATCTGTAGCCCTTTTTCACATTTTTCCCAAAAAACACAAAATGTTGCTGTATTTTGGCTAATTTCTGAGTCCCCTCCAGGGGAATCCACAAACCCTGGGTACGTTTAGAATCCTCATGATGTTGGAAGAAAAGGACGCAAATTTGGCGTGGATACCTTATGTGGTCAAAAGGTTACAGGGGCCTAAGCGCGAACTACCCCAAATATCCCAAAAAGGGCTTAGCACAGGGGGGGAAAAGGCCTAGCAGCGAAGGGGTTAAAGGAAAAAAATCTTTATATATCTGGGCGGGACCTAACTACACAAGCACAAGCTTGGCTCTAATTGGCTGCGAACACTTCAATCCAGGAAGTGTTGGCAGCCATCTTGGTGCAATGGTTTTTAGGTCTCGCCTAGCGATGCAGCGCATGGGCTACGCACTACACAAACACCACAGCACTACCCTAAACCCTAAAACAGTACCCCAGCACGACCCTCTACACTGCACGAACACCACTGCACTGCCCTAAATCCTAAAACACTACCCCAGCACGACCCCCTACACTGCCCGAACACCACTGCACTGCCCTAAACCCTGAAACACCACCCCCAGCACGACCCCCTACACTGCCCAAACACCACTACACTGACCTAAACCCTGAAACACCACCCCCAGCACGACCCCCTACACTGCCCGAACACCACTGCACTGCCCTAAACCCTGAAACACCACCCCCAGCATGACCCGCTACACTGCCCGAACACCACTGCACTGCCCTAAACCCTGAAACACTACCCCCAGCACGACCCCCTACACTGCCCGAACACCACTGCACTGCCCTAAACCCTGAAACACTACCCCCAGCAAGACCCCCTACACTGCCCGAACACCACTGCACTGCCCTAAACCCTGAAACACCAGCCCCAGCACGACCCCCTACACTGCCCGAACACCACTGCTCTGCCCAAAACCCTGAAACACCAGCCCCAGCACGACCCCCTACACTGCCCGAACACCACTGTACTGCCCTAAACCCTGAAACACTAGCCCCAGCACGACCCCCTACACTGCCCGAACACCACTGCACTGCCCTAAACCCTGAAACACTAGCCCCAGCACGACCCCCTACACTGCCCGAACACCACTGCACTGCCCTAAACCCTGAAAACACACAGCCCCAGCACGACCTCCTACACTGCCCGAACACCATTGCACTGCCCTAAACCCTAAAAAACCAGCCCCTGCATGACCCCTACACTGCCCGAACACCACTGCACTGCCCTAAACCCTGAAACACCAGCCCCTGCACGACCCCCTACACTGCCCGAACACCACTGCACTGCCCTAAACCCTGAAACACCACCCCCTGCACGACCCCTACACTGCCCGAACACCACTGCACTGCCCTAAACTCTGAAACACCACCCCCAGCACGACCCCCTACACTGCCCGAACACCACTGCACTTCCCAAAACCCAGAAACACCACCCCCTGCACGCCCCCCTACACTGCCCGAACACCACTGCACTGCCCTAAACTCTGAAACACCACCCCCAGCACGACGCCCTACACTGCCCGAACACCACTGCACTGTCCTAAACCCTGAAACACTAACCACAGCAAGACCCCCTACACTGCCTGAACACCACTGCCCTAAACCCTGATACATCACCCCCAGCATGACCCCCTACACTGCCCGAACACCACTGCCCTAAACCCTGAAACACCAGCCCCAGCACGACCCCCTACACTGCCCGAACACCACTGCACTGCCCTAAACCCTGAAACACCACCCCCAGCATGACCCCCTACACTGCCCGAACACCACTGCTCTGCCCTAATCCCTAAAACACCAGCCCCAGCACGACCCCCTACACTGCCCGAACACCACTGCACTGCCCTAAACCCTGAAACACCAGCCCCAGCACGACCCCTACACTGCCCGAACACCACTGCACTGCCCTAAACCCTGAAACACCAGCCCCAGCACGACCCCCTACACTGCCCGAACACCACTGCACTGCCCTAAACCCTGAAACATCAGCCCCAGCACGACCCCCTACACTGCCCGAACACCACTGCACTGCCCTAAACCCTGAAACACCAGCCCCAGCAAGACCCCCTACACTGCCAGAACACCACTGGCCTAAACCCTGAAACACCAGCCCCAGCGAGACCCCCTACACTGCCCAAACACCACTGCCCTAAACCCTGAAACACCACCCCCAGCAAGACTCCCAACACTGCCCGAACACCACTGCCCTACCCTAAACCCTGAAACACCACCCTCTGCACGACCCCCTACACTGCCCGAACACCACTGCCCTGCCCTAAACCCTAAAACACCACCCCCAGCACGACCCCCTACACTGCCCAAACACCACTGCACTGCCCTAAACCCTGAAACACCAGCCCCAGCATGACCCCCTACACTGCCCGAACACCACTGCACTGCCCTAAACACCATCCCCAGCATGACCCCCTACTCTGCCCGAACACCACTGCACTGCCCTAAACCCTGAAACACCAGCCCCAGCATGACCCCCTACACTGCCTGAACACCACTGCACTGCCCTAAACCCTGAAACACTACCCCCAGCAAGACCCCCCTACACTGCCCGAACACCACTGCCCTAAACCCTGAAGCACCACCCCTGCAAGACCCCCTACACTGCCCGAACACCACTGCACTGCCCTAAACCCTGAAACACCACCCCTGCACGACCCCCTACACTGCCCGAACACCGCTGCACTGCCCTAAACCCTAAAACACCACCCCTGCACGACCCCCTACACTGCCCGAACACCACTGCACTGCCCTAAACCCTAAAACACCCCCCCAGCACGACCCCCTACACTGCCCGAACACCACTGCACTGCCCTAAACCCTAAAACACCACCCCCAGCACGACCCCCTACCCTGCCCGAACACCAATGCACTGCCCTAAACCCTAAAACACCACCCCCAGCATGACCCCCTACACTACCCGAACACCAATGCACTGCCCCAAACCCTAAAACACTACCCCCGCACGACCCCCTACACTACTCAAACACCAATGCACTGCTCTAAACCCTAAAACACGACCCCCGCACGACCCCCTACACTACCCAAAGACCACTGCACTACCCTAAACCCTAAAACACGAACCCCCGCACGAACCCCTACACTACCCAAACACCACTGCACTACCCTAAACCCTAAAACACTACCCCCAGCAGTACCCCCTACACTACCCAAACACCACTGCACTACCCTAAACCCTAAAATACTACCCCCAGCAGTACCCCCTACACTACCCAAACACCATTGCACTACCCTAAACCCTAAAACACTTCCCCTAGCAGTACTCCCTGTACTACGCAAACACCACTGCACGACCCTAAACCCTAAACCACTACCCCCAGCACGACCCCCTACACTACCCAAACACCACTGCACTACCCTAAACCCTAAAACACTACCCCCAGCACGACCCCTACACTACCCAAACACCACTGCACTACCCTAAACCCTAAAACACTCCCCCCAGCACGACTCCCTACACTACCCAAACACCACTGCACTACCCTAAACCCTAAATCTACCCCCAGCAGGACCCCCTACACTACCCAAACACCACTGCACTACCCTAAACCCTAAATCTATCCCCAGCACGACCCCCTACACTACCCAAACACCACTGCACTACCCTAACCCCGAAATCTACCCTCAGCATGACCCCCTACACTACCCAAACACCACTGCACTACCCTAAACCCTAAAACACAACCCCCAGCACGACCCCCTACACTACACCACCACTGCACTACCCTAAACCCTAAAACACTACCCCAGCACGACCCCCTACACTACCCAAACACCACTGCACTACCCTAAACCCTAAAACACTACCCCCAGCATGACCCCCTACCCTACCCAAACACCACTGCACTACCCTAAACCCTAAAACACTACCCCCAGCACGACCCCCTACACTACACAAACACCACTGCACTGCCCTAAACCCTAAAACACTACCCCCAGCACGACCCCCTACACTACACAAACACCACTGCACTACCCTAAACCCTAAATCTACCCCAAGCATGACCCCCTACACTACACAAACATCACTGCACTACCCTAAACCCTAAAACACTACCACCAGCACGACCCCCTACACTACAAAACACCACTGCATTACCCTAAATCCTAAAACACTACCCCCAGCACGACCCCCTACACTACACAAACACCACTGCACTACCCTAAACCCTAAAACACTACCCTCAGCACGATCCCCTACACCACCCAAATACCACTGCACTACCCTAAACCCTAGAAAAGTAACCACCACCCCATGCCCAATCCCCCTTACCTCACACTCCTCGTGGTTCCTCTCTCCTCGTGGTTCCTGCTTCATGTCGTCTCTGAGGGGCGGTGCACGTCGTTGTGAGGAAACGGAACAGCCTCTGTTTCCTTACAACGACGTGGATCATCTACATTTTTTTAGAACTCATGGTCATTTACCATACATACCTTTACAACAAAATTTGTTGTAAAGGCATGCGTGGTAAATGACCATGCGTTCTAAAAAAATGCGTAGTAATGACTTCGCGATGTACAACGCATGCGTGGTAATGCATGCGTTGTAATGGTATCGCGAAGTAAAAAAGTCGTTGTAACGGCTGTTTACCAATCGAAGCTGGCCCCTGTTCTTCAGTGAGTCGTTTATTTGATAAATTAGGAGGAAAGAATGTGTTTTTTTTACCGAAAAGTGCATTCCCGGCTGTTGTATTGTGAAAGTGTCCGCGTGGCCTGGTTTCACTTCCGGTGAGAGAGTGGAAGAGTCTGTTTGGATCTAAAGGGGTTCTGCTGTTGGACGGGGCCAGCGCGACACGTCATCAGAAAACACAGCTAATGGAAAGCATTGTCCCCGAAGTGTGGAGCAGTGCCATGAGAGGTCAACGAGTGTGCGTCCCACCGCAGTATGACTGTACCGCGTGACCCATGTGCCGCCTCCAGTGTACGGAAGGCAGAAGCGGCATCCATCGCAGGTCCTCTTCAAGACCGTTGTAGCACTAATTCTACATTTTGGAACTAGGGCATTTTAACCTTGTTGTTCCTGCCAGATACAAAGAGAAGATCCTGTGTTATTCAGTGCCCTCGTAACCTTTTCTGTGGGTAGTGGTGCTTGTCACTTCGCTGCCCCACCGGTGCACACGACTGGGCTCCCCACCTTGTGTGCCATCTGCAGGGCCTCTGCCCTCGGATCACTGGTTTCGGTTTCTGGAGTGGCAACATAAACAGTTGCTCCCAAAGGACTAGCCTGAACACTTAGGTGAATATCCCCTGCGCCAGCATTCCGCGGAAATTCTTTCCTAGCTCTCCCACGTCGACGAGGATGTCATAATAGCACGGCTCCGCTCGCGACACTGTATGACGTCATAGGAGCCATAAGAGGACCTCGTCGGCGTGCTGACGTCAGTTCCACCCAGTTTTTTCCGTGCCACCGAGGTAAACAGGTGGACCGACACATTTTCACATGTATACATAGTATACTAAATATATATATATATATATATATATATACAAATGCATAACCAATAAAGGCATAAAGAAATAGCAACAGATCAAGCATTTCTCACTATTAAAACATAAGCATGATTAAGACATATTAAAAATATTCATGCCAAACAGTAAAAGCATCTTTTTGGTAGAAACAGGTGGACAACGGGGAGGTGGGTGGGACAGTGAGGAATCCACAGGCAGATACTGTATCCACCAGAAAAAGCGTTACCGAAGGTAAGGAACTTGCTCTTCTGATGGATACTTCTGCCTGTTGATTCCTCACCTTTTGAATAGAATCCTCAAGCCGTACCTCACCTGGAGGAGGGTGTCCACCTGACTAGACCAAAAAATCTTGCAAAACAGATCGAGCAAAATGGCCATCCCTTCTAACCTCCGAATCCAATAATAATCGTATAATTTTTAGTCGAAATTATATTGAAAATAATACTTTCAAAATACTTTTATTAATAAATTTAGACAAACACTTAAAGGAAAACTTTTATTTATAATTAATTTAAAGATATTTCATACTTTACAAATTACGCCGAAGTCGCGACCCCAGCGCGACTTTTCAAAATGGCTACCGGAATGCGTGCAGCCATCGTGTAGGGTGCGCGAAGAGTGCGCGACTTCTGTATAATATTTAAAAATAAAAAAAAGAATGAATATAGTTTTCTTAACTAAAAATTATTCACAATTTTTTAATATATATATATATGTATATATATATATATATATATATATATAAAATAAAAAACATAGCATTGAGGTACATTAGACTTACACATTTTCATTTAAAAACCTTTGAAATTCACTGGAAAAACCATAGGTTTCAGGCACGTTATAGTTAGAAATTAGCATTTAAAAACCATAGAAATTCACTGAAAAACCATAGGTTTCAGGCACGTTATAGTTAGAAATTAGCATTTAAAAAACCATAGAAATTAACTGAAAAACCATAGGTTTCTGGAACGTTATAGTTAGTTGGACATTTCACTCGTACAAAACCATAGAAATTCCGGCGTTATAGTTAGTTCAACTAACTATAACTCACGCCCGCAATGCACTGCTGATGACGTCACATATTACATCATTCATGACATGGTCAGTGACATCACTGATGACATCACTGATGACATCTCAAATGACATCACTGATGACATCACTGATGACATCACTGATGACATCATCCACGTGAAAATCTGATGCACCTCCTCACACCTGAATATAACCTTTGATACACCCACTCTAAAATACAGACTACCATTTTTGAAAAAATAGACACATCAATACCAGTTACTAAATACGCACTGACTGATTCCTAGGTCTACACACACATCCACTCATTCACCCATACAGTCACTCATACATGCAGTCACTCATCAATACAACACTATCATATGCACTCATACACCTATACAGACACTCACACACTGCCACATATCCAGAGTTACTCACACACTTAGTCAGTCATGCAAAGAATCAATCATACTTTCATTTACTCACCTATACAGTTATACAGACACAACCTCACTTATTCATACAGATACTAACACATAATTACTCTCTTATAGAATCACTGATACATATACACACTCATCCATGCAGCCACTCTCACAATTACTGACTCTCACATATAGTTATTTATATACACCATCACTCACATATACTGCCTTTTACATAAGTAGTTACTTGCACATGTACCACTGAGACATCCATTCACTCACCAACACACCCATACACACACTCACCCACCCATACAGCTGTTTCCCCATGCACTCTTGAACCCATACAACCAGTGAATCAACCACTCACACATCTATGCACAGAGTCACACACCTCCCACCCACCCACACACACACTCAGGCAGCCATACAAATACTCAGGCAAGCAATCAATAACCCATATAGACACTCATGGAGCTACTCACCAACCCATGCAGCAGCTTACACAACAACAGACAGACTGATACAGACTTTCACACAGTTTAGTCACTAACCCATGCATTCAGTAAGACACATTTATTCACTCACTTATACAGTCAGTCACGTACCTACTAAATCCTCCATACAGACACTTATACACCCACTCATTCCTCAATACAGCTTGGCATATATATAAAACAAAATTAAACTTTACAGAAACACACAGTCACTGGATGATGTCATCAGTGATGTCATCAGTGATGTCATATGAGATGTCATCAGTGATGTCATCAGTGATGTCACTGACCATGTCATCAATGATGTAATATGTGACGTCATCAGCAGAGCATTGCGGGGGCGCAAGTTATAGTTAGCTGAACTAACTATAACGCCGGAATTTCTATGGTTTTGTACGAGTGAAATGTCCAACTAACTATAACGTTCCTGAAACCTATGGTTTTTTCAGTTAATATATATATAGATGAAGGCTCAGACGCGGAGCACTCGCGGGACACTGTTGATTTTAATGAGCATAAATGAGCAAAAGCATTTCGGCGTGCTGCCTTCTTCAGTGCTCTGCAACAGTGCACCACAAAATAGCGTGTGTTTCAATAAAGTTCTTTTAAATGGAGAATGGAGCCATAAGCAGCAACAAAGGACTGTGGCCAATCGTTATTCCATTCTTTAAATCACTGGCTGCCATCTTGGTATGCACTTGAATGGTTTTAATTCAATAGTAGACAAATCGTTTTTCAGTTATTAAAAGTTCTTTAGTTCTCAAATGAACACATGCTACATAGTCTCTCACATGGCAGAAAAACGAAATTGCCTACTTTCATTTGTGTGCTGGCTGAATCCATACTGTCCTTTGTAAAATCACTGCTGTGTATCTCCAAGAGGGGTGCAACTGAACAGTCTCTCTGTCCCTCGTCACTGCTGCTGTTCTCATTTCGGCAAGTCCCCGCAGGTTTAAGTCTGTATGCTTGCCACATCAATATATAATTGACAACTTTCGTGGTTGACCGGGAAATGTTTCCATTTAAACTGCAGTGGTTCTGGCAGAAGTAAATAAACGCTCCAAGTCACCCTGACTGCCGAACTCTGGACGGGTGCTTCCTTTCCGCAAATGTGAAGGGTGGGATCACGATAATAAATGAAGGCTCAGACGCAGAGCACTCGGGGGACACTGTTGATTTTAATGAGCATAAATGAGCAAATGCATTTCGGCGTGCTGCCTTCTTCAGTGCTCTGCAACAGTGCACCACAAAATAGCGTGTGTTTCAATAAAGTTCTTTTAAATGGAGAATGGAGCCATAAGCAGCAACAAAGGACTGTGGCCAATCATTATTTCATTGCTGAAATCACTGGCTGCCATCTTGGTATGCACTTGAATGGTTTTAATTCAATAGTAGACAAATCGTTTTTCAGTTATTAAAAGTTCTTTAGTTCTCAAATGAACACATGCTATATAGTCTCTCACATGGAAGAAAATATTTTTTTACTGACAAAAAACAAAAGTTACAGGGGCGTTATAGTTAGGAAATGGAATTAAAAAAAACCTTAGAAACTCACTGAAAAAAACAAAGGTTACAGGGATGTTATAGTTAGGCTGACATTTCCCTCATACAAAACCAGCAAAATTCAGAGTATACAAGCACACACACATATACATATATATCTATATATATATCTATATATAACACAAGAAATTCACGCACCATCCGCAGCGCGAAAGCAAGCCCTCCAGTCGGACATCAGGTAAATCAGTTTATTCTTCAGCAGGTAAAGCATTACGCGTTTCAACCCCAGGTGGGTCTTAGTCATATGCAAATGAGAGGGGCAGTTACCACAGGATTTAAATACACTTGGATCTTAAAAAGTGAAGAAGGACTACGAGTGCCATACAAATATTTTACAATAAAGATAGTTTTTTCTTCAATCTTAGGGACCAAATAACTGTTCACTTCATCAGTACTCTTAAAATTAACTGGCTAATGCCCACTACTCACAAATGTTCGAGTTTAACAGTTATGGTTCACAATCCTGTCATTGATTGGACTTCAGTATCCATAATGCATTGCAAATATTTTCTTAGGCCTCGTAATGTCCATCTTTATATCTTGCACTCAAATGCCTTAGTAAGTCTAAATGAAATTCAAATGTCACATTTGAGCTTTTAAAAGGATAAATTCCATGTCGTGCTCAGTGGCAATCAATAGTCATTTTACCTTCCAGGCACTGTCCCTCACGTGCTCATTGTCCAGATTTACAATGTAGCTGCCTGTGAAGCAATTACCTTCGTCCGACTGTGCAAGAGTACAGCGACTCCTGCAAACCCTGGCTGCCTCTCAGATGTCGAGAAATCTCCAGCCAGCAGGCCTCCTTGAAAAACACTGGCGGAGCCTCCCGTATTTTGAGTGGCACCATCACGGCAAAATCTTTCTTTTCCAAATTTAACACAGCCGGCGGGCCTCCCATTCCATATAAATCCAAATGCAATTGTGACGATAGGGAGCCCAGCCTGGCGGGTCGGGGCTTGTAGGCGACGTCACCGCCTTAACACAACACAAGAAATTCACGCACCATCCGCAGCGCGAAAGCAAGCCCTCCAGTCGGACATCAGGTAAATCAGTTTATTCTTCAGCAGGTAAAGCATTACGCGTTTCAACCCCAGGTGGGTCTTAGTCATATGCAAATGAGAGGGGCAGTTGCCACAGGATTTAAATACACTTGGATCTTAAAAAGTGAAGAAGGACTACGAGTGCCATACAAATATTTTACAATAAAGATAGTTTTTTCTTCAATCTCAGGGACCAAATAACTGTTCACTTCAACAGTACTCTTAAAATTAACTGGCTAATGCCCAGTACTCACAAATGTTCGAGTTTAACAGTTATGGTTCACAATCCTGTCATTGATTGGACTTCAGTGTCCATAATGCATTGCAAATATTTTCTCAGGCCTCATAATGTCCATCTTTAAATCTTGCACTCAAATGCCTTAGTAAGTCTAAATGAAATTCAAATGTCACATTTGAGCTTTTAAAAGGATAAATTCCATGTCGTGCTCAGTGGCAATCAATAGTCATTTTACCTTCCAGGCACTGTCCCTCACGTGCTCATTGTCCAGATTTACAATGTAGCTGCCTGTGAAGCAATTACCTTCGTCCGACTGTGCAAGAGTACAGCGACTCCTGCAAACCCTGGCTGCCTCTCAGATGTCGAGAAATCTCCGGGCCGGCAGGCCTCCTCGAAAAACAGTGGCGGAGCCTCCCGTATTTTGGAGTGGCACCATCACGGCAAAATCTTTCTTTTCCAAATTTAACACAGCCGGCGGGCCTCCCATTCCATATAAATCCAAATGCAATTGTGACGGTAGGGAGCCCAGCCTGGCGGGTCGGGGCTTGTAGGCGACTTCACCGCCTTAACACAACACAAGAAATTCACGCACCATCCGCAGCGCAAAGCAAGCCCTCCAGTCGGACATCAGGTAAATCAGTTTATTCTTCAGCAGGTAAAGCATTACGCGTTTCAACCCCAGGTGGGTCTTAGTCATATGCAAATGAGAGGGGCAGTTACCACAGGATTTAAATACACTTGGATCTTAAAAAGTGAAGAAGGACTACGAGTGCCATACAAATATTTTACAATAAAGATAGTTTTTTCTTCAATCTCAGGGACCAAATAACTGTTCACTTCATCAATACTCTTAAAATTAACTGGCTAATGCCCACTACTCACAAATGTTCGAGTTTAACAGTTATGGTTCACAATCCTGTCATTGATTGGACTTCAGAGTCCATAATGCATTGCAAATATTTTCTCAGGCCTCGTAATGTCCATCTTTAAATCTTGCACTCAAATGCCTTAGTAAGTCTAAATGAAATTCAAATGTCACATTTGAGCTTTTAAAAGGATAAATTCCATGTCGTGCTCAGTGGCAATCAATAGTCATTTTACCTTCCAGGCACTGTCCCTCACGTGCTCATTGTCCAGATTTACAATGTATATATATAGATATAGATATAGATATAAATACACACACATAAACTTATATGTATATACAAAACAGCTTCCAAGTGTTCCAGTGAGTGTAAATGATGGGAAGTGTGATTTCTTTTTAATTTGGCAGCACATTTCGGCATTTTCCAGCACCTTTGTCAAAGTCTCAACCTAGTGCAAACAAAGTGGCATTGATATAATCAACAAACTGCCATTGACATTCAGGATAGGCTCCAACATAACCGTCTCTCTTATTGAAAATTTAGGACCTGATTACGAGTTCTGGAAGTGAGGGGGCGGGTGGTACGCCACAGCCGTGCCCCTGCACCGACGAGACTCGCCACCTCCCGCCTGCCAGATTACGACTTTAAAGTGATCTGGCAGGCGCATTGGCAATCCCACGGCGGTGCTTCTTTCAAAGGCGGTGGCGCCTTTGAAAAAGGCACCTCAGTGAGAACATGTGCGGCATGGACTCGAACGTCCATGCCTTTGCAGGAACTGTTGTGCATGCACACAGGGAGGCACATGTTATGCCCCCCTGTGTGTATCCACAAGCGTAGGAGGCACATGGGTCCCCTATGCTTCCTCTCTTCCACAGTGTACATGGAGGAGGAACCTCATGACACCACCGGCAGAAAGGAAACTCGTAATATGCTTTGCAGGACCTCGGCAGTCCCGCCAAGAATATTGTGGCCTCCTGACCGCCACGCCACCTCCAGGGAATGGTGGTTCCCTGGCAGCAGCGGCAGTCCCAGGGTGTTCCGACCAGCCAACTCGTAACTAGGGCCTTTGTCTTTTCTTTTTCTTTTTCATACTTCATGGCTTGTAAGGACTTTGTAATGCACACATGAGTGTCGGCAAGCGTGGCAGAGGGCTAGTATTCACTGAATATTATGTGGGTAAAGCCTTCCTACGTAGTTGCCATTTTGTAATGTTATCTGACCAAACTATCCACAATCCATAGTAGGTGCACACCGTAGTTCCTCTATATCACTATCTTCATGCACTAATACGCCTCCATGCCCTGCTAGTGAAAAAAAGGTGAACGAAAATGCAACATGGAACCTCCTCTAATTGATCTTCTAATGATGTACTAATTAAGAAGCCACGTACGCTGATGAATGTTTACAGATTCAATATTCATTCATATCCATTCTCTCCAATGGGCAAGTCCATGAAATTAACACAAATAAAAAATTTGATATTTCTTTCATAGCTATTAATTCTCCCTGCATTCAACTCGCCCCAGTGGGCCTATTGGGGGTTATGTCACCCCAATGGACCTCTTTTGGTACATGTATTTAAGGGGGTATCTGCCCAGAGAGAATAAAAGGACTTAACCATGTTCACCAGCCATGGCCCATATGGGTACATAAACCACCATATATAGTTACAGTCTGTGTTCTCATAAACTCCAACAGGGGGACCACCATAAATTAACAACATTATGAGGGAATACTTTTTCAATTTAGTCAAATTTTAGTCCATGAGATGATGAAGAGACTGATTGGAAAACTTAAGAAAACTGGAATTCAAGATGATCATTGAATTAGGAACAAAATCTGTAATGCTGATGAGGAACTTTCAACACACATCGATGTATGAACTCAATTTAAATAATTGGTTAAATTGCAAATGTATTTCTTCATGATGTCTTAAATTTATGGTGATCCTCTGTGTAATTATGTATATGAAGATGCCTTGCTGAATGAATGTATCCGGTGTGGGGAAGTTTAGAGCCAAGCCGAGCTCTGAATATGCTAAAGAATAACGGAGTGAGCCAGACGAAAGGGAGGGGGGTGGGTTCCTTAGGAATGTTTTTTTTCAAATTATAATGTTTACATACGGTCATTGAAGGACAATTAACCTCCGTTAAATCTTCAGTTGCGTGTGGATGTTACAATACTGATGTTTTGCATAGGTACCTGCCTATTCCTTGAATGTATCCAATCTGAACAGAGAAGTTTCTGCTTATTCAATATTTGTTGCTTTACCTATGCATCCACTGTTCCCACTCTCACTCTAGATGTGGCACTTTGTAAAATCAATAAAGTATGTTTAAAAAAAAACATTATGTATAGTGCATGGCTACTGTAAGTGTGGCCTTATTGATACGCTGTGGGAGGCATCCAGCTGCATGCATTTACGGATGAGATCAGCGCTGGTTGGTGAAACTCTACATAGAGCTGAAGATGAAATTTCATTCTACATTGAAAGTCAAAGGTTGTGCGTTGTCACTTCCTGTGATGTAATAGGAATCAAATGGGAAGCAAACTGTTATTCTTCAGGCCACATTTACTAAGACACCACACCATTGCAAAGAGATGTAAAGTCACACAATGTGGCACAAAGAAAGGTAGACATTAGTATTCATTATAAAGCGCAAAACTTATTCAATTGCAGCACCATAAGTAATTTCCATTGCTTTGCTTCAATTTGAGTCAAGATGGCATTACTGGGTTGTTCACTGCAAGCACCAAAAAGTTTTTGACTCAAAGCCCAATTTACCTAGATAGTCAGACCAGGATTTGCAACAAAAACTAGCACCTCCTTGAAGCAGGCACTAACAAGGAGAAATATTTTAATTTCCGGAAAAATCCACGCATTGCATGTGTGCTGAAGTCCACAGCACATATACAGTATGTGGGGTTCTACTATTTTTCCGAGAATTGGTTTCCCATTTGAGTATGTCTGAAAAGGGTACTCTTTATTACTGTGAAGAATTCATAGCCAGACTACTTTTTATGCCATCTTTTTTGTGCTCTCCTTTGCAGACTCCTGATTCAACTCTGCAAGGAAACTAGAGAAAATTAAGATGATATTTAGAACTAAGGGGCATATTCTCAAGGACTCATCGCCGAGTTAATGGCACTTTAGCGCAGCAAAAGTGGCGAAAGAATCATCGCCCCATTCACAAGCTGGTGCAAACTCCCCACATCGCCAGTATATCAGCGATAGCTGCCGCAAAAAACATCGCCACGGATGAGAGAGACAAATAACGGTAATGATATGCAGAGTAGGCGTTCCCGTGCAAAAACACACGAAAACACCACTTCGCAAAATTCTCAACGACCAGCCAGAACTGCGATGCGACCCAAAAACAGGCGATAAGGCGCGTTAGCAGCAGGGATTTAACACCTGCCTTTTACTGGTGGTAAGCAGGACGACAACCTGCAGTATAAAGGGAGCCCAGCCCAGAGCCACATCGGCAGACCAACACATGTCATGGAGCTACTGATCATGCAGCTCGGAGCCCCAAGAGGCCCACAACACCCACCACCACCCCCCCCAGGCCCCCCACCCCCCCCAGGACCAACCCCCCGGACTACCACCGAGGCAGCGCAGAATGAGACAGCGGTCCTTCCGAAAACGCACCAGCCTTTGGAGACTTAACGCCAGAGGAAGTCATTGCCCACTACAGGCTCAAAAGGACGACCATCCTCCGCATCCTGACCCACATTGCACACAGGCTGACGGTACCAACACAGCGGAGAACCAAGATCCCTCCGCAGACAAAGCTGCTGGCTGTGCTGCACCTGTTGGCCTCTGGTACCTTCCAACCAACAACTGCCAGAGTCGGAGGAGTCTCACAGCCAGCCCTATCAAAGTTCCTCACACCTGTCTTGGATGCCATCATCAGCTTGATACCCCAGTACCTTCACTTACCCCACACTGCGCAGGAACAGCTGGAGACCAAGCAAGGCTTCTACGCCATAGCTGGCTTCCCGCACGTTTTGGGGGCAATTTACTGCACACATGTCCTACTTGTGCCCCTGCCGACACTGCACACAATTACCGTAACAGGAAGCACACACATTCCATCAATGTGCAGGCAATAGTGGACCACCGGGGACTCTTCACCAACGTCGTCGCCAACTACCCAGGCAGTGTGCATGATTCCTACATCTTCATACAGACCATCATCAACCAGCGCTTCCAGGATGGCACCTACGGAAATGCACTGCTCGTCGGTAAGTACCAACGGAACACACCACACACCTCAACTCCACAATCAGACAACTCACAACTGTGGGAATGCACACGTTACAACATCACATATGACATGCCAAACAACATGCCCACCTACCAGACACGGCAACACATGGAAATGTGGTAACAGGGGCCAGACATCCAGACAAGCCATCCACGTAATGGCACCTCTGCCACACAATAGCAGGATGTGGTGAGAGGCGGGAACCAAGTATGTGCGAGGGAGGCAAGTGACCCATGAATCAGAATGTACACAATGCCAAGTGTGGAGGGGATGTGCTGGACAGACTTAAGTATGCAGAGCACAGACATGTCCATTTGGACATATACTGCTGGTGTTTGTAGTGTTGTAGACAGTGGGTGCTACCATGTTACTTCAGGCAGTGGGGTAGACCCTGGACATGTAGCCATGTCGTCCCCCCCTGTAAGCGTAAGCAGAGTGGGCTGGGCCAGCGTAGGAGTGGCAATCAATAGCCCGGGGCTCAGGGCGTGGTTCACTTCTGGGATGGCCACCAAGGCAACTACTGCGTGTGTCTCTGTTCCCGTCATATCCTGACCATAGGCCTACACACACGTGGCCGACCACCTTCAATGGCCAATATCACAGTGTTGTTGTCAGGCTTGTAGACATGAAAAGACAGTCATGACAATGGTGTGTCCTAGGAGTGCAAGTTTTGCAACTGCGCAGCGCACACAAATAAATAGGCTCGAGGGGAGTGAGGAGCAGCTGTGAGGCAACGTACTACACATGGATGCCGCTCATTTGCCACATGCATGACATGTCAGACATGTATCCTAAAGTCCCACACATCACACACCAATATACTAATAAGCCTGCCAACACAGAATGCCGAACCACCGATTGACACATCTCTCTCCCCTGTCACAGGTGATCAAGGATATGCACTCTGCCCGTGGATGATGACACCCCTCCGAGTCCCGAACACCCAGGCCCAGAGGCAGTACAATGCGGCCCACATACGCACCAGGGGCATTGTGGAGCGCTCATTTGGCGTGTTGAAGTCACGTTCCAGGTGCCTGGACATCACAGGTGGAAGACTCCTGTACAGCCCGCAAATAGTGTGCAAGATGATCATTGCATGTTGTGTGTTGCACAACATATGTGTATGCACCAATGTCCCATGGATCCAAGTGCCTGTAGAACTGGACGATGATGATGAAGATGAGGCAGGTGGACCACACCCCAGTGCAGCAGCAGCTGGAATAGCCCGAAGGGACACTATCATTCACAATTTCTTCACATAAGCACGTCACATGGGGACTGTCCTTAGCAATCATGGGACAGGTCAAAATGACCACAGGCACAGCATTTGCAAATAAATTCATTCCTAGACACATTCCCTGTGTGCATGTCACTCCTCTGCATTGGCATATTGCTCAGACAAGTGTATGTGCAACATTTAGTGCTGTCAATTACACCAATGGCAATTGGATGGTGGTAGTGTCACCTCCGTTATCGGGATCCTGTTTTCCTGTGGACTGAACCATGTCTTCCTCTTCTTCTTCTCCTTGCCCTTCCATGGCCCGAGGTCCCAGGCTGGTCCTCCGTGGGGCTTGTGGGGTTTGAGTTGTCCTCTGTACTTGCTCCAGCTCCCTCCATTGTGCTTCGCAGTTGTTATGTCTTTTCTATTTCTTTCTGTTTTTTTTGCTGCTTTTATGGTGATTTTACCCGCCTGACGTGGGAATTGCAAGCCTGCCGCTGCTTGTCGCCGATTTTTCTATCGCGGTTGGGCCCATCACAACTTTTTTCACGTTCGGGTTCAGATTTTTATCGCCGTCCCGGTAGTGTTATCGCTGACATTTGCCGCGTTATCGGGGTACTATCGCATGTTACCGCCGTGTTGTGAATGCCACGTTAACATGGGGTTATTTTCCCGCGCTAGACGGCGATATGAAGACTTGCGTTAACCTATTTTGGCAATGATTATCGCACGTTCTTGAGAATATCCCCCTAAGATACATGGCCATGTTATGATGGGCTTCCTTAAAGGTAACACCATACCAGTAGGCGTTCAAATCAGAAATGTCTCAGTAATCTATGTTGATGACCCCAAATACAGATGTGACTTTAGCTACATTTCAAACCAATATTCTAAACATTGGATGGCCCTTGGTATAGACACGGCACTCAAGTATACCAACCAATTAGCCAAAGAAATAGCTGATATAGAAAAGGAGATTTTAGAGGACCAAAGCTTGACAGGAGTCAGAGAAGGACTCACTAATTTGGAGAAAACAATCTCTGAATTTGAATTTTTCTCTTACTGCAATATGAACTGCATTTATTTTCTATAATTAAGATTTTTAACTGTTTGGAAGTTCTCCTTCTATTTCGAATTTAACGATCACCTGATATGTGGTTTGTGGAAGATTGTTGCTTGGTTCTAAATTTTCTTGTATAAATTCTCTTGTATAAAGTCTTTTTGCACCGTATTATTTGCTGATTTGCACTGTGCCTTCACACTTTTTGCACATATTAAATGTTTCTGCATTGCACTCATATAAAATTTGTTTTAAGTGTGCTCAATAAGTTTTCTTCTGCATTCTACCTTTATGCATTTTTTGTTTTGACCATTATTATTTGGGCTTACCTGTTTGAGTAGCTCACCTTCTTTTATTCTCCTCCCCACAAGTGGACCATCTCTTTGTTGCACTTCCCAAATCATTCTATTGGATCTTTCCAAATTTAACTAGACATATGACTTTGTATGGGTTTGTACAAACACTATGCTAGACAGCGCACACTGACTTCTGCAACACTACGAGTCACGCAAAGCAGCATTTTAGAGTTCTAGCGCAGTGCATGACCGGAGCTGCAGGCCAACCTTACTAGGTATGACTGTTTTCCTCCTTGCACAATGCAGCAATTCTGGTTGTTGTTCTATGTTACGTTAAAAATGAATAAATATGCCCCTTTTAATTTTATGGAAGGGTGCTACTGTATCATCCCCAGCCATGCTGCTGAGCATTTTTGCCTCTCATAAACATGGGCAAAGCGGGCAATTACCCAGGGGTCCACTAGAAAGTGAACCTTCTCTCTATTAGACTTCTATCTAGATTTAATTCTCTAACTTAACCTCTCACCCTCTCTGCATACATCTATCTCTGACTATACCTCTTACCAGTGCAATCTTAAAGATTTTTGGGGTCCCGACATTACATATTTCAACTGTATTTTTTGACCCTGTTAAATTTAACATATAATTTAGTATTGTTTGGCATCATGCAGGCTTGAATTTGC
Source organism: Calotriton arnoldi (assembly GCA_963921515.1). NCBI lineage: Eukaryota > Metazoa > Chordata > Amphibia > Caudata > Salamandridae > Calotriton > Calotriton arnoldi. The sequence goes on from CAWUFW010012241.1 coordinate 352,160, forward strand.
AGGAAAAGTGTAATTTATTAATTTATTTAGTCAGTGTTTTATATAGCGTGGACATGACCCTGGAAGGGTATCAGAGCGCTTCACATATACATAGCCTTAGACTTAGGACAGCAGGAATGGCATGAACTTAATTAAAAATAACAAGCGTACAATAAATTGCTAGAGAACAATTGAGCTACGATTTGACAGAGAAACATTTGTGCATTCACCCTCATATATACAATTCCAAACGAATACTAGCGGTCAATTTGTATTACAGGTGTGTGACAGGAAAGTAACCTAACAGTGTCTAGGCTACTGTTATTATGGGGGGAATTTGCTCATAAAAAAGGACTTGGACAGTATTTTTCTAATCTTCACAAAGGTAGGTAGTAGGGGAAATCCTGCGCAGGGTAATGTACAAATTTCTACGGGTCAAATATTACAACGAGTGTGAATGCTTCAAGGCTAACATTCAACGACTACCCCACGTTGTAAAAATGTAGAACAGGGTAAACATATAATACAAATTTAACAATTGACAGCCTGAGCAAAAACACTAAAGTAAAAGCACATATAAACATTCGACTCTTAGTCTGTAATTGTTTCTTCTTGTTTTATTCCACGGCTATGTATCTGATCCAGTGGTAATTTCACGGTAATTTCTCAATGCAAAACATCATTTACCTCTAGTTTACCGCTTTAAAGGTGATGGACCTTTGCTACTGTGTATCACCTTCAGGAGACTTTACATAAACATGAAAAATCAAAATGCAATTAATATTTAAGCCAATAAAGAGAGTTGTGAGTATTTTTAAAGGGTTTTATTTTCTAGTCAAAAGTTAAGTTTCTCTGACCCTTTATTCATTAGTCAAATATCAATCAGGTTACAGAATTGAAAAATAGGAAAAATAGAATTAAGACAAAACATATTATAGATTGCATACAAAGCACTCCATAAAGAAAGGGAAACCCCTAATTCTATGTCAGTCAGAACTCTTTAAAGAGTTCAGGAAAAATATAATTCAAGAGTGAGTTTTGCAAGGCTAATCAATAATTATTAATCAGCAAAAATCTCCCATAAGGAGAAATAAATGCATAAGACAAAAACCTGTCTTGATCTCTCAGCTGTTCTCTCTTCGATGGTCTGTTCATCTGTCTCTCTCCCTCTCTATGTTTGACAGAGAGGCTGCTCCTTGAAAATGCCCTCCCTTCACAAGACCACAGAAGAATGTGATCTGCCTTGCCAAAAATATGACGTGCAAGGACTCTCTGAAAAAAATATGAGCAAGGCCCCCTCCTCCCTCTGTGTCTCCTCGGACGCAATCTCCTCCCAGGCTGCACCCGCGACGTTCATGTACCTAACCCAAATGATGTCTGGTCAGATCTGCTCCTTCTCCTCTCCTCTCCCCCTAAAGACTGACACGCCCCCTATGGGGTCATTTTTTATACTCTAATTCTTGGCTGACTATACTAATAATGTTGCAGTTTCAGTAGAAACTCGCACTGTGATTGGTTAGCATAGGTGACATGAGGGTCTCATCATCCTGTTCTCATTGCAAATCCAACTCATACCAGTTTTAACAAAGGAAGCGTTAAGGCTTAATACAGTCATATGTTTCACCATCAATAATTATACAAATATTGCAACATTTAAGGGGAAAAATGTATCAGTCCATTTCCTTCTCGCTTTCACATCGCACGCAGGGATGACACTCTCCCACAAACACTGGTACATTGGCACGATGACAGGAGTGTACAGTTCATTGTGGCCTTGACCCATGTGTCTTCACTTGAGGCACTTGGCAGTTCATGCAGCTGGCACAATCTTCTGCGCATGCGTCTCTCATTCAGCACACTGCTAAGAATTCTCAGCCATGCTGGATTCCTAGGCAGCCATTTTATTGTGGGCCCAAAAAGCAAAACAAACACAAAAGAATATTAATTTATGAAATAAAACCCATTATGTTTACCTCCCCCATACTAGTACCCTGTATTAGTTATTACCTAGCAAAAGCTATTAGTTTAAAGCAGCTTTTCTATCATTTGTGCACCACATGCAAAATGTGCAATGTACAACATAGCATAAACATGCACCAGTGTAAATTTTCAAAGCGCAAACAGTTAATACATACTCATAGCAACATGCTCTAATGTTTTAGATAGCTTTTCATGCAACATGCGTTTGCCCCACGTGTAGTGTTGGTGCATGGTTGATTAATTAATACACATTATAAGAAAGATATGTTATGAATTGAATATGCATTGTCTAAATATGCAACAAAGCCAAAGTCTCTTGAGACGGGAACAGGGAGTGTTGATTACAAGGAAAAGGAGCTGGGAGGAGAGAACACACATTCCATTCTTATCTTCAAAGCTAAAGAGGAAACTGAAATCACGAGTTTTTCTACACTGCAAAAACACGTTAATTCAGCACAATTATGTGCTACTTTAAAATTTTAAAAAAACATTCTCTAAATTAAATGTACATTCTATAGTGAGGTTAAATCTAAACTAAACTCATTAAACATCCATGATTAATTAATTAAGCATGGTTTTACATGATTTCATTTGCAGGCCTCTTTCATGTTTTTCACTTTGCATGCACCAAAAGTGCCACTTTAAAATGCAGTCTGTCTGAAACACAAAAATAAAGCAATGCCTGAATCCAGATGAAATCTGAGCTACATCAATCCTCCCTTTTATAAAGTCAAATCATGATACCTCCATTGATTTGTTCTTTATCACACTTATTTAATCTCACAGGTGACTTTTTTATTGCAAAAGCTGAGCATATAACAATTTTACCTCTATTTCTAAGGCAACACAAATTTTGTCTGTAATCAGATCATATATATCCAAGCTCAACATTTTAGTGCAGAGTTCTGTAAGTAACTTCCTGGAACAGTTAGTCTTCTTTAAATTAAGTAACTAAAATAATAAAAGGAAAATTCAACAGAACAGTGTTTTTTTACTTCTTTATCTTTTCTTCTTTTTCTTTCATCCTTCAAAGATTCTTTTCTCTTCAGCTCTTGACAATTCTCAGTTATTTGTTTCAGCATTTCTTTTTCTCTTTGTCACCAGCTTGCCATCAGGGTGGCTCATACAGTTCATTCAAAGTGGCATTCTGTACTTTTCCCATGCATTTTGACCACTCAGGTGCTGAGAAACTCTGACAGAGCACCAACAATTCTTTGCACCTTTTCAATCCAAGCCTTTCACTTTTATTTTCACTTTGATCAGATTCAGATGTTTCAGCTATGGGTGCAATTGATTTTTCAAGGGACCACTGTAGACGTTTTGGATACCCTTTCAGCCGGCTTTTTCCTACCTCCACTCGTCGGCCCACAGCACTAATTTCTTCTTCAGAGGCTGCACCTGACTCATTCACCCCTTTGACACCGCTTTCATCTGTGTCAGTTTCCACTTTTGCTTTTCCAGTGCAACTTCAGTTTTCTCTAGTGCTGCTTCACGCTCTGTGTGTTCCCTTACAGCTTGACTGACCCTCTTCTGTGGGCTTATGACCACTGCTGGCATCTTTTCTTGAAGAGGAGCTGTTTTATCAGGGGGACACAGGACCATACGTGTGTGAGAGGCATGCACCCTATTTGGAAGGCCACCACATTTCACAACAGCCTTTGCCAGGATCATTTGGAACAGGCCTTTCCGTTTCACAGCATCTCTCAGATCAAAGTTTTGGCACCATCCATTATGCAGATCTTGTGTAGCAGCTGCAATCTGGTGAGAAACTGCACGCTCCACATCAGCCAGACCTTCACAGCAATGGCTAGTCTTTTCATTTGTGTTTTTCACAAGTGCATTTGCATGTACATATTCAAGCCACTTCAGTGATGCTGAAACACAGTCTTTTGCAAAGTGAAACTCTGTGCTGTCTTTGTGTTGCTTTATTGTACTTGAAACTTCAGGCAGATAGTTACAATCCAATCTTTGTCCAATCTGTTGTTCTGCACACATCATCTTTGAGACCTCATTATGATCTGATTTCAGAGAAACTGGCAATCTATACCTGGGCATCAGTTTTTGCAATAACACATTTACTACTATGCAGTTGTCATTTTTCTCAAAATATGTTCTGATACAACATTGCTGTTCTGCTTCTGAAACATTTTCTTGAGCCTCTATTAATTCATCTGTGAAAATTGCATTGAATGTAAATGCTAACAGAACACAATTTGGTGCAACTGAATTAACATTTCTCTCTCCCATGACAACAGTGACTCCCATTTGAGCAGATATACTGCATGTTATGGTAAGGGCAATGAATTTCGAATTTTGGGCTGAGGTAACTACTGAAAGCCATGAAGGTTTGACAACATAATGTATAAGGAGCACAGCATGTGCTGCTTTTAATGTGTCATTTTTACCTTTCAAATATGGGCCAACTACAAAATGGACATTGTTGGGCTGATTCAGACGTTCATCATTAAAGTCTAACCTTGGCTTCATGCATATATTCATGATATCTAGACACTCATATTCAGTTTCACCACAAACCATTTGATTTGCTGGCATTTCTGTGATGTTAGGGTCAAAGGTCATTGGGAAATACATCACAGACCTTTGAACACATTCATGTTTTTGAACAGGCACTGAGAGAGCGCAGCCCTCCCTCTCACTGCAAATTGGTGTATTTTCTTTTAAATAAACTTGCATTCCTAATGCCGGGGCGCGACACTTTTTCTCTTTCCACTCTAGGAATGCTTTTGTGCAATTGTTGTCCAATGGAAGCGGATCAGACACATTCTTGTGTGTCAGCCTCAGTAAAGGCTTAGCCACTAGGGAAAGGTTTAGTAACCACTCTCTACAGCAGCTAACCCTTCCCAAAAACTTCCTGACTTCTTTCTGAATTTGAGGTGGATTCATCTGGTGAATTATTTCCACTCTCTCTGGTGACACCTTTCTACCTCCCTTTCCAATTATGTATCCCAGACATTCATTTTCTTTTTGACAATACTCCTGACTATCTTCATGCAATGGCACTGTGATATGAACTTGACAAAAATCAATAACAGTAACCCATTCTTCAGCACATGGAATGTGAAAAAAGTTGTTGACTGGATTCGGTACCATAGGGCAACATAGAAAAGTTATGCTATTAATCTCCTGCACTAATCTGTTCTTTTCATTTAGTTTCTGTGAACCTGTGATCAGAAAGTTACATAAACTTCCAATCAATTCCATCAAAAATCCTTTACTCAGTTTATCTCCAATTATTGGTAACATTTCTGCAACTGATGGTGTTCTTGAATACATGTCATCTGGTTCTAATTTGAATAAGACATGTTCTGCACTCTTTATTAATCTGACATCTTTCTCTGTGAACTCTCTTATTTCTGTGTTTATTATTTCTTTTAAATCAGAAGGTAATTTTTCAACTGTTCTCTCTGAAAATAATGCTACAGCAGTCTCTTGTTGGGCCATTTTAAAATGTACATCCTCATCAGGAATCTGAAAATTAACATCATCTGGTGTACAGTAATCTGTGCTGTTTAATTTGCAAGACAATTGTTTTCCTGCCAGGCCTGAGTCACAAACAACAACTTGGCAATTTTTATCAAATGGGCCTATTTTTGCTCCAACCTTTTCTAAAACTGGGTTTGTAATTTCTTTGTTTAAAACTCCTACAACTAAGGGGCCGATTCCGATCTCGGCCGGTAGGGCTCCGAATCGGATTCGGCATAACCGGATCCGATTCGGAGCCCTATTTCCCGACCGATTCGTACGCGCGTCCGGACGAGCGAATTCGCCGACCGACTCGTTCGGGCGTCCCAACCGCTCCGAACGACTCGTTCCCGGGTCTAACCGCACCGACAGACTCGCTCGGACACGACTCGCACCGCGCAATGGAGACGTTCCCCGGCCGGGTAAGGACGATGCGCGCCGCGAGCAGTCCGACCAACACGCGCCGTCCGGCTCGAAAGAGCAGTCGGAGCCGTACTTCGGGGGTCCGTGTCGGACCCCCCTGTACGCATAGCTGCGCAAGTCGCACACAGGGGGGACCCATGGGTCCCCCCTACCTGTGCGTGTATGGCGCGAGTCGCTTCGCCGCGTACCCACTGTAGGGGGCACCCTTGTTCGCCTCGCACCCATTGAGGCAATGGGAGCCCGCGTACACGTTGTACGACCGGCTCCCATTGACTTCAATGGGAGTCCGACCGACTCGAGTACGATAGCATACGGACGCATCGTACTCGTTCGGTCGGGCTGCACGGGTCCGATTCGGTCGGAAATCTCTCCGGGTCCGGCTCGGTCGGAGAGATTTCCGGCCAGAATCGGAATCGGCCCCTAAGTCTGGACCTTCCACTGTTTTCACAATGGACTTGGTAAATTCAGAATTGTTAGGGTTAAAACTCTCATTTTCAAATACAGCAACCTGTTGAAATGGGTTCTGATTTTGTTTCTGGAAAGAATTCACATTTGCTCTGGACAACTTATTTAAATTAATTTGAGCATTTTCCATATTTTGTGGGAGCATCTGAGCTTGAAAAACTCCTGCCATTGGTACCTGTTTCTGAACTGACACTTGCATTTGCATAACTGGCATATTTTGCACCTGCATTTCTCTCTGTGCTTGCACATTTCCAATTGCTACATCATGTTTAAATTTACATTTCTTCTTCCAATGCTCAAATCTGTTACAAAGATGGCAAAGTGATACTTTTTCCAGCAGTGCAACATCCATACCTGAATTTGCACGAACCAAAACACCTTTACTTCCATCCTGTGTTCTTTTAATTTGTACCCAATTAACATCCTTTGCTGGCACTCCAGGAAAGTAATCACTGCTACGTTTTTCTCCATAACAACAGAAAATGATGGTGCATTCATGTAAACACTTTTCATTGTCTCCTCACCTGGCCTTTGCACAGCAACTTTAGATTCAAACCATAATTCAGTTTGCATGGCAATGTCAAAGAACATTTCCAAATTAATACACAACTCTTTTAACATTTCAACAAATCCATCAACTTGTGGGTACCACAGCATAAGTTTGTCTCTCAATCTTTCGGAATGTGTTCAGAAATGCTGCAAGTTCACTTTTATTCCGTGGCACATGAACATGCACTTCTCCCACCTTTTCTTTCAATGAGTAAGCAAAAGCTTCTCCCTCATCCTGTTTATTATTTTTCCTAACAAGGTCTGGTGGTTTCTTTTTCTTATCCAGTTTCCTTGCTAGGTCTGGTGGTTTCTTTTTCTTCTCATGTTTTCTTGCCCATTTGTCTCCTAATTTCTCAAACCCATTGCATTTGAAAATATATTTTATTATTTCTGCAATGTGCAATTGCATTCCTGAAGAACACATTTTCTCATTTGCTTCATCATCCATATGTACCCTGAAATTTGTCTGAAATGGAAAACTTCCTGTAACATCAATTTCATATTTTTGAGCCAAATCAGTCAGTCTATCATGTGCAGTTACTGCACATGTAGCTGTTTCCTTACTCAGGGAAATTAATTCTTTTTCCTGACACTGGTTCACATTTTCATGATTTAAACAGCAGGGACTGTTAATTTCTTCATGTTCAAATGTTGAATTTAAAACATTAAGCTGTTTCTCTTTTTCAGGGTCTGGGTTAATTTGTTCCCCCATACTCTCTATCTTTTTGATCACTGATGCTTCTTCAAAGCAGGTTTGAAAAATCCCATCTTCAAATATATTCATTTTATCCTGGGCTGCAGATGTTGTAAAGACCATTTTCCCCCCACCTTTCAGTGCTTGGACTGTCTGGGGTAGTTTCTGTTCAATAACCTGTGAATTCTGAGTTTCTGAAATAAACCCTGACATAATTACTCCTTCTGCAGCTCTTTGAACTTTTTGAGTAGGGGCCATATTAATTGGGACAGTCACAATTTGTCTAGGCACTGCCTGTGCATCTGCAGTTTGTAATATTTGGACTGAATCAGTCACATTTGAAGCAGTAACACCTGGAGATATCACTGTCAGTGCTGAATCAACAGATAGTGGGTCAATCTGGAATGTCTGCACAGTTCTCTCAATCTGTGTTTCTCTCTGTTTAACAGAGCAGTAGCCACTGTAGTACTTACTGGTACACTATTTTCAGTATTTTTAATGGGAACCACATAAAGTGGCGGACACTCAGTTAACAATGCATCCATTATTTCATCCCCGGAATCACTACTTATTTGAAGCTTTTTGTCATCTTTAATTCCCTTCTCCTGTATCTGGTGCTTTACCTTTTTATCCTCACTTGCTTTGTCTCTTGCTGCCTTTTCCCACATGCTTAAAGCCTCAAATTGTGCAGCTCTAGATGGTGTCTTTATTTCACATAACACTTCCCTTAATTTGTCAATAATTTGCAATTCAAAAGTACCATCTTTTGGAAACCTCAAAGGACCCTCTTTTTCAGTAATCTTGCACCATTGGTGAACCCACATACATGAATTTTGTCCAAAATTGGTAGACATAAAATGCACAGGTGTTCCTTCAGGAGCATCACCAATTAAAAACACATTTTTCACTTTACCTCCCAACAGTTTCTTTAAACCTTCAAACATTTTCATTTCTGCAATAGTTCAATGCAATTTCTTTTCTCCAATGCTGTCAGTTTCAATTTCAGTCAGTTTAACTCCTACTACTGACCCTCTCAAACAAAATCTTACTGCAATATTTTTCTGAGTTTTCTTAATCAAAATTCTGTTAATAACAACATAAAAACATTCGCTACTCTGGCTGTTCCACTAAATAAAGGATAGATTTCTTTTCACTGCGAGTAACACATTCCGCTTACTCTTCACAAAGTAAGAACTTCCGTTTACTCTTCAAACACTGCGAGTAAATCCCTTCCGCTTACCCTTCACTCAAGCTTGGAAGAACCTGCTACTCCTTCGGTGTTACCCTTTGTAGGTTATGTAAGACCAAAGTTTCACCAGCGAACTCTTTTGCTGTCGCTCAAGCTCGGAAGAACCTTCTACTCCTTCAGTGTTACCCTTTCTAGGTGATATAACACCAAAGTTTCACCAGCGAACACTTTGCTATCAATCATTCTCACTTTTACACAGAAAATAGTCCCTACTTTAACACTGCCAGCCCTGCATAGCTTCTCAGTGCTATTCCAACAGACAAGTAACCTCACTGCAGTGTGGTTTCTATCGCCACCCGCTATTCATTCCCCGGGAATTTTCCAGACAACATAAAACAAGACGCTAACTTTTCATGTTAAGAACATATAATCAATAATCAAAAATTCTGTCCTATGAAATTACCAATTTAATCAATAAAACCATCAATTCAAAATTAGCAAAATTTCACCAACAGTCAAAACCCTTACTATTTTCCCAACACCTCAAAAAAACAAAACATACCTTCTAGCACGTTAACAACATTTCACAACCCTATTGATACTCACACCACTCCAGCAATCGCCTTCTTGCATCACCTTCCAGTATTGCTTTGCCAGTCTTCAGCTTCTGAGCATTGGAATCAGGAATCTGGACTTTTGAGAATCTGGACATTTATCTAACTTGGGCAATTATTTTCTAGCGCTATTTAGGCTTTAAACTAAACTATGCTCCTTTTGGTGATGGTGTTAACCTTACCTCTGCTACCAGAAACTGATCCAGCGGTAATTTCACAGTAATTTCTCAATGCAAAACATCATTTACCTCTAGTTTACCGCTTTAAAGGTGATGGACCTTTGCCACCGTGTATCACCTTCAGGAGACTTTACATAAACATGAAAAATCAAAATGCAATTAATATTTAAGCCAATAAAGAGAGTTGTGAGTATTTTTAAAGGGTTTTATTTTCTAGTCAAAAGTTAAGTTTCTCTGACCCTTTATTCATTAGTCAAATATCAATCAGGTTACAGAATTGAAAAATAGGAAAAATAGAATTAAGACAAAACATATTATAGATTGCATACAAAGCACTCCATAAAGAAGGGAAACCCCTAATTCTATGTCAGTCAGAACTCTTTAAAGAGTTCAGGAAAAATATAATTCAAGAGTGAGTTTTGCAAGGCTAATCAATAATTATTAATCAGCAAAAATCTCCCATAAGGAGAAATAAATGCATAAGACAAAAACCTGTCTTGATCTCTCAGCTGTTCTCTCTTCGATGGTCTGTTCATCTGTCTCTCTCCCTCTCTATGTTTGACAGAGAGGCTGCTCCTTGAAAATGCCCTCCCTTCACAAGACCACAGAAGAATGTGATCTGCCTTGCCAAAAATATGACGTGCAAGGACTCTCTGAAAAAAATATGAGCAAGGCCCCCTCCTCCCTCTGTGTCTCCTCGGACGCAATCTCCTCCCAGGCTGCACCCGCGACGTTCACGTACCTAACCCAAATGATGTCTGGTCAGATCTGCTCCTTCTCCTCTCCTCTCCCCTAAAGACTGACACGCCCCCTATGGGGTCATTTTTTATACTCTAATTCTTGGCTGACTATACTAATAATGTTGCAGTTTCAGTAGAAACTCGCACTGTGATTGGTTAGCATAGGTGACATGAGGGTCTCATCATCCTGTTCTCATTGCAAATCCAACTCATACCAGTTTTAACAAAGGAAGCGTTAAGGCTTAATACAGTCATATGTTTCACCATCAATAATTATACAAATATTGCAACATTTAAGCGGAAAAATGTATCAGTCCATTTCCTTCTCGCTTTCACATTGCACGCAGGGATGACACTCTCCCACAAACACTGGTACATTGGCACGATGACAGGAGTGTACAGTTCATTGTGGCATTGACCCATGTGTCTTCACTTGAGGCACTTGGCAGTTCATGCAGCTGGCACAATCTTCTGCGCATGCGTCTCTCATTCAGCACACTGCTAAGAATTCTCAGCCATGGTGGATTCCTAGGCAGCCATTTTATTGTGGGCCCAAAAAGCAAAACAAACACAAAAGAATATTAATTTATGAAATAAAACCCATGTTTACCTCCCCCATACTAGTACCCTGTATTAGTTATTAACTAGCAAAAGCTATTAGTTTAAAGCAGCTTTTCTATCATTTGTGCACCTCGTGCAAAATGTGCAATGTACAACATAGCATAAATATGCACCAGTGCAAATTTTCAAAGCGCAAACTGTTAATACATACTCATAGCAACATGCTCTAATGTTTTAGATAGCTTTTCATGCAAAATGCGTTTGCCCCACGTGTAGTGTTGGTGCATGGTTGATTAATGAATACACATTATAAGAAAGATATGTTATGAACTGAATATGCATTGTCTAAATATGCAAAAAAGCCAAAGTCTCTTGAGACGGGAACAGGGAGTGTTGATTACAAGGAAAAGGAGCTGGGAGGAGAGAACACACATTCCATTCTTATCTTCAAAGCTAAAGAGGAAACTGAAATCACGAGTTTTTCTACACTGCAAAAACACATGTTAAATTCAGCACAATTATGTGCTACTTTAAAAGTAAAAAAAAAAAAATTCTCTAAATTAAATGTACATTCTATAGTGAGGTTAAATCTAAATTAAACACATTAAACATCCATGATTAATTAATTAAGCATGGTTTTACATGATTTCATTTGCAGGCCTCTTTCATGTTTTTCACTTTGCATGCACCAAAAGTGCCACTTTAAAATGCAGTCTGTCTGAAACACAAAAATAAAGCAATGCCTGAATCCAGATGAAATCTGAGCTACATCATATCCATTTGTCAATCTTCTTAACATATGTTGTCCAAGCCACAAACCATGCCAACACGTGTTTCGTCTATACGGAATTAAGCCATAGACTTCATCAGGGCACTTGGGCAAATTTTTAGAAACTATAATCTTAAAATCAAGAACGAAGTCGCAATAATCCAAAATCCCTTATGTAAAATCCCAACGTTGAGACCGGTATCAATCGTAAAATTCCGTCATGAGTAGAGACATGAGATAAAAGGAGGACACGGTAGACCAAGTTAGCCAATGAACTGTCCTTTTTAGAGCCTGGTTCATGATACTGATCTCTTCCATCGATGTAATCTTGATATAAAGCTGTGTGCCATCAGCATACATGTGGAAGGAGATTTTTGCCTGCTGTAAAATTTCTGTTAGTGGTTCTACGTAAAGATTGAATAGAGCGGGGGATAGTGTTGAACCCTGTGGTACTCCAATAAGATTTGGGGATGATGTAGGTAGTGTTTGATTCACTATGAATCTTTGCGATCTGTTCTCTAGGAAGGATCTGAACCACTCTAGGACTGTACCCTCCAACCCCATCCTTTCTTTCAGGCGTTCTGGCATTTTGGCATGGTTCACAGTGTCAAATGCCGACGACAGGTCGAGCAGAATTAGGAGACAGGTATCATTGCAGTCTAGGGCCAGTACAGCGTCGTCCACTATGTGAAGAATTGCTGTTTCAGTACTGTGATTTGGTCTGAACCCTGATTGGTAGTCATTCAGCAGTTTAAATTCAGAAATGTGTTGGCTCAGTTGTTGTTGAACACACTTTTCCATAACTTTGGCTAGCATGGGAATGTTTGTTACTGGTCTATAGTTGTTAAGGTCTGAGGGATTCTCTGTAGGTTTTTTTAAGATTGGAATGTCTTGCCATGTTTTTAGGCAGTCTGGTAATGCGCCTTGCGATAGAGAAGCATTAATAATCTTAGTCCAAGAGGGAATAAGCAATGGTTTATTGTAGACCAGCATTTTGCAGGTAGAGGATCATTAAAATGATTGTTTGGTTTTATGGTCGAATAATTTTGCCAATATCTTTGTCGTCATATGACTTGAATTCTGACCATAAAGCTTTATTTTTAGGCATTTCCAGAGCTGGTTGAGACTGAAGCTTAGTTGGAGTGGACGATTCTCCAATTATTATGCAGAGAGAATCTTGATTTCATTAAAGACAAACGGAGGCTAACATTATGCAAATACTTTTATTTGCTGCCCAACATGCAGCCCTTTAAAGAATGTTAATACATCACAATATATAGAACATTAACAACATCATAAGAAGACAGTGCACACTCCCATCTTCCTCTTAGGCTGCGAGGACACAGGCATACAAAGTGGCATTCCAGTTGCTCCTAAACATTGTTATCTAAGGAAAAACCAAAAATACTGTATAATGAAAAGGTATAGAGACGGATTATACCGAATAGGTAATGACAACAATGCACAAAACGTTAAGTGTAGAGAAATACAATATCAGCATAATAAGATAAACAGTACCGAACCCAAACCTCTCAGGGAGAGGAGGGTGGGATAATGTTAGCCTCCGTTTGTCTTTAATTAAATCAAGATTCTCTCTGCATAATAATTGGAGAATCGTCATTTCTTTACAAGACCAGAGGCTACCATTATGCATGTTTAAAGCCATGTAGAGCTACACTGCTAACATGCTCTATTGGTCTCAAATAGAACTTTGAGAAGGTACCTGCATTTGACCAATCAGCATCTTTAAGTATTTCGGGCAGGGAACCCCCAGCTCAAAATACTTTACTAGCCATTGCTCCCCTAGAGGAGTGAGCTCCAAATCTAGAGAGATCTATGCCAGCTTCATGAATAATCAGGCGGACCCATCTGGCTAGGGTGGCTAAAGAAACAGGTCTAAAAGGACTAACATATGACAGGTGAAGATGATCAGTGCCAAAAGGTCTAAATGTTGAAATTTTATTTTCATAACACTTCATACAATTCACAACACACAATTTTTCACACTCGTGAAAAAAGGGATAGAAAATAGATTCTGACATTGTTTTAGTTCTTTTCCAAATATCGAAGTGAACACCTTCGGAGGAGTAGAACCTATTAGAAAGTTCCAAAGCTTTAATGTCTGAGACCCTTCTAAAGGAAATCAGACACAAAAGAGTCACCAATTTCATGGAGATCCTTTTAAGGGAGAGTAAATCGTTAACAGGTCAGGAAAGGAAGAGATTAAAAATTAGGTTAACGTCCCAAAGGGATTCGTAACGAGCCTTAGGCGGTCTCCTTAATCTAATACCCTTCATAACCTTTTTGATTAAAGGGTTGCTACCAATAGCAAGATTATTAATCAAGGCATGGCCCGAGGAAATTGCTGATCTGTAGCAGTTGATAGTTCTATAGGAGAGACCTGACTCAAAGAGATGGGCAAGATAATTAGCTACCTGTTGTAGAGAGCTCTGTACGGGATCCAGAATCCTTTCCATGCACCAACAAGACCACTTTCTCCATACACCCTTGTCTCTTTTCCTGGTTCCTGGTGCCCATGAATCTTCCAAAAGGCTCTTAGCCTCTCCTGAAAGGTCAGCATATCTACCTGAACCCCTGAAATCCTCCAGGCAAGAAGGTTCATCCTCCCTTCTAGAACCAAAGGATGTTCTTCTCTGTCCGGACCCTGGAGTAGGCCTAAGGATGATGGGATCAGCCGTGGGAAATCTACCACTAACTCCATTACCCCGGGAAACCAAACCTGGGATTTCCAAAAGGGTGTTACGAGAATGATGGAGCATGACTCCAGTCTCACTTTCCACAACAGTCTCTGAATCATTGAGAATGGGGGAAAGGCGTAACCTTTGATCCCTTCCCAAGATTGGAGAAAGGCGTCTACCCCTGACGCATTCGGGTCTGGTCTTCAGCTGAAGTATCTCTGAACTTGGTGAGTTAGTCTGCTGGCGAACAGGTCTATTTGAACTGGGCCCCATAATTCCTGAATCAGGGAATAGGCTTCGGGATTCAGTTTCCAATCGCTGGAATCGTGGAGAAAACAAGAATTGTAGTCTGCCCTCAGATTTTGAATTCCCGGAATGAATTCCGCCCTGAGAGTAATCTTTTGATCCCAACAAAAATACTAGATCCGTTTGGCAATATCTGAGAGATTCTTGGATCTTGCGCCCCCCAGGTGATTTATATATGAGACAGCAGAAAAATTGTCCAGGCGGATTAAAGTATTGGAGTTCTTTAGAAATTCTTTGAAGCTCATAAGTGCATTCAAAGCTGCCAACATCTCCAGAGAGTTTATGTGTAGGGATTGTTCCTCTAAGGACCACCTCCCCCCGGTCTCTAAATTGTTTAGGCGAGCACCCCAACCACGGTTGCTCGCATCTGATTCTAAAGTAAAATCTGGAGCATTTCCGAAAATAGCTTTCCCGTTCCATGCTTGGAGGTTCTTCAACCACCAGTGAAGATCCTCTTGAGTGTCTTCCGAGAGGGGAACTGAGTCTTCGTACCACAGACCTTTCCTCAAGCCTAGAGCTTTTAATCTTTGTAGACCCCTGTAATGAAGAGGGCCGGGTGAAATAGCCTGGATAGAGGATGACAGGAGACCTAGAACCCTGGCTAGGGCTTTCAGACGGATTAATTCTTTCGATAAAATAAGAAAGACATGTTTCTTTATCTTGGTAACCTTCTTGTGAGGTAGGATTAGGTTGGAGAGAACAGTATTTACCTGGAAACCGAGGAATTCCAACTCCTGTTTCGGGACCTTGATAGATTTCTCTATATTTATGATGAATTCCAGATTCTGAAGAAGGTCTAAAGTCATTTGTAAGTGTTTCAGAATTCCCAGTTTGTCTTGAGACATAATGAGAATATCGTCTAGGTAAATAATTAGATGAACCTCTCTCTCCCTGAGATAACTGACCACTGGCCGGAGGACCTTGGTGAAACATTAAGGTGCTGAGGACAGGCCGAAGGGGAGACACTGGAACTGATAGAGAGTTCCTTTCCAAGTAAAACGAAGGTACTTTCGACAGTCCTCGTCCATGGGTATCGTAAAATAGGCATCTTTGAGATCCAATTTTACCAGCCAATCCTTGGCTTGCAAAATGTCCCTCAAAAGATGGATACCCTCCATCTTGAAGTGTCTGTACGTTAGAAACTTGTTCAAATATTTTAGGTTTATGACAGGACGCCAATCCTTGTCTTTCTTTTTGACTAGAAAGATAGTACTTAAAAACCCCTTTGAGGTCTCTGATAAGGGGATCTTTACAATGGCTCCCTTGTCTAGCATTTGGGAAATCTCCAATTCTATCAGCTTTGCATTCTCCATGTCTAGAGACATCTCCCTTGGAAATTTTTCTTTGGAATGGTTCTTCCCAAAAATCTATCTTGAACCCCACTATAGTTTCTAGAACCCAGGGGTCTTGAGTAATTCTTAACCAATTGTTTGCAAAGTGTTTCAGTCTTCCTGCCACCCTTGAAGGGAAAGAAGACTTTGGGCCTACCTTGGTAGGTTTAATTGGAGGATCTGGCTCTGCCGCCACAGAATCTTGAACCCCTCCCTCTCTGGGGGTAGAAGTTGGAGTTGGAGCGGTAGCCTCTATTGAAACGAGAGGAGCCTCTTTCGTCTTGGGGGTAAAATTGGGACCTGTAGGAGTTGCGGCTGACAGGCTGTCCCCTCCTGTCAGCCCTTCCAAAAAGTGGGCGACCCCCAAAGACTCTGCGCATGCTAGAGTGAGCCCTGCTGAATGCGCTAAAGGTTGACACATATTTGCCCAGAGATTTTACTAAATTGTCTCCAAATTGGAGTCTTTTGGTGTCACTCGTGTCCTCTTTAGCGGACAGGTCGGCGAGCTATGGGTTCAATCTCAGCAGAACCGCTTTCCTGCACTCAGTAATGAGGTTGGCATTAGCGTTACCAACAAAGCAGATTGCTCGTTGTGACCAACTTCTTAGGAGGTCGATGTTGACCGGGGTATCAATGGTCCTAGCCTCTTCGGTCATGTCAAGGATCTTGGACAGGGGTCCAAGTACATAGAGCAATTTGTCTTGGCATTGCTTCAGACATTTTTCGATTCCCTTTCTGGGGTCCTTCCCGGATTTAAAGAGGAAGGTGATCAGTTTGGGGTCCAGATTGGGGGTGTTGCAAACCTTGTCCTCCGAGGAGGGACGAGGGCACTCATTGTGCAGCAAGTTGCATGTTTCCCTATCCAGAGGCTTTTTCACCCACTGAGATAGATATTTTCCGACGTGGTCCATTGGCCACCATTCTGAACTGCGGGGGTGGCGAATAGCAGTAGGGTTAAACATCCCCCCGCCAAGGGGGTCCTTGACAATAGAGGTTGAGGTGGGAGGCTGATCCAGGTCCTCATCGAGATCCTCCAATGTATCCTGAGGATCTAAATGAACTCATCCAGTTCCGAATCCTCATAAACCAGGGATTCGCGATGAGTAAGTAAGGAATCGTCAAAATCATTTGTACTGTAAAGGTTACCTCGTTCTATCATGCCGCTACGGGCAACTCTTCTCTCTGTCCCAAGGTATTTGGATTGCTCTCTTGTGCTGCCATGAGCACCAACATCTATTGTAGCACGAGGGCTACCAAAATCAGTTGCATGGGTAAATGCTTCCTTCACATGTTTCCTTTTTTGGGAAACTTTTCCCCCTTTTTTAGGTCCAGAGGTAGAGGGAGAGTCTCCGTCCGAGAGAGAAAAGTAAATCTCCTCGACAGGGGACACCCTCTTCCTTTTAGTTAGAGCGGCGTCAACTGCTTCCTTGACGGAGGACTTGAGTTCTTCCCCAATGAACCTCTTCAAGTTATCACCCAGGAGCTCCTTAGGGGGCTGCTGGGGGTTGTTAGCGTCAACATCCATCTCTTTAATTATGATGTCTTGAAATATAATATATAAATAATATATAAAGGGCCCTTTCATAAGGCCTACTCACAGTTTGTGTAGGTATCGCACTTAAGATCAGCACGCACTCTTAAAAAGTGCCAAATTCCTTACTTTGCTTTAAAATGACTTAAAAGTCAATTGCAGTGTGCTTAGATGGCCACCGGGTGGTGATCGCGCTATTTAAATCGTGAATTGGGCAAAGGGAGACGGAAAGAGGCTCCGACTCGACCAGGCACCGTTACGCGCTCGAGATGAGGAGCCGCAACCTAGGTAACCTGACGCCGAGCCGGAGGAGAGCGACGCGTTACCAAGGACGCGTGAGGGAACATTGGCTCGCTCTCGCTTCTTCCAGCAGGTTGCTAGGAGACGCGGGGAAGTCAAGAGACGCAAGCGCTCCCGGCCTCGTTTCTTTTTTTTTTTTTTAAATTTATTTAGCAGCGCTCAAAGCCCAATAAATGATCATGAAGCCCACAAAGCGGGCTTAAGGTTCAGGATCAGACGGAGCGGCCGTACGTGTTAAACAGAAGCAGCGGAGCGGCATGGTGAAAAATTGAAAGTACGCTTACCTGCGTCTTCAAAGGATCGTAAACCGATCTGAAGGATAAATGAAGTACAAGCCATTCCCCGCCATAAATTGGACAGGGGAGGATGGCAAGCTGTAAAGGAAAGGTTAATTACAAGAAATTAACGAGGCAAGGTAGGACAAGGTCCAATACTAAATTAAGCTAATAAACTCATCATAATAACGTAAATACGAAAACGGTATCAATAATCAAGATACAATTAAAAGACAGTAATGCCACGAATGGGAAGGTGTACTTAGCTGTGTCAGGAGCAGCGAACAAAAGAGGAAGATGGGAGTCTTCTTATGATGTTGTTAATGTTCTATATATTGTGATGTACTAACATTCTTTAAAGGGCTGCATGTTGGGCAGCAAATAAAAGTATTTGCATAATGGTAGCCTCCGGTCTTGTAATGAAATTCTTCGCTGCTGATGTTCGATTTTGGAGCTATTGGCACAGATTTGGCAGTTTTGTTAGATTGGTCTTTTAGCAGTTCGAAGAGTTTTCTCGGTCTGTTTTTTCCATTATCCAGTTCTTTTCTAAAGAAGTCTTTTTTGATTTTAGAATACTTTTATTGTAGGCGTTTCTGGCCTGCCTTAGTTGATTTAGATGGGGTGAGGATGGGTGTTGTCTCCATTTCCTTTCTGTGAGTCTGAGTGATCGTCTCTCTTCGTTGAGGGATCCGTTGAACCAAGGGTTTTTATCTTTGTCTGGAATCCTTTTGAGTTTTAAAGGGGCTATGTCCTCAATTATTTGCGTCATTGTAGTGTTGTAGTATTCCGTGAGTTCGTTGATATCTTTCAGGTTGTTAGGAGGTTGCAGTTCTTTCTCACAGCGTGCTACAAGATTCTCCATATTGAGCCCTCTGGTGTCACGAATCCATTTTCTGGGTTTTATTGGTTGTGAGGAAGTTTTCCTTTTTATGTAGGGTATGTGGAAGGTAATGATGTGATGATCAGACCAGTCGCACGGGATGATCTCGATTGTATCAACAGCTTTTTCCTTAGAGATGATCCAGTCTAATGTAGAGCCTTTTGAGTGGGTAGGTAGCTGGCATTCTTGAACCAGGGATTGATCTTCAAAGAAGGCTTTGAGCGACTTGATGTGAGTATCATTGTGATCTTCCCAATGAAGATTGAAGTCTCCTAAGAATATATCATTGGATTGAGGAGTAGAGTTTGCTGTGATGATTTCTATCAACTGATCTATGAACATGGTGTTTTTTCCTGGGGGATGGTAAAATGCGTGAAGTTTGCAAATTTGGTTATCTATGGATCTTAAGGACAAACCGAGGTATTCACAAGATTCGAGGGGGTCCGAATGTATTTTCGTAATGGCAATGTCAGATCTATGTATACAGGCGATGCCTCCGCCCTATTTGTTTAGCCTGTCTAGTCTTACAATGCTGTAGTTCGGGGGGACTAATAGATCAAGGCATGGGAGGATGATTCTGATAGCCATGATTCTGTTAGGATAGTTAGATCGATTTGCTGGTTTAAGATGAGGTCGGCTATGTCTGCGGCATGTTTCTTTGCTGAACAACAGTTAAGTAGCAGACACACTATAGGTTTCTGTGGTTTGACCCTTATTGAGTCTTGCTTTTCGGAAATTAAAGTCACTTTTTTCAGGTTGTTGGGGTTTGGCATTCTGAGGTTAGTCTTTGCGGTTCTCTTTGCGTTGATTAGGACTGTTTTAATTAAATGTTTGCCTACCTTAGGGGGAAGATTGGGGGATGATTCATATGATCGCAATAGGGTTTGTATCTCATTGTCTGTCAGATATCTGAGTTGATTGCAAGGACGATATAGTCTGTTTGTCGATGACATTGGGATAGTATTTAGTTTGTTGTTGGGTTCGTGTACTGGTTTCTGAAGGAGCTCCAATTTTGAGGAGTAACAAGTTCTTCATATCTCTGATAGCGAATTGCTGAGCCTTGTGTGTCTTGCTCGATTGAGAGCTGAGATTTTCTAACTCCCTAACAGGGTGAGGAGAGACGGGTGGTTGAAAGGGTGATCCTGGTGGTATGCTAGGTGAAGCTGTCTCCTGGAGATTGAAGTTACTTTTTGTCTTTACTGTATTTATTTTCCTATTCATTAATGTTATCTCACGGTTCTTATTACCGGCCATATGAGTACATCTCCAATTGTCCTGGGCAATGACTGCTGATTCCATCCTACCAACTTCTTCCAATAAAGGGTAAGGACCAGTGTTGGGGCTTGGCCTGGGGCTAGGGGCCCTAAGGTTGGTGGGAGATAATGCTATTTTAGTGTGCTGCGGGCTGTTGATCTTAGCTTTGGGAATTCTGGACTCCTGTTTCAATTGCTGGGGCTCTTTGGCGATGGCAGATTCTACCTTAGCAGATTGATTCATGTGTGGGGACATGGCTTGCAAGTTGTTGTTCTGCAGGGTACTTGAAGGAGGGTTGTTGAGAACGTATTCTTTTAAGGTTGTGAAGTATTCGTCAAATAGTACTAGATCTTTGTTGGCGGCATGTGTAAGAATAGTGCCGTTTTTGTAGCATGTTATGCTCAGTGTAGCTCTTAGTTTTCGAGAGGGTGTAATCAGCATCTTAGTGCCGTAGGGAATGTTTCTCATTTCCTGTACGTTTAGCATTTTAGTTAGGGTGTTGCGCCATTTTGCCATTTTAGTAGTGAAAAATATTAGGTCGTTAATGATAGCGCCTTTTTTCATGCTAAAGGAGGGGTCTGAGATTAAGGTTTCTGGGTTTTTTCTAAGTAGGTTGTGTTTAAATGTTTTGGTTGCATTTTTAGAGAGATTAGGGGGTATGAGATGAAATAGGAATTCCTTCCTTCAGATTTCAGATT
The DNA here is from genome assembly GCA_963921515.1 of Calotriton arnoldi. Classification (NCBI taxonomy): domain Eukaryota; kingdom Metazoa; phylum Chordata; class Amphibia; order Caudata; family Salamandridae; genus Calotriton; species Calotriton arnoldi. Next base: position 373,059 of record CAWUFW010012241.1, read on the forward strand.
GGTACCTGTCATATTTGTGATTAATGAATTTGGTCCCTACTTATTATATCCTCTCCTGCTAAGTCTATCATGTGGCAGAAGTAAGAATAGGATGATACCTTATACTATACGTTTCCTGGGCTGGTTAGTAATCTGTGATGGGGATATTCATCATAGACTGAATAAAAAAATCACTGATTGAAAGCTATTTCAACATGGCTGCCTCAATGCTAGGATCTTATAGTGCATTCCTGTCTCTATGTTTATTAGTTTTCCTAGTTCCCTACAGTATAGTCCTGTTTCTGTGTTAATCAATTTTCTCAGCTCCCTGAGGGTGAATGTCCACTTTCTGCTACTAATATTATTGAGGTGGGCGTGTTCTTGCACAGCTCGTGGTGGCCATTTTGTAATTGGGGGAGAAAGTGAGGGGAGAGGAGGGCAATAAACCAAGGTGGTTCCTTAGTGCCTCCCAACAATCATTTACTGACTGTTATCCCCGTTTTTTGTTCTTTTCCTTAAAACATTTATTCTATACAATTTCTTTCTTTCCTCGATTTTTTCCAATGTAGACTGATGGCAGAAGCCCCCCCGCGCTCTCTGTTTGCTCCTCGCTGACTCCGGTGCCGCTTCAATAAATTGCTGATCTCAATCTGTGCTCCGGTACCGTTACAGTAAGGAATGCTGTGCTCAGGCTGAGCGCGACCGCACTGCCCCCATATAGAACCAGAGGCGGGGTTGCCGTAGTGACTGGCTTCTCACCGGCCGGAAGCCATTGCTGTGCCAGCGAGATGCCCCTGTGTATTCTACTCTCTGTGCCGGGTCCTACGCCTCTTCCACGGCAGCGCAAGCTCTCTGCTCACACCTCTGCGCTCTGCCGATACACGGGAAATCTCTCCGGTATCTGGTGAGGACCTTTCCCTACAATCAACCCGGGGCAGCCCTTCCCCAGTCGCGGGACCTCTCCGGTTCCTCACCTCGATCGTCGCCTCTTCAGCATTGCCTTGGGGGAGTTTGTCGGTGTCGATGCGGTGACTCCGGGAAAACAATTCAATTTCTCATCCGTCACGTCTCTTTTTTTCCAGGTAAAATCACCGTTGCATGTGCATTGTATTGGTAATAAAATTCAAATATGGTGGGACGCTTCTATGGCAGTTTCTTTGGGCCCAGGACTACGGGTCCCAGCATTCCTTGCTGCCTCTTGCCGCCAACGAGCTGCAGCTGCGCCTGGAGGCGCCTTAATAGCCTGCCACCACTCCCGCAGCGTGGAACGCGTGCGGGCGTGCCCGGGCCTAGGGTGGGCCCGTCTGCGCCCGTCAGTGGCAGGAAGAGGCAGGGCAGGGCCACCCCCCCTTCAAGTCACCAGCCACACACCCCAAGAACAATAAGGTGAGTGCTTGCCAGCCCTACTCTCTCGGCCCATTCTAGCCGCCACAAACTGACTTTGAATACTATAATGGGGAAGCGCATTGGAACATCAACTGCACACCCTATCACCAGCAGTATCAACAGCATGCTTGAAAGGGTGGTTAGTATTGTCAGGGGAGATTGAACTGACGGAGCGCCGCCTATCCCTGAGCAACAAGGGCTCACTGACTAGCTCACATCCCAGAGGGGCCCCATCAGATCCCAAATTTGCATTTGAACTGGGACCTGCAACTGTACAGCACTTCCCGCAGCTTCACATGCCTGGCATCATTAACACCTCGCCTGTCAGGGTGAGTCCAACTGTCTGTAATACAACTGAGCCTCAGCCTACCATTGACACTCCCACAAATGCTGGAATCCTGGCCATTAAATGTAAGAGGAAGTGCGGGAAGCCCGTTTGCACCAAAAGGAAACAACTACCTCGAACTGGTTCTTCCCGCAATTGTCTGTCTGCATGGATGCAGTCATCCTCAAGCACTGGCCACCCCTGAGGCAGGGCTAAATGGGAAGTCGTACCGCTCTATCTGCACTCAGACTGAGGGGCATATTAGCAAGGGCAGTATCGCCGCTTTAGCGGCACTTTTTGCCGCTAAAGCAGTGATATTTCTATCGCCCTATTAGCAAGCTGTCGCTAACAGCTGTTAGCGACAGCTTTATGGTGAAAGCGACCGTTTTGGTGCCGCTTTGCATGTCAGCGATATATATCGCTAATGACATGCAAAGTAGGCATTCCTGACTAACACGTCATGGAAACACTCGCAGACACAACTTCGCCCTATTATCAACGCGGCCCCAGAACCGCGAAGCGCTAAAAAAAGTCACACTAACCGCGATTAGCGCTGGAATTTAACACCTGCTAAAAACTTGACTTAACTACTCTTGTCAATGGGAGGTGGATTGTAAGGTTAAGTCCTCACCTGCCTATTAGCAAGCTTTTCATTAGCGCAGTGAATTTATCGATGGATTTCTCGCGCTATTGCTGGGTTTCGCCGCTATCGCTGGATTTTTTATCGCCTTGGAGATAAGCGTTGATGAAATCCAGCGATGAAATCCAGCGATAGCCGGCGATAAAAAAAACAGCGCTAAGCGCGCTTTGCGATAATTATCGCAAATCCTTGGTAATATGCCCCTGAGTTGTTATCGGACAATGGGGGGGCTGAGGATACCCTTGTTAACATTGTTACTGACACTATGCATAATCGAATCAATGAGCTGTTAGACCTTAAACTCACTTCTCTTCTGGAACACCTAGACCATCTAGACATAGCCGTGGGAAAGCTTAGCCTATTGCCAGTGATAGCGCAACCCATAGCGCAACTCATGGCCACCCCGGGGGTTGGATCCACCACTAATGACAGTCGATTTCCCACCACCACCACCACTGCCACCGCCCCTGCCCATGTCATTCCCCCACTTATCAGTCCCTCTGGCGGCAGTGCATGCTCTACATATAGACAAGTTAGGAATGTTTTCCATCCCAAGACAACGTAGCATTGAATCCCAACTTAAAGAGCGGTTTACCATCTACAGATGACCCAGTTACAACCCAGTTACAACTGACCCCATCCCAGGCCGCACCAATAGATCAGATCGCACATATGTTGGAATAATGCCAGGCAACTCAAGCAACAGCGTAACAGATACTTTAAGTAGAAACCACTTGAGGTCAAACCCAGATGTTTTAAGTTTACCCCCGGCCGCTTGTCCATACGTGCTGGTATTGGCTGGTGTCCCAACTCTTAAGAGGGATCAGAGGGAGCCGTGGGCTGACCTGCGTAACAAATGTGTGGACTGGCTAACTAAGAACCGGGGGTTCCACCCGTCCAAACTGAATGAGATCATTATGGCACGCAGAGTCGGGTGGGTTGGTACGTCCCCCAAGAATATAGACGGAGATTGCATCGTGATTAATTTTCGCAGACCATCCATAGTGCGATCTCTATTGAGAGCCTATGAGTCCACACCTAATTGTAGCACCAATATCTGTTCCCTACCGCTGTGTTACTTTTATAAACCAATCTCTGGGCCCCTTACAAATGAGCGTCCCCTTCCAATCTTATGCAATAGGTTCCAGGCCTTGTCCGAACTCGACAACCAGGACTGACTACCGATGTCACTGGAACTTTTTGATACTCATCATGGGCTTGCACTCCCTCCCCATGTAATTAAGACTGACGATCCACATGTTCCATCTAGGGTCCTGGCCGACCCGGATCTGAGAATCTTGAGTTGGAATGTGGCCGGCCTCCAGTCTAGGTTGGGGGATCCGGATTGGTTAAAACTGGTAAGACAGCAGGACATAGTCATGTTCCAAGAGACAAGGGCAACCCAAGACCTATATATTGACGGGTTTCAATGTCACAATATCGTAGTCCCCATTCCTAAGTCTGGTCGACCCTCGGGGGGTTGTCAAGCTGGATAAACGCTGCTGCAGGCGGCAGTATTAAGGTCATATGCTCCAAAAGCGACAATTTTCAAGTTCTATTATACAAAAGGGGCGTTTCTCTTTATGTAATAAACTTTTATAATAATGATTTCCACACGATACCCAATGGAAATTTTATTAACCTATTTGATTTCATTGCCAACTTAGTTCACCATAAAGAACTTACTAAAATCGCAGGCATTTGTCTGGGAGGTGATTTTAATACAAAATTATCACACACGACAATTAGCACATGGCCTTGTAGTAGTGGGCAAATCTGCCGCAGGGGCATGGAAATGGCTGCACATCTGAATACTCATAACCTTATTAATGTCATGGAAATTGCGGGTGTAACACTAGATAATAACCCGACTGAGCCGACATTTAAAGGTAGGGGCTGTGCTTCCACTATAGATTATGTTTTTATTTCCCCTGCCTTAGAGGATTATCTAGTGAAAGCTGAAGTTATTGCCACAATCCATGGGGATCACAACCCAATCAAAACGGTGCTGAGATTATCCCCCCGGCCCACGTTCATCTCAGAATGTGGTGCCAAGAACTTGTCACCTTCCACTGACAACTTAAGATTGATTTGGAGGGGCATCAACAATCCTGAATTGTTTTGCACATTAGCTAAGGCTAACTTGCACCTCATCAATTCTTGTCTATCGGCCCTCGACCCCTACCCTGAGGTAGGGCCTTTGATTTTATCAAACTGTGTTCAGCTATCAATTCCCTACTATCAAAGCCTATTCCCTCTGCGCAACGTCGGCCTAGATGGTTTGATCACGAGTGCTCCGAGGACAATAGACAGCTACGCAAGGCTTTGTCGTCCATCCCAAGGTGCAACCCCCTTGTGAAATAAGCAAGGCAGAAGTATAAGCTAGCGACCACCAAAAGGAAAGAGGAAATCTTAAAAGATCGCTGGGAAGCACTTGCCAAAGCCGCAAGCGTAAAAAAGGGGAATACTTTTTGGGCAGCTGTCAAAGATTTGAGGGCAACGGGACAGCTATTAACCCCCATAAGCTGTACCATCACAAGTGAAGCATGGGAAAATCATTTCTCTATGATTTACACTGCCCTTGCACAAGAAGTAGATCACTTTAAGCACAGGGCTTTAACTAGGATCCTGATAACGCTGCCTGAGGTCGAGGAAGCCATCCACCAGAGTGTGGGCAATAAAGCCCCAGGCCCAGATGGGCTACCCATTGATCTCATTAAATATAAACCGGACTTTTGGGCACCTCTCCTTTTAAATGTTTTTAACAATTTAATGCATGCTCCGCTACCAAGTACATGGTCAACAAGTATCATTGTCCCGATTTTTAAAAAGGGCGACCGCTCCCAACCCAACTGTTACAGACCAATCTCTTTGATAGACAACACGCTAATAATCCTGGGCAGAGTCCTATATAATAACATCTCAGACTGGGCCGTGGAAAATGGTATTTTAGAGCCATGTCAATTGGGTTTTAGGAGCAAAGTAGGCACCATTGAACAATGCCTAAACCTCAATTTAATCATTGGTAAATACACCGTAGCCCAGCGCTCACCAATATACTTGGCCTTCATAGACCTGACTTCTGCCTTTGACTTTGTCAACAGGTCGCGACTAAGGTCCATCCTTTTAGCTTATTGCCTGGACGAGGCATTGGTGCATTTTTTGGCATACCTACACAAAGATCTGAAGGCCAGGGTTAGGCTCAGCAGTGGGGGTGATGTCTCTAACGACATTAAAGTAAGGAGAGGGGTCAGACAGGGGTGTGTCTTAGCCCCTCTCCTTTTTATCATTTACATCAATAGTCTGCATAAATCATTGATCACATTGACTAATGATGTTCCAAAAGTAAATGGCAAAACTCTTACTGTGCTATTATATGCCGATGATGGGGTTCTAATGGGCCGCACACCCAACGCCTTACGCACTTTAGTGAAGGGATTTGTTGACTTTATGGCCAGTTTGGACCTAAGCACTAATTTTAAGAAATCTTTTATAATGTCCTGCGGGCCGAGGAAACACCCATTAAATTCTATATCTGTGGGTAACCAAAAATTAAAAAGCACTAGCACCTTTACATACCTTGGGCTGGTCTTTGCCGCGAATGGTTCCTGGTCCAAACATATGGTGTTTTGTAGGAACAAGTTCTCAAAGGCCTCCAATTCTATTCTTAGCCTTCCCCGGCCTAAGAGAATAGGTGCCATTTTTGCCATTTTAATTTTTTTTAAATCCCAGTGCATACCCACAGCCACTTATGGGACAGAGGTTTGGGGCATTGCTAGGAGTCACAGTATCCAACAAGAAGAAGGTAGATTCTGTAGGAAATTACTAGGCGCACCAATCTCCTCTGCTCAGTACGTTTGCCATAGAGAACTCAACCTAAACTTTATTGAGGATTTCATAAGGGCCCGCCCTGCCTTATTCTGGCTAGCCATATGGAAAAATCCGGCAGCGTCCCTTACAAGAGAGATTATAGGAGATTGCATTAGTTGTGAGGAAGGGCTGGATATCCGTGGCTGGCCGGGGTGAACCAGAACTTATGCAGTGTTAACTTTGGCGGGCTCTTTCTAAAACCAAGTATAGCTGAGACTGTACACAAAAATGCCCTTAGGAGGGCACTTTATACACTCTATGGCACGGAAAGGCTGGAGAGGGAATCCAAGAAATCATCTGTTTTTAATTATACGACCTTTGAGCATAATGTGCACCCTCTAGCTAGCTACTTACCCTGCCCATAAGTTACTGGGAGAGGGGTCTTCTCTTCCGTTTAAGGGCAGGTACTGTAAAATTTCTGCTTTGTTTCCCTCTTGGGTATAATGCAAATCTCGACTCTCTACCTTGTCCGTGTGATGGACAGAGTAGTCAAACCATTTTACACTTTTTATTTTTTTGTAAGTTTTATACAAAGTACGCCAAATGGCTTTAAATCCCGTTTTTTAAGAAAAACATGCCCATCAGTCTGGTAGATGCATATAGGAGTATACTAACACTGGTAGACGAAGAGTTAGTCTTTCGCGTCTGCACTTTTCTGAGAATTGCTGTGCGGGCCCGCAAGACGATGTGCAACCCTTAAAAAACCTTGGGGCATATTATCAAGGGCCATCTCGTCGCTTTTTTGGCTTTAAAAGCCAAAAAAGCGGCGATACTATTATCTCTCTATCAACAACGCGGCGCTAACATGCATTAGCGCATGTTAGCTGCCGTTTTTGTCACGCCACGCATCTTAGCGATATACATCGCTAATGAGATGCAAAGAAGGCGTTCCTGACCATTACTCCATGTAAATAATCGCTAACAAGGCTTTGCGATATTTACAAGCATGGAGCAGATCCGCGAAGCGATGAAAAAAGCTGCGCTAACCGCGGTTTTCGCCGGAATCTAACGCCTGGTAAAATGCTGACTAAGCTATCTGTAATATGGGAGGTGGATTTACAGGTTAAGTCCACACTCCCATATTATCAAGCATTCCCTTAGCGCTGTGAAATCATCGCTTGATTTCATGCGCTATTGCCGATTATCGCGATCTATCGCTGGTTTTCACATCGCCATTCAGCAAAGCGTTGCTAATACGCCGCTAACACGGCGATGTGAATCAGCGATAGACGGCAATAATGGTAAACGCGATAAGCGCGATTTGCGATGTTTATCGCATTACCTTGATAATATGCCCCCTTGTTTTCTTTCTTTATGTATGAGCTTCTACTAAAATTTACCACACGTGCCTTAACATATTGTGTATTTATGTCCCATGTTACTCAATTTCATTGCGATTCTGTATTTGTGTTTTTAAATTGTCATGTTTGATGTGCTTTTATGGATAAGGCTTTATCCGCATAAAGTATTTTTTGGGAACTTTTTTGAATAAATATGCCCCTTTTAATTTTATGGAAGGGTGCTACTGTATCATCCCCAGCCATGCTGCTGAGCATTTTTGACACTCATAAACATGGGCAAAGCGGGCAATTACCCAGGGGTCCACTAGGAAAGTGAACCTTCTCTCTATTAGACTTCTATCTAGATTTAATTCTCTATCTTAACCTCTCACCCTCTCTGCATACATCTATCTCTGACTATACCTCTTACCAGTACAATCTTAAAGATTTTTGGGGTCCCGACATTATATATTTCAACTGTATTTTTTGACCCTGTTAAATTTAACATATAATTTAGTATTGTTTGGCATCATGCAGGCTGGAATTCACAGGAAAAGTGTAATAAAATTCAAATATGTTCAGTTCAGGGTCCCCAAAATATGACTTGCTCAGGGCGTCAAAATGCTCAAGATGAACAAAGTCATGGCGCTGCAGCATCTAAACCTTGCTCTACGACTGTCTCTGATTTGTACCTATTTCTATCCAAGCAGGTCAAGACCAGCAACAAATGTAGGCACCTTTGAGCAGGAATGACCTCCTAGGTTATACCTACTAAAAAAAGCCACAAACAATACCTGCCTTGAAATATATTTATGGGCATTGATTTGTGTACTGGAAGAAGAGGTATGGTATTAATGTTCACTTATCTGCATTTAAATGGGAATTATTGGTGGAAATGGACTGCATTGTTGTTATTTATTGCATTTACCAGAGAGCGGAATCTAGGCAGTACTGGAATGATAACTTCCCAAATAAACTCTGATTTCGCAAAGTATTGTCAGGCCCATGTCTTTGTATAGCACGCTACGTTTCTGCAATCATATTCGGTATCCTCGTACAACTGTACAGAATTTTTAGCATTATTAAACTGAATAGCCTTCTCGGATTTGAGCAGAAAGGAATACATTTGCAGGCTCTGTTAACACAGCACCCTTCGACATTGTATAAATAGCTGTCAAATTATACTGTTTTTCCTTGAATGTTATCTAAATAGCTTTTCAAATTTTTCAGTTTTTTATTTCAGTGTCCCAGTACACCTAAAAGTCTCTTAAGCAGCCTATTATAAACAATGGTTGTTATATACACAGTAATGCTGCAGTTTTGCTGTTTTTAGGTACTGTAACTAGCACTCAAATTAACTGTACACAGTTTATTGAGCTCAGGAGGCTGAGAAGCTGAGATGGCCATATATGATTTTGAACTTTTGGCGTAAAAGTCACAGACACAATCAGCATCACTATCTTATAGGGCTATATTATAAGGGATAAACTACCCCCTGCATTACATTATAAAGATATTACACGTCACCGAGGAGTTCCATAACCGTGTAGAGGAATTAGGCTAAAGGCCAAGTTCCTTTATTAGGTTATGGATCTACGATGTGACTTGCAATATCCTCATAATGTAATGCAGGGGGTAATGTATCCCATGATATAATACATGGTCACACCATCACCTTTCCCACAAGCCACTTAAAACCTTGGTGGATAGCTCTTTCTTACAAAAAGAGAGAGCATGTTTTCAAACATGAAGATTAAAAATAAAATCGCAGGTGCTAAATTAAACACATCATAACCTGTCAGATTTTGTTCCAAAAAGATATTAAAAACAGTTCAATACAAGACAGTTTTAAAACAAATGCTGTAGTAGCTGGGAATGTATAGAATCATGCAAAAAGATTCTAGCTTTTCTGCTTGTCACTGTAAGCTAGGAAAATAGAGTAAAAGGAAGAAAAGCTAGGTTTCATTTTTGTTGCCTTAAACAGATGCTCCCTGAACTAACCTGCTTTTCACCCAGGCTGCTGGCTCTGGCAGCAGGCATTGTGACATCAGACTGTAAAAATTTATAATAGTTGAGTTCTGATGTTGTTTCTCTATCTTGAGCCACTGGGGGCATCACAAGTCGCAGAATAAAAAGAAATTAGAGAAGGGCGTTTATACAGGGAATGCAGATTCCCACATATTATAAAGAAATAAAATCAGAACTCAACTGTGATAACTTAATATATTTGAATTCTGATGTCACAATGTCTCCTGACAGAGGCAGCAGCAGGAAGAAAGGCAGGTCACATCATGGAGCATAATTAAAGCAGCTGTTTAAGGAAGAAAACATTACTTTTCTTTCTTTTACTCTGTTATTATAGCTGTATAGTGACTAGCAGAAAAGATATATTTACCCCAACATGTTTATTTTTTGCACTCCTGATGTAATTTTAGAAAAGTTAGAATATTTCTGCATGTTTCTTCACATTCCCAGCTACTGCACTATTTGTTTAAAAAATTTGACTTGCACTAAACTGATTTTTATGTCTGTTTGCAACAAATATGTAACAGCCTTTTGGTGTGTTTAATTTTGCACTAGAGATTCTATTTTTATTATTCCTGTTTGAAAACATGCTCTCTCTTTCATATGAAAGAGCTATGCCTCAAGGAATTAAGAGGTTTGTGGGAAACATTATGGTGTGACAATGTATTAAATGGAATAATGTAAAAGTACCCCCTGCCATACATAATATGGATGTTGCAAGTTACCTTGGAGTTCCATAATCTTATAGAGGAACCCAGCCCTTGCCATAGTTTCTCTATTTGGTCTTGGAACTCCTCAGTACCTGGCAATATCCTTATAATGTATGGCAGGAGGTATGTAATCTCATATATCTTCCTGGCACCCAAAAGAAAGTTTTTGACTTTTCACTTGTTTATTTGAAGAATGGTCTTTCAAGTGACAGACAGTTTGGTGAAGCGTGCCAAGGTAAGAGAACAGCAATGTTATGCTTTCAGCAAATATTTTTACATTTTAAAAGTCTTCTATTTCAACCTAGTCTATAAGGTGATTCAGAAAGATTTTTCTGTGAGTGGGTATGGTTCCTCTCAGAGGAGGTCTGGCATATTACAGAATTCTAGGAGTACGCTATGAGTACACCAAGGGGGATATTCTTAAGAACGTGCGATAATCATCGCCAAAATAGGTTAACGCAATTTTACATATCGCCGTCTATCGCAGGAAAATAACTCTGTGTTAACGTCTTATTCTAAACACGGCGGTAACATGCGATAGTTCCCCGATAACGCGTCAAATGTCTGCGATAAAATGACCAGGACGACGATAAAAATCTAAACCCTAACGTGAAAAAAGTTGCGATGGACCCAACTGCGATAAAAAATACAGCGATAAGCAGCGCCAGGACTGCAAGTCCCACAAGTCAGGCGGGAAAAACCACCATTAAACCTGCAACAAAAAACACTAACAAAACACAAACAACTGCGAACCACCATGGAGGTAGCCGGAGCAAGTACAGAGGAGAACCAGAACCCCACAAGCCCCACGGAGGACCAGCCTGGGACCTCGGGGACAGGGAAGGGCAAGGAGAAGAATAAGAGGAACCTGCGTTTCAGTACGCAGGAAAACCAGATCCTCATTACGGAGGTGATAGAACACCACCACCAACTGTTCATCACCTCCACTGTGTCATTGGCAACTAAAAATACAATATGGCAGTCCATCTTGGCCAAGGTGAATGCAGTCGGAGTGAAGAGAAGGGAGGTGGATGACTCCAAGAAGCGCTGGACTGATGTGAAGCGCAAAACCAAGCTGAAACTCGCAGCCAACCTGAAAGCAGCAATGCAGACCGGAAGTGGGAGTCCAGCGACACACCAGGAGCTGGATGAGATGGAGGAAATGGCGACCCTAGTCATCACTGGGGAGATGGTGGCAGGAGTTGGGGGACCGGACACTGCACAACATGACCTGAGCCAACAGCAACAGGGTGAGTAACGACCAGGGACTGGGGGGACGGGGGGAGATGGGCACAATGGCACACATGCACAATTAAGAATAGCACATCTGCGGACAAACCATGCACAAGAGTCACAACTCCGACCAAGAGCCCAATTTACCCAAGTCTGCAATATCTCAGCACTGTATAAGCACAGAAGTGAAAGGCACACCGCCTGAAAGGGATAAGGGCCAGCCAAATGAGAGCTGAAGGGGCAACACACCCACAATGCAGCACACACACATAAGAATCAGAGCACCTCAACATTGACAACAATGTGGTACAAACTGCAACACTTTCACAACAGAACAGAGGACACAACTGCTGCCGCTTGTGTGTAGAAAATGGCCATTCGCATTTGGCATAGCAGGAAACTGTGAGATGATAATGTACAAGTACAACCTCACATCCCTGATGGTGTAGAAATGTCAACTGTCCAGCATCAAATAGGCATCTCCTCACAAACAGTCACAATGTACATTGTCATGCAGTCTGTTAGTAAACTTGTACAATGCGTGAAAATACATGTGAACACAATGTCAATCTGCATCTCCCCTTCACATTGCAGAGGGAGAATCAACACCTCCTGCAGAGCAGACACAACAACTCAGCACTGATGATGAAGAGGACCTCCCCAACATCGACACCGACGCCCTCCAACAGCTCATGAACAGCTTCGGCACCCCACCTCCAGGAGCAGGGCAGCCCAGCTGCATCGAGGAGACCCCACCCCCTGCACAGACCACACAGCAGGAAGCACCCACCACCACAGCTGTTTCCCAGGACCCCCACGACCAACACATGGCCTTCCAACGCCGTGTGTTAGGGTGCCAGGAGAAGATGGCTGATCAGCTGCGGGTGGGGTTCGAGCTCATGGCAGCCAAAATAGATGCCATACGTGGATGTCTAAGTCCCATGAGGGACGACTTACAGTCCCTAACAGACACCCACTGTCTGCTCCATGCTCCCCAACAATCCATGGCTGACATCGCTAGAGTCATGACTCTTAGCCAAGAACAACTGTCTAGTCAGAGTGGCTCCAGCGATGTCAGCCGGGAGTTGGGACACATATGGAGAATGATGGTGAGCTTGGAGCGGATGCTGGTGGAAAGAATGTTTGCCACGGCTGCACATCAGCGAGATGTAGCTGTGATCTTCCATGCCCTGCAGATCCTCGTCATGGCATTGCCGCCACAAGGCCTGGTGCGGATGAATGCTGCTGCTACTACTCCATCCACATCTCCGCCCCCTGAAGTGTCAGTGCCACACAGTGCGGCAGACATTCCACCTCCGGCCCCTGATGTGTCAGTGCCACACAGTGATGCAGACTAAACACCACCACCCACATGTGAGGCACCTGACACATCAGAGGACGAAGATGATGATAAATCTGGCTTTGTGGTAAGAATGAAGTAGAAGCATTCATCTCCGCCATATGGCCTGTATCAGCTTGGTTCTGCCTTCTGCATCATGCCCTGGAATAACACCTTCCACTGTCCCCCGATACACTCAGCGACACTCACCTTGGACCTTGACATGGACTGCCATATTTGGTTTTGTTACCAATGACACAGCAATCACACTGCGGACTGAAGTCTTCCTCTTCCGATGAACTTGTCAATCCCTAAAGGACTCTGGCTGGCCCTCCACGGGGCAACAATGTAAAGTGGGTTTGCATGGCCCTGTACTGCTCCAGCTTCAACACTCCACTGAATGTGAATAAAACATTCTAATTCACACAGATGTGTCATGGCCATGATCAATCAAGTATGAAAGTATGGATGAATGTAGGGACAGTGATTCCACAAAAGGTACTCCTGGGTAATGCCATCAATGCGCATGTATGGCCGTGACCCAGATAGGCAGTGAGACACACATTGTCATTCAAATCAACACTCATCACAGTTGAATACAAGTGAAGGTGCGTAGACTTTATTAGCATATGCGTGTCAGTACGGGCAAGATAAGTGCCACAACATGCAGACCAATGCAGCAGTATGTCAGAATGAGGAACGTTGCCAAGCGCCGCTGTCCACTCCGGGGGAGTGCCTCACCTTTCACAGGTATGTGTTAACCCGCGTTGTTGTCCGCTCATGTATTCGGAGTCCAGGCGAATGCAGCCATGTCCACTGTTGTCGTGGGATATGTGACCAGATCACCAAGATGCAACAAGGTGTCGGGACATGTGCAATGGGTTCCAATCTGTTGTGGCTGCAGGTAGGTAGTCACTCGTCCATGAAAGTGATTGCAGCTTCGTAGGCAACCATTTCCAACATGAGGTCGTTGTCGACTTCATCAAACAGGATGGCGAGGCAATCCATTAGCAGGTCCAGACAGATGTGCTGCGTCCACCCCCTTTCACCAATTAGCACTTCAGCCCAATAGGGGAGCGGTTCAATGTGGTCACTGCACACGAGGAGTTGTGCAATCTCCCAGGTCCAGCTGCCAGCATGTATGCCAAGTATGAAGGCATCTCATAAACGGGTATCACGGTGACACTCCTGGTCGTGGGCCAACAGGGGGCGGACACACATGTCAACTTCCAGTACAGCCACCATCCTGTTGGATAGGCAGACATTCATGGACCACTCGAATATGCACGATCGACAATGCAACAGGCTGGACGCAGGTGACGTTGGCAAGGCGGAAGCTTAGCCGGTAACTGATCCGCAGCACTGCCAATGGCAGTGCCCCCAGTAAATGCAGCATACGTGCATGGTACAGTTCCACATGACAGGGGTTGTGCATGTGTCCGGGTTGTTCTGCCATTGCGTTAGTGGCTCTGGTTAAAGCGGCACTGTTCTGACCTGCGCCAGTTCTGTGGATGAAATGCCAGAGCTCGGATCAATGTGTTGTTTAAGTGTGCAACAGTTGTATGCCTGGGATGGTGTGGGAGTATGTGTGAAGGCCATTCCATGCAAGATAACTTCGAGCAAGGACTTCTGTGTGTGGGATGTGTATACGTTAGTCTTTCTTCAGGCTGTGCGTAGTGTGGGAGTCGTCATCAGCTGCTATAGTATCTGTCAGGGAGTGCCGGGCACATGCAATTCCGAGGTCGGAGGTGCAGATGTTCTTCCTCCTGATAGTTCAGACAATGGAGCTTTCATCCCTAATGTTAGTTTGTCATCTGCTTGCATTCAGGAATTCTGATGTGGCTTGTTGGGGGTGGGGTGGGATGTGTGCGACTTTGGGATTCATGATTGACATGACTAGCATGTGGCAAATGAGCTGCATCACTGTGTGTTATGTTGCCTCACAGCTGCTCCTCCCTCCCCCGAGCCTATTTACTTGTGTGCGCTGCGCAGTTGCATCACTTGCACTCCTACGGCACACCATTTTAATGCCTGTCTGCGCATGTCCACAAGCCTGACAACGACACTGTGATGTTGGCCGTTGAAGGTGGGCGGCCACGTGAGTGTGGCCTGTGGCAAGGATAGGGCGGACACAGATGTAGAGTCCATGCCTGGCTGAACTCGCGCTGCGATTAAGGCTAGGCATTTGGCACATGCTGTGGCAATACAGATACACACAACACTTGGCATGTATGAGCCAAGACCCCGAGCGGTCTTGCGCTCCTTCATGTCTCCGTTCGTGCGAGCCCGCCCTCCGGGTGCATGCTACATTGCAACATTGTCGATTGCGGGCCGGGTGGCACCGCCACTACAACAGAGACACATGCATTAGTTACTTCCTTGTCCAGGCCAGAACTGAACCATGCCCAGAGCCCCGGGCAAATTCTTCACACCCCTACGCTGGACTGGCGTACGCCGGCCCAGTCCACTCCGCTTACGCTTACAGGGGGGGATGACAAAGCTACGTGTCCAAGGTCTTACCCACTGCCTGAGGTGACATGGTTGCGGCCGCTGTCCACAGCACAATGTAATGTGGTAGGGCCCGGGGCCATCATGCATACATAATGACCACACGGACACACTTAGATAGGTAGTGGAACTGGCTACGGGCACGTGCGCACGGCCCCTTTTTATTGCCAGGGTCACATGTCCAGTGACGCCTGTGCTGGATTGGTGTGGGGTGAGTGTAAGCCAGCCCTCAGGGAGTGGTTGGTGCTGGCAACAACTAGAACAGTGATCAACGTTTCACACTCACAAGACTCAATCAGGAAGGGTCCATGACTTGTGGTGCACTGAGGTAGGGGCACCAGCTCTGACATCACACACACAAGACTCAATCATAAAGGGTCCATGACTTGTGGTGCACTGAGGTAGGGGCACCAGCTCTGACATCACACACAGAAGACTCAATCATGAGGGGTCCATGACTTGTGGTGCACTGAGTTAGTGGCACCTCTAGAGCTGAGCAGTGTATCAAGCTGATGATGGCATGCAAGACAGGTGTGAGCCACTTTGATAGGCTGGCTGTAAGAGTTGTTGGTTGGAGGTGGTCCTGGCGGTGGTGGCGGGTGTGCAGCCAGCGATGATGGCGTGTCCTTGCAGGTCATGATTGGATTTGATTTGTGTGAGCACTGCTGACCGCAGTGTAGGCCGGAGGCAGCGGTCAGCAAGGGCCCACAGCCACGTGGCGTTGACTTGAGCTGCACAGAGTTAGTGGCACCTGAAGCGCTCAGCGGGTGTGCAGCCAGCGATGAGGCGCCGTCCGGGCGGGCCACACTGGAAGCAATGTCTGTTGCCTACTGGACTGCACCATCAATAAATGAAGACTCTATTTGAGTTGGGGGACCTGCTGACCGCAGTGTAGGCCGGAGGCAGCGGTCAGAAAGGGCCCACAGCCACGTGGCGATGACTTGTGGTCAGGGCCAGACTGGCCATAGCGGGCACCGGGCATTTCCCCAGTAGGCTGCTAGGGTGGGTGCCGGTTTTGGGCCCCTGGGGGCCGTTTTTGTTACCGGGGGTCGGCAATATCGGCCCCCTGTAACAAAATCGTCCGAAACCGGCCCTCGCAAACTGCTCGGCTGCACTCCCCCTCATCCCAGGGGGGGCCAGCTGAGCAGTTTGCCAGGGCCGGTTTCTGTTCGCAGTCCGGCCCTGCTTGTGGTGCACTGAGTTAGTGGCACCTGAAGCGCTCAGCGGGTGTGCAGCCAGCGATGATGCGTCGTCCGAGTGGGCCGCACTGGAAGCAATGTCTGTTGCCTACTGGACTGCACCATCAATAAATGAAGACTCTATTTGAGTTGGGGGACCTGCTGACCGCAGTGTAGGCCAGAGGCAGCGGTCAGAAAGGGCCCACAGCCACGTGGCGATGACTTGTGGTGCACTGAGTTAGTGGCACCTGAAGCGCTCAGCGTTTGCGCAGCCGGCGATGATGCGTCGTCCGGGCGGGCCGCACTGGAAGCAATGTCTGTTGTCTACTGGACTGCGCCATAAATAAAGCAAGACTCAATTTGAAATGGGGGACCTGCTGACCGCAGTGTAGGCGGCAGACAGTAGTCAGCACACACATAACTCCACGGTGCTGTGCAGCTGGGGGCCAGTGTCGCGGGAGCCAGCGATCGGCTGAGGAGGCTGGCGGTCATGGTGGCGGACTCGTGGCAGGGTGAGTGGCGCCGCCCTGGCAGACGCGTTGGCCATCCCGGAAGTGAACCTTGCCCAGAGCCCCGGCCTATTTATTCACACTCCTATGCTGGACTGGTGTACGCCGGCCCAGCCCACTCCGCTTACGCTTACAGGTGGGACGACACAGCTACGTGACCGAGGTCTTCCTCACTGCCTGAGGTAACATGGTTGCGTCCACTGTCCACAACACTACAAACACCAGCAGTATATGTCCACATGGACATGTCTGTGCTCTGCATACTGAAGTCTGTCCAGCACATCACCGCCACACTTGGCATTGTGTAGATTCTTTTTCATGGGTGACTTGCCTCCTTCACACATACTTGGTTCCCACCTCTCCCCACATTCTGCAATTGTGTGGCTGAGGGACCATGCCGTTTTCGGAAGGTCAGCTGTCTTCTGCGCTGCCTAGGTGGTAGTCCTGGGGGGGTGGTCCGGGGGGGGGGTCCTGGGGGTGGTGGCGGTGGGTGTTGTGGCCCTCTTGGGTCTCCAAGCTGCATGATCATTGGCTCCATGGCATCTGTTGGTCTTCAGCTGTGGCTCTGGGCTGGGCTCCCTTTCCTGCTGCAGGTTTTCGTCCTGCTTAACACCAGTAAAAGGCAGATGTTAGATCCTTGCTGCTAACGCGCCTTATCGCCTGTTTTTGGATCGCTTCGCCGATCTGGCTGGTCGTTGGGAATATCGCGAAGTGGTGTTTTCGTGTGTTTTTGCACGGAAACGCCTAATCTGCATATCATTAGCGTTAGTTGTCGCTCTCATCCGTGGCGATGTTTTTTGCGGCAGCTATCGCTGGAAGACTGGCGAAATCGGCAGTTTGCACCAGCTTGAGAATAGGGCGGTAAATCTATCGCCACTTTTGCGGCGCTAAATTGCCGATAAATCGGCGATAGGTCCTTGAGAATATGCGCCCAAGAGTCAGGGGGGTGGTTGTTGAATTTTTAGAAGTGGTGGGAGGAAAGGTTTCACTCGTGTTTAAAATGCTAGCAAGCCTGAATGTAAAAAAGGGCGGCCCTGATTCACAAAGGTAAACATACACTTTTGTGTAAGTTTACTATTTTTTGGTACAGACAAACTATGCTTTAATAGTTACTTTATGACTGTGGGACTCTGCATTCGGATCGGAGAACTCTGCACATAAAAAGATAGGTCAGGCATATTCACAAACTACAATTTAATAGCACCTTTACTATACTATCTTTTTATATGCTTTTTATGTGTGGAGACAAAAGTGTAAGCTTACCTTTGTGAATCAGGCCCGGAGTGCGTGGAGTTCTCCCCTGAAAAAACTGGGGTCAAATGGTGCATTTTCAGTATACATTTCAAGAAAACCTGATTCATTTTTTTTAAATGGATGCAACGGGACTCACAAAGGCACACACAAACACATCACTCATCCTACACTCACACAGCCACTCCGCTATGATCAAACTCCCCCAATCATCCTGCACTCCCAAAGGCACATTTCACACCTCACACTTACTGAGGCACACTGCTCAAACTGCAATAACATAGACATGCCATTCCCCTTGCACTCACAGAGCACAGCAGTCACACCACTCACCCTGTACGTATCCAGTCACACCATTCTCCCAGTGCTTTCTCACTACTTAGCCTGCACTCATGCAAGCACACCACTCATACAGTCACACAACTCACTCTGCGCTCACAGAGGCACAAGACTCACCTCACACACATACTCACATAGCACACATAGCACTCACCTTTGCACTCACACAGGCAAACCGGTCACTCTGTACTCACAGAGTCACACCACTCACCCTGAATGTAGTACACAGGGAGAGAGGCAGAGAAAACATTCTGCAGCAAGATGAATCCACCAACCTAAGTCCAGTTGGAGTCATACAGCTGAACTCCTGCTGCAGTATGTTACAGGAAGGGGTATTATTATGGAGGCCAAGGAGAGGAAAGACCAGACTGCAGGAGCCCAGGAGGCAGTTCTGATTGGTGCTGAACTGATGTCTTCTGTCCTCTGGCAACCTCCCTACTGACACTGATGGAGTCTGATCCTTTACAGGGAAGAGTTTTGTAGAAGTGATGACTTAGCCCCTCACAGCCTGCCAACTCACACAGGCTAAGTCTGATTCCTGAATATCACTTTAATGGACTGAGGCCATCACCTCTCAGCTCTCCCACGGGGAGTGAGCATATCAAATGGAGAAAGGTGGGGTGAGGGTCCTAGCAGTGTTCACTCCATGAAGACAGCTGCAGGAGCAGGACCTGTTCTATGGTTTATGGGGCCCTGGGCAGAACAGGAACATGTGAGGCCCCTCTAAGATGTGACATCACAGGAAGTAAAGTGACATCACATGAGGGACATCAATTGAACATTAATTTTCTTGCATTGTTGAAGCAGTTTTGCAAGAAAATACCTATCTAGTGTAGATATCACTAAAATGGCTAAATGTATAAATAATACGCCAAATAAACTAAGGGGCATATTTACAAGCCCCTTGCGCCACTTTTGCGTCACTTTTAACATGGGAAAAGTGACGCAAAAGTGGCGCAAGGGGCTTGTAAATCTGCCCCACAGTACATATACTTTTGAAATCTCTATTACGTGGTCATACATTACCTTAATCAAACTGGCTGAAAAAGCTAGGCCTAGGTCTCTCCAAAACTGATATGATTACAACAATGTTCACTAGTTGTTTTAAGATTAGGGCATGATTTACCTTCCAATTCAGATTTTTCCAGAACTAAAAAGTAGAACTTCAAGAAACTCTGCAGCCCTCCCTTTACACTAGTAAAGTTCAAGATAAGCCATTTAGTTTTCAGCACGCATTGGGGATCAGCACAAACAGATAAATGCTAAATCAGGTGAGTGACCTGAAAGAGTTGCAGTAAACACAGATTCCAAAAGATAAGAGGAGCTAGCACAATTGTCATACACAGGTAGTGTGGCTAATATTTTGGCATGCAGAAGCACCAACGGCTGGACCACACCTGTACACCGAGTGCATAAACACAATAATTACAAACTCCATTTTTAAGAGATGCATAGAGTTAAACTAAGTTAATGATATACAGAGCAAATGGCCAAAAGAGAAAAACATTTGTAGCCTGGGAAAAATGACTGCCAAATCTATACTGGGAGCCAGTCACTAAAGATATACATTAAAGCAACAAAACAAAAACGGCTTACTATAATAGACGCTTAGCAGCTTACAGCTATATGAAAAGGTAATTTAGTAATGTGGAAGAGGTACGTTGGGGAAGGTGTTGCTTGATTTGCAAAGAAATGCTAAAGTAATACCAGAGACTTACAGTTGCAAACAAATTAAGTCATATGTCTATAATAACTGAGAAGACACTTGCCAAATTGCAAAGGGACCAAAACCATGCTGCTCAGCTCATATTTATCTTAAGAAGTAATAACCAAATTGTGCCTGCCCTCAGGAAAATTCTTTGGATCTTCGTTAAAGAGATAATTGAATGCAAGAACATTTCCATCATCAACAAGTCACTCCACTTACTCCCAAGGTATCTAACCAAACACTTTTGGTCTTCCAACCACCAATGCAAGATTTGTCTCCCTGAACCTACTGGCTTTCTACTTGTATAGGCTCAGTGCTTAGCAGATCACTCCATATGCAGTAATGCACTCTATGGAATGCCCTCTCACTTCTCGGCTGCCCTCTTTCCCAAGAGCCACCGAATCCTGTACATCCCCCCTTCTTCTCCTCACCTCCCACTTTAGGCCCATTCTAGTTGTGCTCCTGAAAAGCAGCCATTTCTCTCAGTCTCGCTGTCAGTACCTGAGGTTTTGGATTATTTGTTGTGGGAGGAAGCACACATCATACTGTGCTTGCCCAGGCCAGCCTATTCTCATTCTGCACATAAAAATGAGCCAGCTGGCTTGAGGAGCATAGTAAGAATGACTGTGCACACCAATTTTAAGGCTGCAGCAGCCTTTTGGGTTGTGCATCAGCAGCCAAGCCAGGCTACGCAAGGAGCCCAGTTTAACCACAGTAAGAAAATAAACCATCTCAACAAGTGGCCCGGCCATAGGCCCATCAGTTAACTGTGAATTCTCCACCTTTCCTACCTGAATCTAGCCCCATCCTTGGGGCTCGCAGCATGTACATCTTGCAGGGTGAACTACTGTCCGTTATCACTTTGTAGGACACAGCACACACAGATATCTTTGTTGGGTATTAGAGGACTATTAGCTGTACTGGTGGCTGACTAATAGTCCTCCAGACAGATTGGAGAACTATTATTGCAGCACCCAGATACCCCTAGGGGTGACAGTGCTGCACTATATAAATGCAGATTGATTGATTGATCGAACACATTTAATGGTGTTTCATTCCATAGCCACCTGCTCTAAATCAGTCCCTTTTAAATACACATAGCTAGGCTAGCTGGATAAGGTGCTAATTGGGTATGTTTAATATGACATACTATATTTAAGTTCCAATATCCTCCTGTAGTAGGCTTTGACTGCTTGCTATTCCTGCCTTTGGAGAGACAAGTTTCTGAAAGGAAAAAGGAACTCTCATCCAAATGTAATGAAACAGTCAGTTCTGAAATGGCAATCATGAAAAATGGTATCCTCCACAGATGCTGCCAATAATTTACCTGTAGCCCTGATCCAAAGAAAAGGTCTAACAATATGCTTCTGTGTTTTTTCTTTTACAGTAAAATATTGTGGGACATTTGAGAAACAGGTAGCAAAGAGATGTCAGAAGATGAGGAGATGTTTTGAGCCTGCTGAATGTTTTTGGAGCATAGAAAACAACCAGAGTTTGTTTAGTTTTTACACTCTAGGAACTTGTGGCGAGGCAAGCAAGATACTGCATAGGCAGCTCAGGGCAGGAGCTATGATCCCTAGATCTCCAGTTTGGACATGTCCAAAAAATGGTCCCAGTGAGAGTGAGATTCAATAGAAAGGTCAGGAGGAGTAGTAGAGTACACAGCAGACACATTAAGGGTGGTTCAAGATCATAGCCGTTTGCAAAGAATGACATATGCCTCTCAAAACTAAGAAAATGTTTGCACATTTTTTACATGGAAAATAAGGAGATTGAGCCTTCTGCTGAAATTTGCAATTTAAAAAGGACTCAGCAGCACACACTGGTTCAACAACATTATTACCTCCAGGGTTTTATGCTTTTCGCAGATTCTGCCCACGTACATCAACCTCTCCCAACCATACTTTAGATTTCACATCATCTCTTGCCCATCTAATACCTACACTTGATGTTTCATCCCCGTGTTCTATCCATTTCACCACTGCATTATCTCCTTTTCACCTCACATCTCTCTCCAAGCATCTTATCTTCTTATTCTGCCACTCTTACTTTCATGTTGCTATGTTATGTGCATTTGTAAAGCGCACTTTCACCCGTGTAGCTATCCTGGCGCTGAATTCAAGAAGAAAGGAGGAGGAGGCTCTTATGTGGAGTGGGAGGCCATTCAATGATTAGGAGCAATGTGAGAGAATGCCCATCCTCCTGATCTTTTCTCTGTGTATGTGTGGTATGTGTGCGAGTAGGAGTCCTGCAAAGGGAAGGTGTCTGCATGGTTGGTGGAAGGAGATGTGACAGTTCAGGTAGGTCAGGCCTCAGTTATGTAGTGCCTTGAATGTGTTGTGTTTGTGACTTATTTGAATACAGCACATTTCTGTATCGCGAGTTAGCAGAGTTGCCTCAGATGTCGTATGATGTGAGTTCAGTGTGGGAGGCTGACGATGAGTCTGGATGCTGAGCTCTGGATGGTTTATAGTCTTCTAATGAGTTGCTTGGTGATCCCGCCATAGAGGGTGTTCCCATATGTCAACTAGGCCGTGACTGACAGTTTCCCTGGTGTTGCTTGGGAGCTATGTGAAGATCTTCCACAGCATCCTCACGGTGTGGAAGCAGGATGGCGCGCACCCCAAATTCAATGCAGCTGGTACTTAACGACTTTGTCAACTACATGCAGGATCTTGACCTACATGTAAACCAGGCCAAGACTTTTATAATGAAGTGTGGGAGGAAAATCTGCAGCTCCCGAGATATGAGAATTAAGGACACTACTGTTGAACACACCAATACCTTCACCTATCTTGGAGTATTATTCGACAAAGGCGGCTCTTGGAATCAAGCTATGAAAACAAGGTCGCTACTTTTTAGAAGTGCCTGTATGGCCTTACGCAAATTTGCTTTAAGATTGGGTACTAAACCCCATAAGGAAATGCTTACCATCTATAAGGCAAGGTGTGTCAGCAAAGTAGTAAATGGGGCAGGCATATGGGGACATGCGAACTGCATGCCGATACACGTAGTGGAGGATGAATTTTTAAGATACCTACTCGCTACTCCTAAATCTGCATCAACGTTTGTCTGTCCTGCAGAGTTAGGACTATCGTTTCTCACAGATTTAATTAAGACCCAACCGATCCTGTTGTGGCATAAAGTATGGACATCTGAGTACACTGTTCTAAATCAACTTGTTATTAGGGACTGCCTAAACTTTACTCATTATGCACAAATCCCCTGGTTAAAGTATGTAGAGAGCTTTTGCAAGGACTTGGGTCATCCTGAATATTTTAATAACCCTGAAAACCTAGTGAAGCTGAGCAGGAAAGACCTAAAATCTGACTGCTTAGCTCACTTGGAGAATAATAGGATGTCGGAAGAACTTTTAAAACCTTCTGTTCATAGAAATCAGCTAATTTTAACCAGCTACGACATCCAATTATACCTTAGGCAGGTCCCACACCAAAAGCACAGATATGTTTTAACTCGATTTACGATGGACATCTTTCACCGCATGGTTACATTTCCTGAAGTAAATGATTGGTCCCCTACTTTACCTAATTGCCCATGCGATAGTGCTTCATCACAGACAACCATGCATGTTGTTCTTTTTTGCAAATTTTATAAAAAATGGAGGAAGCATTATATATTAAGTTATCTAAAGCACTTAGACTTTTATCAATGTCGTCCGGCTTATGTATTTCTGCAGTCCTTACCGACAATTGACATCTGTGTACGAATGTCATCCTTCCTGCGGAGCGTTTTTTACGACAAGAAGTCTGTTTTATAAATTTTATGATATGTTATTTATGGATGATCTATATGTATTTTAGCAAATAAGTATTGGTTCGGGCGAGCTCATCAGGACCGAATGGCGGGCCCAGTTCTGAGGTTTTAACCCTCCTGCATGTTGCTCTACGACAATGTACCAAGAACTTTTTAATGAATATAAGTTAATACTTTTTTAGAAGATTGTTAATTAGGTATGGAAAGGACTGTTTTCTTACAATTGAGGGTTGATTTATATGTGTTTTGCACTCTGTTATCGGATAGCGTCCTATCTTTTATGTTTGCTGTATCGTGCTTTTATGGTCTAATATATTTTGACCGAATGAAGATGATGATGAGTGACGGCATTGACTTGTGCAGTCTTGTCCAGTTTACTGTCAATGGTTATTCTGAGGTTCCTGGTGTGGGTTCTAAGAATGGGCCAGAGTTTGGCCGGCCACTAGTTGGAGTCCCAGGATTTTTCCCCTCAGTTCTTAACTCCTTTCCTGTCATTGTCCGACCCAACTCTAACCTTCTGTTGCCTCAACCTTTTTTTCTGGTTCTGCTTCCTTTAGATCAACTTCTCCCTTTTGTTCTCTGCTCTCTGGTCAGCTCAATGTCTTCTTGGAGCCTCAAGTCCACATAAGCAGAGCTTTCACAGTAGACAGTGTGGGGTAGTGGTTACAGCTGCCCACCATGCATCATGGGGTGAAAGGCTTGAATCACGGCTTCAGATCAGCACCCTGGGAACACAGGCACATCTCTGTGCTGTAAAAAAATGAGCATTGTCTGTGTCTGTTTTGAAGCACTCTTATGTCTGTTATACGGGGTTATATGGCCCTAAGACACATTGTCGACATTGCTAAGTTAGCATGAGTTTTGCTTGCCCTATGCTGCTGCTTTTACACATGCCTCTGCTAAGCGTTTGTTTTCGCGACACTTTGCCTCTGCCCTGTACATGATAACAGATTGTTTTTCACGTTCTCAGCCTTCCCTTCAATTCTGTCTGAACATAATGTGCAAGGTCAGTCAACAATGTCTCTTGTTATTCTGTTCTGGTCAGTCCCTATTACCTAGACAAAACATGTAACCAACAGCTGCAATGCGGAAGAATCGTGCTTTGATATAACGTTGTTGCATGTTTTTGAAACACTCTCGAAGAAAGCCGTTCCATGGAGCTGAGCGCTGCTGTTCCTATGATGTAAACCCTTGGGTTTAGGCTTTCAGGTAGGGGTCTGCTAATAACGCCTAGATATCTTCTGTTATATAAAATAACTTCTTACTGCCTTGGGGAGGGTGATTAGGCCCAGTTATTTAGCCTTTTTCACAGTCTTTATATAATGACGACTCCTTTTATATTCTATGGTATTGTAACAATGCTAATGATTCTTGCTTTATGCATTTTGCTGCTAGTTGTGGTTCGCATACTGTATCATGGATCACTATAGTCAAATTAAACGTTTTGAACTTATTTAGTGACTCTGATTATTTTTATTGTGGACAAGTACGTGAGAGCGAAAGAGTGTCTTGTTCCCGCGACTCTGAGGTGAGTCGGGAGTGCTCGTGTTCTGGGTTGTCTAAACATTCGTAGCTTCTTGATATTTGTAGGAGACCGAATGAGACACTTTTGCTAGTCGGTTGCGATTTTGGATACTAAGGTGATAGGAGGTACACCCCTATTTACTGAGGTCCTGTTTTCTTGTGCATAGTTCTGTGTATGAGAAGAATCCCCGCAACATGGCGCCGCCAACGCTTGGTCTGGTCCTTATCTGCGAGACGCTTGAGTAGTGCTAGTGCTGGTCCACAATACCCTCACTTCTGTTTCCGGAGACAGCTGTGACGGAGTAACCTGCTATATTGACATTTTTATAGGTTAATTCAAGCTTGAAGTTTTAAAAGGTATTTTGTTTCTTATAACCCGAGTTTGCACTGCCTCAATTTAAGTTGTTCTACTTTCTACTCTATAATGGCTGCAGTTGATATTCCGGCTCATAGCAGAGCCGCGCTGAGGGCGCACTTGACTCATAATGCGGTTCCTGATGCTGGGGCCGCACTTATTTTTGTGGTGGAAGCCGATCCGGCTCACCTGTTTGTAGTTTTTTACTCTTGGGTCACCTTTCCGGCGGTGGGTAGCACTGATGATTTGTTTCACACGTATGCTGCCACCGCCGTTACTCAGCATTATCAGCCTTATAGAGCGCTTGAGATTCCGCTTACAGCTTGGCAACACCGTATTTGGTTTACTGACGCTCTTCCTCACCCATGAACAGTGGTCCGTTTAGGCCCTTTATCTATAGATGGGGCCACATGGCCCGTTTTGGCTGGGTTTACCCCACACCCATGTGCTTTTACAACTGCAACTCTGGCAGAGCTCCGCGTCTTACATACCTCGTTGGTACGTGTCTATAGAGCTGTAATACAGTACATAACACGCACCATCCAGGTGGGACCACCTGGCACTGCGGTGCAACCTGCGGGTCCTGGTGGCGTAACCATCAGTCCCATTATTGTTAATTCTATCATGGGCAAGCGCCCACAGAATAAGGATGAATTTCCTCATTGGCTTGCCGAGAAATTTGGACAGATAGAAGCTGTCTTTCCTAATACCACTCCTGTGGATAAACACAGGATCTTAACTATAAGTTTACCTAAAGACTTAATTCCCAAATTGGCTGATTGTAAAACCTGGGGCAGGGTGTTTGCAGCGGTATATTCTATGTGTTTCGGCACCCCCTCCATGACTGTACTCCCCTCTGTAATTAAGCGCGTTCAAGATGAACACGGTGCAGAAGCGACTGTTGAGCTGGGGATGAGACTGGTGGGAGTGTTCGATGTGGTTGCTGATATGATCCTTCCGAATGTCAAGGGCGATGCCGTTAGCTTTCAAGTAGCAAACTGCTTAGAGGCGGTCGCAGAGCCCGACAGACCACGAGAATTACCAAAGATTATTGCGAAGGCTTACAAGACCATAGGCCGCAATAGTCTGGGAAATAAGCCTACAACTCAAATACCGACGTAGCTTCAGATACAACAGAAAGCCCAGCCTGACAAGGATGGGCGCCCTTTCTTTCCTAAAAAGAATTGGCAAAGAAATAAGAAACAGGGTTTCAAACAACAGAAGCAGGGTTCGCGTGCTAGTTCACCGACCCCTGATTCTTCTGAGCGTACTTATGACTTGCGCGATCGCGCTAAAATTAAGTCTCCTGAAAGATTTCAGGTTCCTGATCAGCGTTCTCCTCGTTCTTTACAGGAAACATCAGGCTCACAAGCCGGTGGAGGGGATCGCCAGGATCGGGGTAGGAGTCAACCTGCGTCACATCTTCGTGAACAGCCTCGACAGTTTGAAGTCAAGGACAAGCAGGGTGATTCCCCGCGAACCGGTCCTCCTTTTCAAAAGAAAAAGGTTGCCGCTTTAACAGCAAGATATGCCACAGACAGTGAGGACGCGACTCCTGGATCAGACTTGGGCGGTGACTCTGCTCGACAGCGCGGCGGAAGTTACCATAGTCAGGGAGGCTCTACGTCCCCGTCTGGATGTGACAGCAACTGACACATTTGTTACAATTGAGACTGACGATACCCGGGTTGCCCCCCCGGATAGGCTACACGAAGTCCTTTTCCAAATTTCACATGTTTGTTCCTGACCTTGATGGTCTGGACATTGTGGCGGCTGCCTCTAAGTTTGACGTAGATAATCATTCTGCTATGTTACAGGATCTACAAAAGTCCCATGATACTCTGGCAACTGAGCATTTACCATCTTCGCCTGCTGATGCACAACTGATTCCTGTTACCGGTTGGCTTCCTAAAGTTGGAGATCTAGTGCGGGAGAAGATTGAAAACAAAAAAGAATTTGGTCCCTCTTATTGTGCTCCGGTTTCTGTACTTGGACTGAAGGGTACTTGCACTGTCATTTTACCACCATTGCCAGGTCGCAAAGACAACAGATACATCTCAGTGGACAATGTCAAGTTACACTGTGTGGCCGATTCTGAATAGTGTGACACCTGCAGTTTCGTGCAACGCAATATCCTTAGCCCCATTAACTTTGTCGTCACCTGCTGCCACAAGAATGTCTGCTCATATGATGGACACTGTAATTGATCTTCAACCTATGCGACAATCATCTTCTGCGATGGATCTTGTGTGTCCTTTTCCGGCTACTGATTCCGTGTGTGAGATACCATCTACCCCACGTGTACGAATGGAGGATTCAACGCTTTCACCTTTGCTTCCAAGTCCAGTGAGTGCCTGTGAAGGAGGATCGGCACACCTTGCCTCTGCCTCGTCCTCCTCGTCATCCAGTTTGCCTGAAGCACCTAAGTCTAAGTTGCGTATCTTTTACTCCTGGTTTAAAAGACATACTTCGTTCCCCCATGGACCTACATTTGGTTGGTGCTTATCTTAATATTCCTCTTCATGTCAATTGGATTTGTGACAGTGTTCTTTTTACTCATAAATGGCCATTATCTCCCTGAACGCTCTGCAGTAAAAATGGTTGATGGAACTTTGGCTCCTCAAACATCGTCCCATATCATGAAACGAGACAAGACTTTTGTGAATATTTCAGCTTTTCCTGTTCATGATGGCATCATTTGGGACAAAGTAGCTTATGAAATCCATGGTCCGACAGAGGTCCTTAGAGTTCCGTATGTGTTTCGCGTCTCATTAGGGGATGTGGTGACACGGGACATACATTCGGATGATTGGGATGTGCAGGCAGTTCATGCATTGTTTTCTGATTTAAAATATTATGCTGCCTTTGATGCTGAGGATTTGTATTTAAATTCTGCCAATTATGGTGATCTCTTTTGCTATCAACATTATGGGCATCATTTTTGACACAAATCGAACACCATGAGACCTGTTTTTAATTTTACCCAATGGGAATATTGTCCAACTCCCACACAGGGGAGTTCTAAAACGCTTAGGGATAAGTTCACCTATTTTTCTAACTATGATTTGACCAATCCTGAATCCTATTATTTCAGGCTTCAAAAATCCACTACATCTAAGTACCTGTTATCACACACTAAACTAATTTATGCCAACTCGTTTAGAACGCAGTTGGCCACACACGGTTATGACCATTGAAACAGACTATTGATTTAAAATCCATCTGGGTCACAAAGCCATGGCAGGTTCAGGGCACTGAGGCATTACATCGTGCCAGCCTGATCCCAACTCAATTGCTGTTTTTAAATGAAACCGTTTACCAAACGTCCTGTTATGGACGTGCAACTGTCAAAAAATCTAAATAACCCCTCAATTCCATCATTAGCTGAATATAATAATTGGCGGTTACATAATAACTACACCATGGAGGCTTTACAGGCTCTACTTCAGAATGCCTCCTTTAATGTCTCTGAAATCGATCCATTGGGATGGTTGTTGTGGCAATCTAATGCTAATGCATGCCAGTTGCGTTTCTATAATGTTACACCTGGTTTCTTTCAGACTAAGCCTGACCCTCGTTATCCACCTCATCATTCTGTGACTACATACTCGGTAGGTAAATTGTGCCAGCAGTGGCTAGAACACTCTAACCTTGCATCTGTCAAACAGCACCTTTCCATCCTATCGAATGATATTGATTTGGCTGATTTTCTGCTAGGCCCACGTTCTCAAAGGGCCAAGAGATTTATTTATGCCTCTTATAATGAAATTTGGAAACTTTCACAGATGGAAGCTGCCTTCCGTCTGCGTCAAATTGACCAGGCAAACTTGGAAAAAGTCCTTGCTGTAGTAGACAACAGCATTAATACGCTTTCTTCACGCATTTATTCCTTAGTCAATATTATTTCTTCTGTAATAGATATTGTACAAAGTGATGTTTCTGTGTTATATCATGGTCAGAATCAGTTAAGGTCGGTCATGCAATTTGCTTGGACGTTGCAGACACTAAAAATGGGTAAAGTGCCTTGGGATTATTTGAATGCCACTGCTTTATTCTTGCTTTTTAGCCTGACTGATAAACAGAAGTTTATGTCCATGAAAGATGCTGTATATACGCTGTTACATATTGAACAATTGGAACCTTTGCTGTTCTCTGTAGCGGAAACGGACTCTGCTGTTTGGTTAATTCATGGCGTTATCACTTTGCCCTTTTCACTTTTTCAGTTTAAATCATGTATGCAACACTTTCCTGTTGGCCGCTTTGAACCGCTTGCCACTGCTTTTCTGCATGAATTATGGGTCCTGCCCTTTGCTTATCGGTGTTTAAGGGAGGATAAAGAAGTTTTCCTCACAGGGGAGGAGTGTGATTCAGTACTGGGTCACTCTCTTGTATGTAAACACGTTAAGTTGCACGGCGAGTGTAACGTGTCAGCGCCCAATCTAGCTTGCTTTTTGAAAGGGACCCCAGTACCATCCATCACGCCTGTCTTTACATTGCTTACTAATGGCAGATATCTCATTTTAAACAATCAAGACTGCTGTGGTTTGCGGGCGGGTGTCCCCTACTTGGTAACTGTTTCCCAGCGCGTAAATTGCTGTAGCAATGTCCTTTTCCCGCCCCTGCATGGGAGTTTAGATTCTTCGATTTGGCCTTCCATTCCGACTTTGAAAACAGAGTTCAACAAGTTGAGCAGGCTCAAAGCCCTTTTATTCCAACAGGAGGTGGCCGTCACTTCCGCCCGTGAAACATTCAGATTGCAGGTGGCTCAGACCTCAAGTGAGATACAGTCGCTTCTTAACACTAACCTCCCACTTCACTTTGGGGAATTAATTCACCAAATATTTAATGCGTCTGATATGACAGGCCTTGCCCATTTCTTTAAATGTGTGGGATCTGGCCTGGTCTCTTCCTTTCAGACTATATTCGGGGTAATACCGGCTTTT
This sequence comes from Calotriton arnoldi, assembly GCA_963921515.1. Lineage (NCBI taxonomy): Eukaryota > Metazoa > Chordata > Amphibia > Caudata > Salamandridae > Calotriton > Calotriton arnoldi. Next base: position 403,935 of record CAWUFW010012241.1, read on the forward strand.
ATTCATTCTCTCTTTTCCAATGTTTTGGGAGGGTTTCCCTTAATATTGGCGCTGGCTGCTGGTGTCCTGCTTCTCCTCCTTGTGCTTCGCAATGGCTGCTCGCTTTGTGGCTCTACACAGCCCGGCACAGCTACAACAGTATCGTGATCACCTTTATGAGGCTTTTGGATGCTTGCCTTTAGCCACACTTGGCGTAACTTACGACTTGACATTCCGCTTTGCCTATTTTACTTGCGTGCAACCAGTGCTTCACTGCAAACAATGTCAGTTCTCCTGGGCGATGGAGCTTTGCTTATCGAACAAGTGGTGTCCAATCCCTGATTTCTGCCGGTTGATGGGTCCCTTAGAGGCTCATGACGTGGCTTGTTCTGTGGATGGTCCATAGACACGTACAGCTTTACTTGGAATCTTGGATCAATGGGATAACTGTGCGGCTGTGCGGACTTTCCTACAACGAAGTTTCATTGAATATCACGCGGGTTTGCATTTCCTATTTTTGGATGCTCCACTTTGTGAGGAACATGATTGTTCCTTCGACTTGCTAAATTGGATGTCGTCGTTTTTTTCCACCAATGACAAAGATGAACTGTTGGAAGGAATTGCATTCCTTTGCACCCAAACCTTCATGGATTGCCTACTTGATTCGTCCCTGCTCCACTGTCTGGCATACAGACTCTTTTTTCAGGCTCAAAGTGCCATTAGGTTGTTTTTTTTTTTTTTTCTTCTCGTACTTTCCCCTTTTCTTTTCTCCGATTTGTTTTTCTTTTTTTTTTGAAAGTCACATACCAATATTTTAAACGATGCCTGACTTTTGAACTCTGTTTTTGTTCTTCTGTCTATGTCCTACTGACTTACCAGGGGGAGGGTGTTATATGGGGTTACATGGCCCTAAGACACATTGTCGACATTGCTAAATTAGCATGAGTTTTGCTTGCCCTATGCTGCTGCTTTTGCGCACGCCTCTGCTAAGCGTTTGTTTTCGCGACACTTTGCCTCTGCCCTGTACATGATAACAGATTGTTTTTCACGTTCTCAGCCTTCCCTTCAATTCTGTCTGAACATAATGTGCAAGGTCGGTCAACAATGTCTCTTGTTATTCTGTTCTGGTCAGTCCCTATTACCTAGACAAAACATGTAACCAACAGCTGCAATGCGGAAGAATCGTGCTTTGATATAACGTTGTTGCATGTTTTTGAAACACTCTCGAAGAAAGCCGTTCCATGAGCTGAGCGCTGCTGTTCCTATGATGTAAACCCTTGGGTTTAGGCTTTCAGGTAGGGGTCTGCTAATAACACCTAGAGATCTTCTATTATATAAAATAACTTCTTACTGCCTTGGGGAGGGTGATTAGGCCCAGTTATTTAGCCTTTTTCACAGTCTTTATAAAATGACGACTCCTTTAAATTCTATGGTATTGTAACAATGCTAATGATTCTTGCTTTATGCATTTTGCTGCTAGTTGTGGTTCGCATACTGTATCATGGATCACTATAGTCAAATTAAACGTTTTGAACTTATTTAGTGACTCTGATTATTTTTATTGTGGACAAGTACGTAGAGCGAAAGAGTGTCTTGTTCCCGCGACTCTGAGGTGAGTCGGGAGTGCTCGTGTTCTGGGTTGTCTAAACATTCGTAGCTTCTTGATATTTGTAGGAGACCGAATGAGACACTATTGCTAGTCGGTTGGGATTTTGGGTACTAAGGTGATAGGAGGTACACCCCTATTTACTGAGGTCCTGTTTTCTTGTGCATAGTCTGTGTATGAGCAGAATCCCCGCAACATGTCCATGGCATGCTAGATCAAATATTAAGCTTTAATATCATATATAGATACCCATGTAGAGACTGATTGCACAGTAAGAAACAGAAACTGGAAAAGCTAGGATCAGTCCAGGCTTCCCGGCTTGACCACATTGTGTGATCCTAGGCAAATGGTTTATTTCACTAACAAAAACTTTACTCATTCTCACGCAGCAGAGCACTTTCAAATAAGTGCATTCAGGATGTGCACTGTACAGACATCTCTTGTGTTTGATATAATAGACTATATATAGAATATAATTTTGCTCCATGTTGAACCAGAGACAAGCCCACGTATAGGGTACACATGAACCCTGGCATGCTTCTTAGTCAGGGCCACTTGAATTATGCGATTTTGCTGTCACTGCGTTTTCCCCATAATTGTAATAATGGGTTTGCTGCATTTGTCGGAGAAGCCATCTCCTGCATAAAATGGAGGTTTGAACAAAAAGATATTGTTTCTAGCTCAAACGGATCAAACATTACTAAAAAAAGCAACACTTGTTGCTGCACAGGGGAAAGCTCTTCGCAAAGGTTGACTGGTCATCTTTCTGGTGCTTATTGTTGTATTTGGATGTCAGTCAGACTACTACTAATGAGAGAAAACCTTTGCCCATATAGTAATAATGTGCAAAAATGACAAAATAATGAGATAACGCTTTCACAAAATGTGCTGCATTATGGCCACATAATTGGCCTTTTCTTGCTGCATAACTTGGTAAACCCTGCCACCTGATTAGGTCCTTTCCGGCGACATAATTCCAGTGGCCCTGCTCTTAGTTCACTCATATCATTACCATGAGGGTGGAGGTAGAAATGTTTCTTAGTTCATGTTTAGAAATTATCACTTTTAATAAATGCATCTCAATTGAGGGATACAATCCAATGTTATAAGGTAAAATGCTTCTCTGTGTTAAAGAAATATAATTTCTTTACATTTTGTTGACACATCTCCCTTTGCTCCATCCTAGGTGAGTAGTACATATTGGTGATGGGACATGATTCTTTCTTTTGTTTTGAGTCTTGCAGTGCAGTCTGCATTTCACTCACATGCAGGGGCATGGCTCCCTTTACACCTACGGGCACTTCAAGCACCCATCTAATGGCTGTTATCATGCAAAAGCAGCGATTCGATTTCTGAAGCCCTTTCAGCCCATGGCTGAAAGGCCCAGGAGAGTGGGGGCCCTCTCCCTGCCTCCCCTGGGCCGTGCAGGTGGTGCATCTCTGCTTCTTCCTGAGCCTACTGACATTAGAGTCTTTATAATGATGGTGCTCTGGTTTGGCCCCCAAGTTGTGAGCGTGGCCCTGTGCAGCTGTCCATACTGCCCATGCCTTTAACCGAGGGTTTGCAATGGGCAGCACTGACACATCTGCAGTACTGGTCTGGAATCTTGCTGCTCTCTAGAGATGGAGAATGAGGAAACAATAAATGGCAAGGGACAGCCGAGGAAGCAAAACGGCCGCTGTTGAGTACAAGATGTCCAGTGCCTATTGCAACTTGAAGCGCACCCCTTATTTTTGCCTTACTTATCTACAGTTGCAAATTCACTATGAACTCTTCACCGAATCCGGCCTCTTCCAACCAAAACCATACCAGCACCAGGTGAGGGAGCAGTAAGCACTTTTGTTGTCACCTGACCAGCTTTTCCCCTCTCCCAAAGTGTTGAACCTGCTCTGGGCCACAAGACTTAACACCTAAAAACAAGCAAGCACACGTGCATTAATAAATGCTGCACCTGATGCAACAAAACTATCTTGTGCTTGTAGACCCCCACCCAGTCCAACATGTGCAAAGTTGTGTCCCCTCTTCTTCCTCTTTTGTGAATTGAGCACTGACCTTTTCTCTTTCTCAACATCTCCTGCTACTGAGCTGACAACTCACATTACAGCTCACTCTCTCTTCATTATGGTGGTTTTTGTCCATTGTCTTTACCCATCTTTGTATTCATGCTTCAGAGAAATTTATATTACACAAGCAAATTTTGCTAAATTCCTGAATTTTGCATTGCGTGAAATTTTTGGAAACTTTGCGTAATTCCACCAATTTCCGCGAAATTTTGCAAAATTGAAAAAAATATCTTTTTTACACATCCCTATTTTCAGAACAATGTTTTATTCATAGTTTTAATTTTCATTAGAATTAAATGTATATGCATTTACAACATTTTCCATTTAAACAATTCCCTTAATGCCCTTTGGAATGCATTTTCACAATCCCATTTGTTGTCTTCTGTGTTTCTACTGATCTATATATACTGTTAAAAGTGCTCTGACACCTATCGGGAAGGGTATATTCTGCCTAAAAATATAAGAATGAACTAATGAAGAAAAATGTATAGAAAAGTGCACCATCTGGGACACCAGAACTACAAAAAAAAAGAGCTGTGGGTGAAAAATTAGAAAGCACTCTGATATCTGGATCAAACCATGTGCCATCTCAAACCTCTCGCCCAGTTCCCAGCTTTTTTGATGTGTCCTGACTATTTCTTAATTCCAGGAGTTAGCAATGACTACTCCTGGCTTAATCCTGGAATTCATGCATAAGCTAGGAATACTGAAAGAGTGTGTCATGTTACCCTACCTTGAGAGCTCAACAACGAGTATCTGGTATCCTGGTTTTTAATTTTGGACGTAGCCTCACCCTATTCTTGTGTATATGCAGAGGCCTGGGCCTCTCCCTTAATGTAAGTGAGGGCCTCAACCTGGACCTGTGACCCGAAGGGCACACCAAGTGTGCCCTCACTGTACAGACAGTGGACTACGGCCCTTGTCATGGGTTTAGTTTATAGAACTGGGGTGGCAGTGTGTCTTGTCTTATTAATGCACAGTTGTGACCAGACATTTTTATTTGTATCAATGCCGTGACCTATTGGATCCCTCCTGTAAAATTACTGATGCGTCCCAAATGTATGTTATATGGGTTTGTACATGTTGCCTTCATGATACATGCATGGTGTATATGAGTGATCCAGATTATTGAAGGCTTGTAGGATCCATTCTGGATAACCACAACCAAGTCTGGTTAACAAGATAGAGGTGAGGTTGTTTTCTCTGACAGTGGAAATGTATTTCTGATGCATCTAAAGCTGGAGGGAGGAGACTTAGACACAGAAGTGGGGAGGAGGAGTCGATGCTCCTTTGGAAATTTGAATAGGCCCTTTGCTAAGGGGAGCAGTTGAAAAGACTTTCTGAAGCATCCTTATTAGGTAAATAGTGGGGGTGACGTTTAAGACTGTATACTTTGCTTTTGAAGATGAAAGGGACCCCTTACGTGAGGTCAGTATTTTGCTTTTCCGCTGATCACTCTTCAGAGGCTAATGACATCCATCTGCCTCTGTTGTGGGTTCTACAGGCTGCTGCGTTGATCATCACTCTATACAAAGGCTGTGTATGGAGTGGAGCCTGGAGAGGGCACTTGAAAGGAATATTACTCCAAACATGTTCTAAAAGTAGAGACAGTGGATCCACATCTCTGTCTGATTTAATTGTATAACAGTGGGATTCACTTTTTTTTACAGGTTCAAGTTCTCTATGACCAAACAGGGAGCAGTACTCAGAAGGCTGATGTACAATGTAAATGGATGTCTGTCTGACAGCCAGCTTCCCAGAAGTGAGGAAATACCACCTTGGCTCATCCATTGCTTCAAGAGCTGATTGTCCAGAAGCACCTAGAAGCCAGCCTGCCTGCTAAGAGAGAGAAAACGTCTGCCGCCTCAACAGAAGCATAGGACTCTGGAGAGTGTTTTCTGTGCCCTGTTATTGGTGGGCCCTAGACTCTCCAGTCTGATTCCTGGTGGGAATCGTGAAGCTGCGGCATGACCTGACCTGCTGAGCCCAATCTGTGAAGTTGCGCTGCGACCTGAGCTGTTCAGTCCTCTTTGAATTGGCAGTGGAAGCAGAGTCACTCAGCCCAATCTGTGAAGTTGCGGTGCGACCAGGTGTGCTGTGCACAAATAGTGATACTACAGCAGGCCCTGAAGCCACTGCTTCCCTACCCAGTCCCAGCCTGACCCAAAACTGCAGTGGGACCTGAGACTTCAGTGTGCCTAAAGCCGTGGTCCATCATCTAACCACCGGGGCCTGTGTGACGCCTCACCTCCTGCTTGTCCCCGACTCAGCGTGGAAGAGCGTGATCAAGCATTGGAGGAGCCATTAAGCTGTCTAAAAGCACCTGCTCATTCACGGACAGAAGGAGACTTGTTTGGTGAGAACCAGTGAACTGAATAAAAAAGACTGTGCTAATGGACGTTTCGAGTTAATCTGCACCTAAGCATAATCATGCTAGAGCCAAACCTAGGAAGGAACCCTTCTCTCCCCTCGGATCATAAGAGGGTGATCTGGAGTCAATAGTGGGAATAGGTACCAACCTACTCTGGTGCCAGGACACTAATTACCACCATGTACATTTTCTAATGAGTAGTGTGCATTAAAGTATTTTTCTTCTTGAAAGTAAACCACTTAGTAGGACAATCATTTGTTATACTGATTTGTATGTTTGTTGAGTGCTGAGCTCGAACATCCCCACAGTATGTCCCTGAGAAGACTGTGACAACTTGTTATCACTACCACTGAGACTTTAGTGATGAAGTAATTGTACTTGGCCCATTTTGCAGAGCCATAGTAGGATGAACCCTGGGACATCAGAGACAAACACTCTCAAACCCTATAGTTGAGGCACAGTGGCCTCTGCTTGGGTCAAAGCTCCCTGAGCAGGGTCGGCACAATCCTTTGTGAATAAGGCTCACTGTGTCCATTTGAGGATCACATGTGCAAGATTTTCAGGATCACTGCTCACTACTGGTTGGATTCACAAATATTTTGCTCCAAATAGGTGTGATTTACTGTTGTAGTAGTCCTTGTTCCCACCTGAATTCCAAGAATAAGGTAGTAATACTACTGGAGTATTCCTTGCTTACTTTTGTAATTCAGGTAAGCCAGGAGCACTACAAGGATAAGCCTGTTCAATGTAAATTAAATCCTATGTATATGCACTTAAATACATAGTATGTAAATTTATCAAACTAAATATTTTGAAAATCTGGCAAGGTTTAGCTCTCATGGAACAACATTTACAATCATGCTTTACTGATTTGTTTGTGAGGAGGTTTTGAGGTAGACAATTGTTTTGTCAGCATATTAGTGGATCTTGAAGCTGCTTGGTGAGTACTGATCCAAGTGGTTTCATAAGAGATTAAAGATGGTGGGGAGAAGATGAATCCCCAGAATAGTCCACAATTTTCCATCTGGAAAAGTTGATGTTGATTGGCGAGTTTGGAGGTGATCAATTACAGTGCCGTCCCTGAGAGACCCATGCATATATCCACCATGTGGATTAATGCCTGGTAGTTGACTGTGTTGTGAGCTGAAGTGAGGTCAAACAGGATGAGGAGAAATGTTTTATTTGAATCATTGATGAGTAATACATTGTTGACTTCTTGAAAGGTAGTAGCATCTTGCTGCCACATAGACTAATGCAATATTGCAGCATTTTCCATTTATTTCCAGCCATTGTAGGATCTGTCCAATCTTGAGGTCATCTGGGAAGGTTCTGTGGCAGAGGGGGCAATTGATGATATTTAGGAGGGCTGTGAAGACATCTCTTTTAAGAACAGTGGGATAATATCTTTGTTGGATGTGGCCTTGGGGAAGTTAAACATATGCGTAAGTTCATCTTGTGTATGGAGTTGAAGTCTGCCCATTTGGGGGTGTTGATATGGGGGATGGGAAGCAGGATGAATGTTTGCTTAGTGGTGTCAATAAGCTTTCCAATTTTGTGTCTCTTCTTGGTGAATAAGTGATTAATGAGTTTGAATTTGATTGATTCTGGGGATCTACCAGGAGGCTACTGTAGTGTCCTTTTGTTGCTCACTTTGTCAATGGTACCCATGTAGAAGCTGGCTTTTGCTTTATGATAAAGAATATGTGTGCCTAGTGAAGTGCTTTGAGTTGACCGAGATCAAGGATATTAGGTCATCTCCATTTCTATTATTTCTGATGTATGGAGCATTTGTTGTCTACGAGTTCTCGTGACTTCTAAGAGGCTGAGGTTATGGGTCTAGGTTCAGAGGATCATGTTTTTCATTGGTGCATTACGTTCCAATGGAATATTTAGTATCAGGTTGTATACATTGAAGAGTACTGTGGAATCTGAGTTGGGCTGTTGTGAGTTTGAGATGTTATTGAGTTAATCTTGGAGCGTGTTCAAGAGGAAGTGTTGATGATCTGATAAGCTTGTTTTTTTTCCTAGATGACTACGTTTCTGACTGTCTATGAAATTAACTCCAGCTTTCTTTTTTAAGGAGCACACTCACAATTTAGTAAGTGCACCACCAATCATGCTCAGAGACTGAGGGCCCGATTTAAATCTTGGCGGTCCGACCGCCGACCCACTGCTGCGGTGGTCTCTGAAACACTGTCGAGCTGACGGCGGTCCGCCCACCCTTTCTAGATGTATACATGATAAACAGAAGACCGCCATGGCGGCGGTCTTCTGTGCTGGCGAACCGCCTGCTGTTGCTGTCCTGACAGAGGGGTCTTGCCGAGCAAATCTGGATGTTCCCATTGGCCTGGCGATGTCCTGTCAGCGGGGTACTGACGGGGGTGACCCTGGAGGTGGGGAGACAGGTAAGTGACATTTTTTTAACGTAAATAACATATATGTTGTGTAGGTGTACATATGTGTCTGTGAGATATGTGTTGCAATGTATACCTGCACACACCACTAACACTTACCTTCCAGTCAGTCAAAACGGGGTGCCGGTCCATCGCGGTCAAGGTGTAGCAAGAAAAGGGGGACCTGGATGAAGGAGAAGAGGAGGAAACCGCAGCCTGAACCCCAAAAATGGTGAGTATTCACCCCTTTTTTTCAATTTCTGCTGACTCAAAGTAGGAGGGATTCTCGTTTGAATTCCCTCTGAAACAAGCCAGAACCAAATACTGACGGCAGTAATCCTGGCTGGGATCCCGGCACAGCCTCCTACAGCCTGTCCCACTGAAGGGGCAGAAGGCAAAGTCCCGGCAGAGTCAGCGGGACCGGGGCGGTCTTCTCCCCCATTACAATGCAGCATCTAAATCGGTTGGGCGGACCGCCGGGAAGGCGGGTGGGAAGACCACCAAAAAAGCTCACTCCGTCGCGGTCCCACCAACATCTAAATCAAACCCTGAGTGTTAAGTAAGCCCTGACACAGTCCTTTTTGTAACAATTTCTTTCCGCAAATGGAAGACAGAAACTCTGAACTGTTAATGGCAGCATCAGTTTTTTCTGCACGATCCCTGCCAAAACCTCCAGGTGTATTTATCAGAATGTTCAGATTTGTTTCAAAGCACGACAGATTGCAATACGTTTTTACTTCAAATTTCAATAAAAATGGAATAGTATTTTTATTGTATTGTATGTAACTGCATGCAAACACTCGTGCTCTAGAGAAATGTTTAAGGGATACTGAATGTTACAGCGAATTCAATCTCTGCTACCATCTGTAATCATTGTAATAAAAATGAATATTTATTCCTTGCAAAAATACTGGTTTATAATTTGGGATTTTTCTTGTCAGAGCTACAGTTGTGGATGTGGGGGAAACTGTATGCTGATGAGAACTGAATAATAATAATGATACTACCACTAATACTACTACTACTACTACTACTACTACTACTACTACTACTACTACTACTAATATTAATAATAATATTAATAATACTTACTTTTTACATAGCTTTATACTGCACTTGTGCAAGCACTTTTGCATTTAGATAGTTATTTGAGACTATGGCCGCCTTAAATTAGGCTGAAAAGGAAATATTCTGGAACTTCACTCAGGAAGGGAAATGGCTGCGATAGTACTGGTGGTGCAATTAGGCAGGGTCCTTCGTCCGTAGAGAGCATGATAATAGTTTGAACGTGAATTGGGTTTTGGTACTCTTTTCTGCAAGTCTTGTTCTGCTACCTCTAGCTTTCCCTTGAATCTGAAGCTGTCTGTAAAGTCATTGACGTTCACCAAAATACAGAATTAGGCATCAAGCATTCCTCCATACCCGGGACATACGCATGGGTTTCTCAGGGATGACCCTGCAAGTGATCACCTCCAAACTCGCAAATCAAAATTAACTTTTCCAGATGAAAAATTGTGGAGTATTCCATGGATTCATCTTTCCCCACCATCTTTGATCTGTCATGGGACCACGTCGATCAGTAGGCACCAGGCAGCTCCAAGATCCTCTAATATGCTGACAAAACAATTGTCAACCTCAAAACCTACTTACACGCCAATCAGTAAAGCATGATTGTAAATGTTGTTCCATGGAGCCGAACCTGTCCAGCACATGACCATCAGAAACTCACAACCGACTGCCTCTAACTGATTTTAAATTCCTACCTAAATCTGAAACTACAACAAAGACGGAACTCCCCCTTCTTGGTAAAAGCACCAAACAACCACAAAGTCAAGCTAATGCAATATAATTCCTTCAAAAATGCATGACTGTTTAGTTTTTAGGTCGAGCCTAGAGTAGCGCGCAAGCGCTGCTCTGGCGAAGACTTTATGTAGGGGGTTTAAAAAAGCTGACCAGACGCTCGTGCGTCATGGCCTTTTCCGTGCGGCTACCCGCACAGCCGCCATGTGTTTTCAATTATCGCGCCCGGCGGCCGTGCGGGTAACCGCAAGCAAAAGGCCATGGTGCACGAGCGTGTGGTCACGCCTGCTGTTTCTTGCAAGCGCGCATGTGTTTCTAATTAGCGCACGTTCGCTTTGCTGCCGCACTCCCTCGCCCCCGCTCCTCTGTGGTGCGCGCGCACCACTGGTTTCGATTCCCGCCCCCGTTCCTCTGTGGTGCGCGCACACCACTGGTTATGTTTGTACGGGCAGCCGCCGCTGCATTAGACCACCACCAGTGCTGCGGCTGCAGGGCGTGCCGTGCAGACTCGGCCTCACATACTCCCAGCTCTGGCTCTGACATCGTGGGATCCAACTCTTTAATATTTTAAACAATGAGTGCACTTACTGGTTCACTATTCTCTTTCTATAATAGCCTTTGTTTTCCCGTCTTGCATTCTTCATTCAACCTATTGCCTTTAGCTCTCTCATAAATATTATTATGGATTTATTATGAAACATTAACAATTGATAGGGCACCTAAACTGCGGAGTGTCCACTATAGATTGGTTCAGAGACGTTTCCTCGGTTACACACCATCTCTTCTAATAGGCCTGATGTTAGAGTTGAGGCTTGCAGAAGTCTTAACTAGAGATAGGGCCACACAACGGCGCAAGGCCAGCCCAGGGTCACACAGTGGCGCAGTTCCAGTCCAGGGTCACGCGGAGTCGCATGCCCAGCCCAATGTCACACAGTGGCGCAAGCCCACCCAGGGTCGAGAAGAGTTGCATGCCCAGCCCACACGGTCACACAGTGGCGCAGACCTCCGAGCCCAGCCAGGGTCACATGACTGCGGAGGTCTAGCTGGGGGTCCAGTGGCTTCTGCCCAGGCTCACACAATGGCGCAAGCCCAGCCCAGGGTCACACAGTGGCGCAGTTCCAGTCCAGGGTCACGCGGAGTCGCATGCCCAGCCCAGTGTCACACAGTGGCGCAAGCCCACCCAGGGTCGAGAAGAGTCGCATGCCCAGCCCACACGGTCACACAGTGGCGCAGACCTCCGAGCCCAGCCAGGGTCACATGACTGCGGAGGTCTAGCTGGGGGTCCAGTGGCTTCGGCCCAGGCTCACACAACGGCGCAAGCCCAGCCGAGGGTGAAGAAAAGTCGCAGGCCCAGCCCGGGGACTCATAACGCACGGCCGCCATGTGGTTTCAATTATCGTGCCCAGACACCGGCGCGATAATTGAAACCACATGGCTTGCTGTGGCGCGCGTGCGCGCACCACTCGCGGGCTTGTCTTCCTAGTCTCTTCTTTATTCACCATGCGCGTGTGTCTTCATCCATTTACGGTGCTTGTTTTTCCTATGCTATTTCGCTCCGAGTAAACCTGATCGAAAGCGAATCCCTTTCGGCGTCCTTTTGTGCATAGAGACTAGAAAGGAATACAGTACAGAAAGTTATCTACGTAAAAACGACCTCGAAGCCCTGCATGTGGCTGCTCGATCATGTATTTCCTAAATGTCGGCTTTACTTTTAAAAATACATTTTCAAAGGTAGGGCACGTCGCTGCTTCAGTATATATACAAGCATGCGACAAGCACAGAAGGTGCTCTTTTGCTATTTTACTGCCTGACAAAGCGACTCTGAAGTTTGGTGACATCAGCCAAGGACACAATCGGATATTTTCATTTTATCATATAGTGCAGTGTCATTGTCAGTGCGCACACAAAAGGCGTTTTTACTTTAGATCAAAAAACAAGACGCTCTATTTGTCTTTTAAGCGTGCCCTTTCAGAGTTTCATTACACCGCCTTCAGAGGTTTAAAGTAATTGTGTGAGGAAAGGGTCCTCTAGTTCACTCGTATATATTGGGGCAGTGTTTTGAATGGAAATACAGATTTGCAGATACCCTCTAGTTAGAGTACATATTTGTCCCTGAGAAGTGCCGGTACTCCCATGAAATATATTGCAGCAGAGCTGAAAAGTGCGGGTACTCTCCCTTGAAATGAAAGAAGTGCAGGTACTCAGTACTGGACAGTGCCTGCCCATTTAAAGCGCTGTATTGGGGTAAACGACAAGATGTAGGATACAGAACCCATTTCTCAAATCCCTAACTGGAAATCCCAGCCCAGTCATCATGAATAAATGTTTTATGTGTTTTCCTTCCCACACCCACAGATACAACCATAGCTGACGAGTGAATCTGACCTGACCGGTATAAACATTTGCTTTTATTCAATCAGGAAGGAAGATACCCGAGACAAATGCATCTGAAATATGCCGTAACCAACCAGGGAGGGAATACTTTGGTTTTGCGGATTTTGCCTCCGGGGCAATGAAGGGTTATACAAGCATTGGCATAGCCAATAGGTCTCGCCTTTGGGACCTTATAAGTGTTTAGCTATACAACAGTTGATGTTGTTGCACCAAGGATATTGTGCTGCATAACTAAATACTTATAAGGTCCTAAAGGCGAGACCTATTGGCTATGCCAATGCTTGTTGTTGATTAGTGGTTATGTGTTTATTTTTATTAATTTGAATTGAACAAGTTGCTTCCTCATTTTTTGTCAAAGAGGGAAAAAATTGTCACTTAAATGCGTTTTGTCACATTGCAAGGCGAGCATACAAATGCAGTTACGATTATAATTGTCATTTATATTGCTAACATACCCAGATGACTCCATGTTACCAAGGACGCTGGGCTCCAGTCCTAAGGTTTGGTTGAACAATCTAATGGATTCTGGGATTTGTATCTCTATTTCTCTCCAGTGGATCCAATTGAACTAATATATATGAAAATATTGTTTTGTTATTGAACAACCCAGGACTCGAGACTTGCGTTCTTTGTGACATGAAGTCACCCATTAACCTTATATATAGCACATTACCATCCCATGTAAGGTCTTATTATCTCGCTCTCTCAGGCATACAGCTGCATGCACATATGGATGGGAAAGGAGGTGGTTGATGAAACTCAACACGGAGCTGAAGCCACAGGTTAACCCAACATTGAAAGTCAAAGGATGTTTGATGCTACTTCCTGTGTCATAATCGGGGTCAAATGGGAAGCATTGTGACTTCTGTTACTCCTCTAATTTTAAGGATGCCACTGTGACAACCACAAATTCAGGTACAGAAAGGGAATGTCTAGAGGAAAGTTCTTAAGCAAGTGAATGTACAGACAGATTGTGGGCACAAGACACAACAATGACAACTTAATAAAATTATCAAACAATAACATGTACAGTACAAAACATATCAGATGGTATGTTGTTTTTATATCTAAAGTAGAAAAATGTTAATTAAATGCAAATTGCTTCGTGGTATCAAAATGTCATCTAAAAAGACCTTCGGCAGACATACTCGGATTCATACTTTGTGACATCATGATGTGATGCTGTTTGATGTCCTTAAATTTTGTGTCCAAAGGATACAATAAATATTCATATCTCAAATAGTGAACAATTCAGCATGATATTCCTAATGTTCAATATTGCTAATAATTCAATATAATATTCCCAATATACATCGTTGCTAGGTCATAGGTAATTGGTAACCATAAGACATGGTACTGGAGGGTTTAGATGTTACTACTTGCGTTTCGGCAGAGTGCCTTCATCAGGAGGCCGTCAGGAGAATCCCTGTAAATAAACAAACAGCACAATACAGGGAAGTTTTATTGATACAATAATCCCACAAAACATTATGATTGATATGCACTGAAAAATACTAAAATATCTTAAAAACGGTTTGTGTACCGACTGCTAGATTAACTACTTGCTTTAAATTTTCTTTATTTTAGTTACTGTCTCTAAATTTGAAGGGGCAGATTTACAAGCCCCTTGCGCCTCCTTGAGCCGCCATTGCGTCGCTTTTTTTGATGCAACGGCGGCGCAAATGATGCGGCCAATTTACAATGTGACGCATCTAGGGAGATGTGTCATTTTGTAAAGCCCTGCGTCGCATTATACCTGCGTCAGGTATAATGTATGCAGGGTGGGTGTTCCCACGCAAAAAGCCATGTAGAATTGACGCAGTGAAATTTACATTTCACTGCTTCACTCTACACCTTCTCTGTGTCAAAATCCATACGCCTGCTCAGACCAGGCGTAAGGAATGAAGCCAGGCTTTTTAAATGGGACTCACCTATCTGTTGTGGCGCATTGCTGGAGTTGCGTCACTTTCATAAGCAACTCCAGCAATGCGTCACTTTTGGGTCAAGAGATGCATCAGAATTTCTGACGCAACTGTCAATCCTTGCACCATGGTGCGCCGTATTGTAAATACGGCGCATCTTGGTGGCGCAAGAATTTCGTATGGAGGCGCAGAGAAACTGACGCATCTGTATAGATGCGTCATTTTCTTGTAAATCTGCCCCAAAATATTTGTACCCAAGCCTTTCCAGACCAGCAACAAATGCTGGTACAGAAAGGGAATACATGACCTCCCAGGTAATACCTATTGAGAAGTCCCGTCAGTCACACCAGCCTTGAAATTTATTTATGGACATTAATATGCATACTGGAGGAAGAGGTGAGTTGCAATTGTTCACATTGTTGCCTATAAATGGACTTTAATTTGCTGTACTGGGCTGCATTGCTGAGATCTAATGAATTTACTAGAGAGCGGAATCGGAGCATTGCCTGAATAATAAGTACCTAGATAAACTCAAAGATTTGTATCAAGTAGTTGTCAGGCATCTGCCTTTACAAGTATGGCATGCAACGCTTCTGCAATCATATTCGGCTTCTTCATACAGCTGTACAGACTCTTTCGCGTTATGAAAGTGAAGGGCCTTCTGGGATTTGAAGAGAAACAAATACATTACTGCTCTCTCTCTTTCTCTCTCTCTCACTCTCACACACACAGACGCCCTCTCTCTTGCTTTTCATTATGGCGAAGTGTTCCCTTGTCTTTAATGCCATTATTTAAAGTACTCTGGCAAATTTCGCTATATTCCTGAATTTCGTGTTATGTGAAGTTTCTCGAAATGCAGCATTAATAACTAGTTGTACTTTTCACCCAGAAGAGACTATTTCTTGTACAAAACGTCCTGTACAGAGACAGTTTCTGTTTTAACTAATCTCCACGGGGCATATTATCAAGAACGGCGTTAAAATTATCGCCGGTTTAGCGGCAGAAAACTGCCGCTAAAGCGGCGATAATGGGCTTGATAATATGCCCTTGAGAATTCTAATAGAAGCCCATGTTCTGGTGTGATCCTGGGCTTCTATTGGAATTCTCCAGGGCATATTATCAAGCCCATTATCGCCGCTTTAGCGGCAGTTTTCTGCCGCTAAACCAGCGATAATTTTAACGACGTTCTTGATAATATGCCCCCACGTTTCCTACGTGACCTTTCTTTTACGGGAGTTATGCTCTCGAGTGAAACAGTCACACCGAGACCTCAGAAACGCGCCTTTTGCTCCAAACCGCCTAATTTTGGAATTTTGTGTAATTTCATAATTTACCACGAAATTTAATTTTGCAAAACTGAAAAAAACTCTGCAATTTCGCAAACCGCTATTTCTACATGAATGTTTAATCCATAGTTTGTAATGTATATACACTTTAGACGTAAATGTGTTTCGAATATTGCTCCCCTGTAACATTTCCCTTGGACCCCCTTGGAATGCATTTTAATTATAAGTTGTTTGCTGCTATATTGCAACCGATCAACTTCTGTGTTTTAAAGTGTTCTCCCACATTTTGAGCCTTGTACACAACACGCAAGACTACAAGAATGAATGAATACATAGATGCACCATCAGCGACAGTAGAATACAATTTCAAAAGCAAAAAAATGCAGGATGGTCAGTAAGAAACCACTGTAGTTTCTCGATCAACCCCATATGCTGTCTCAAAACTCTTGGACCCATTCACACAAACTTTGTTATGATTTACTTGTGGCTAATTTTCTAATTCACTGAGAAAGCCAAGACTACTCCTAACTTACTCCTGAAATTCAAGAGTAAGACAGGTGTACTGCAAGAGCAAGTCACACTGTTAGAAGTGGGCCTCATGGTTTGCTGAGGTATGCACCCAGGCCAGGCAGGAACCGCCACTCTAGTCAGGGAGAGTAAGATACACACGACAAGTTTACCTGTGCTCACCCTCTGGTAGCTTGGCACAGAGCAGTCAGGCTAAACCAAAGAGGCAATGTGTAAAGTATTTGTGCAACACACATCACACACACACACAGTAACGCAAGGAGTACACCACAAAAATACTTTCCACAGGTTTATAAAAATATGTTATTGTATTGTCAACAAAATAAGACCAAAACAATAAAAATGCAAGTAATACTTTTCAAGTTATGAATGGTAAGTGTTTGCATGTAAAACAGTGTTCAACACGTTCTCCGTACTTCAATGAATATAGGCGATCATGCCGGTTCTCTTAGAAGCAACCATATCCAATCTGGGGTCCTCCACAGAGGTTGCCTCCCAGAATCTCGATGAAATAATACCCCCAAGTTACTAGGGAGTAGGCAGGTTGGTCTGGGGGGAGCACTCGGCCTGAAACATCTGAAATGGCTAGAACTCTCCATAAGGGTGTGCCCACCAGCTGCATGTTTCCCACAGGCTCCACTAATTCACAGTACATTGCGGGAAGAGATTGCAGAAGTTGTCAAGCCTTTGACGGTGCCGATGCAGGGGACGGGCTGTGGGGAGGTCGCATAGGACACGCTGCATTGATCCTGGGGGCGGAGACAGGCTGACGAGCCTGACGGGCCTGTGTCTCGGGCACATCCTTGGCCTCTTAGGCAACGCAGCGCTGGAGAGCCGCACTGGGAAGAGCTCCCATGGCGTCCAAAAAAGGCGTGATCGGCCCACACAGCCTCAGAAGGTTGCAGCATGAACCTAAGGTGAGGCGCTGATCCTGAACCAAGCAAAAGCGCTCGATGTGTAACCAGACAAGGTGCTTGTCATTTCACAACACAAGGCTGGCGATCTGGCCAGCTCTGCTCTTTGTCAAAGTTCAGCTACCAAACTCACAGGTTGCAGAGTCCCATAGCAGTAGTAGGACAATGAAGTCTTTGATGGGCCTGAGCCTTCGGGAACAGGGGGCTAGCCAACAAGCCCTTGGAGATCACTTGGGCTTCAAGAAGAAAAGCAGTCGTTCCAGAAAAGCAGTCCAGTTGAGTCTTTTATGCAGAACAGCAGTTCCTCTGGCAGAGCTTACTTACAAGTTGTTGGAACTGGCACCTTCTGGTTGGCTAAGGCGAGGCCATAGCCAGGCAGAAACTACCACTCCCATCAGAGGCGAATGATTACACTCACTGTATAACCTGTGCCCACCGTTGGGTAGCTTGGCACTGATCAGTCAAGCTTATCACAGAGGTAAAGTTTAAAGCATTGACACAGCACTCCCACACTATAAATACACTGAGCATCACAAAAGAGTCATCACACTTGGTGTGTGTAAATAAAGTTTATATTCAACACACATTACTTAATACATCATGAACATCATGTATTTCTGGGCATAAATCACACTTGCAGCACTAGGCCCAACCATGTTAAAATTACATCAGTAGTATGCACACTTGGGAAAGATCCTACTTTACCCCCCCAGCACCCTTATGCGGTGCAAAACATTGTCAGACCTAGGCCCACCCTGGCAATGATTGAAATTCAATACCACACAGTTATAGGGTGCACCCCAGATCACAATGATATCAAAAATATGTGCATACAAAGAATTACAACATTTTTAATCAGCACCGTGGGCTGAGGCCGCACATGTAAAACCAATGTCAAACGTAGTACTCTGTTGGCCAGGAATCCAGGTGTTAAGCAACACCTCTGGGCGGTGTAATGAATTTCGGACAGTCCACAGGCAGGCAGTCACTGACAAACACTCACTCATCACCGATACGCGGTACAAGGGATATCAGGCAGGTTTGTATGGAATACACTCGCACACATTCGCACACAGCACCGTAATGCGGTGCAAACGATATCCAGCAGGTCAATGGACAGCACACTGCAGACCCTGTGTCCCAAGCCTCCCTCCACCCTCCAACTCACCCTGACCACCCTACGCCCATGGGTTGGAGATAACCAGCACTCACCCGCCAGATACTAAGCCGATCGCAGCCAAAGTCACACTTAGTTAGAGTCCCTGGGAAGAAGGTCGTGGAAAGTAGTAGGACTAATTAGGAGGCAGTCATCAAATGAGGGTTTGGCCACCACTTGGGAAGTTTACCCACAGGATAAGGAGCAGAAGTGGACTGAGGGCGATAGAGGGTCACTCAAAAGGGTTCCACAATGTGCCTTCTGCACCAGCCCAGTTCTGTGAAGCACAAGGGGGGGTGTCATGCAGTCTCTTGACCAGCTTCCGATGCTCTCTGTAGCGTTCCTTCAGCCCAGTCAATCACTTGCACTACCCAGGCCGATCCGGGCAATACTACCTGGCAATACAGTGTGGTCGGGGGCTGGGTGAGGAGATGTCAGTTGGTCCAGCGCACTGAGGGCCCAAAAGGGAACAATCGATGAATGGGGAATGAAGAAGGGGAACCTCTCCAAAGAAAGAGGCTCCCTGTCAGGTACACATTGATAAGAGTCACACCTAGGCAAACCGGGCATTATGTCTGGTGCGGGGTGATACGAGTCGCACCAGACAATTCCGGCTTCCCACAATGAAGAGTCGCACTCTCAGTGCCTCCCTGGAAAGGAGGCACATCGTCTGCTGCGCTTTGATCTGAGTCGCACCAGACAATTCCGATCACACACAACGAAGAGTTGCAAATTCGTACCTCCCTGGAAATGAAGCACAACACCTGGTGTGCGTTGATATACGTCGCACCAGACAGTTCTGGTCACACACACACACACGCAAGTTTAGCAATGTCAACAAGCATGCAGTCAACGTGTCGCACGAGAGAGATGTGGCACGATCAACGAAGCGGGCCACACAGGGTCCCTCAACCGGTGAATCCGCTCACCACCAACAAGATGCTTATGCCTGTCGAGGCCTACAATGCTGTGGTCACACTTCTGAGATGTGGGCAATACTTTTAGGGCTCCGCACCAGGCAATCCGGTCTCCAGGCACAATTTATAGTTTAACGCTCACACCCCGCTACCAGTTGGGATCAAACAGACGATGTGGGCACTGAAGAGTGCACCGCTCTCTAGATGTTTTTAAGGTAGATGGTGGGGTCCCTGGCGGGAGGTCTTTGATGTCCATGAGACCTCCACAAGAGAACAGGGTGCAAGCCAAGAAGCCCTTGCAGAGCACACTTCAGGGTGCCACACAGCAGCAGGTTGTCAGCCCAGGGCAGCCACTATTTAGGAAGGGCACACTGTCCCTCCCAATGGCAGTAATCCTCCTTGTGCACAGCAGATTCCTCTGGCGGTGTGCACCACGCATTTCCAAGTTCTCGATCCCACATCCACACAAATGTATCTTTGCCCTGCTGAAGTATGGCACCAGTAGTTATACTGTAGTGTGCCTTTGAAGCGGCGTGGTTTCGAGGGTTTTCCCTGTCAACCACAGATGTCTCCTCAAATTTCAATCCTGTCTGCCGTGGGGCCTTGGAATGCAGATCTAAATCTTTACTCTGGCTCCCAGAGGCCAAGTATCAAAACCTCCAACCTACACAGCCAGGCCCTCACATGGCAGAGGTCTATCGTTCCAATTGCATGCCCAATGTATATTTTTGTCTCTGGGGAATGCACAGATGTGCTGCCCCATCCTCCAGTGTGGACTTGAGTCAAACTAAAAGGCACACAAAGAGTTTTAGAGCAGAGAAATATCCACTTTCTAGAAGTGGCATTTCTAAGCTAGTAAAGACAAAACCACCTTTACCACAGGAAAGGGTTTGTCATTGCAAATCCAATGATAGGAAACAGAATAAGGCTGCTCCACTGCAATCCGCTATTGCAGCCCGAAGCAATTCCAACCATTTTCCCATGTTAGCCTATGGGAAGAGCAAACCTCATAGGGAGTGAAAACACACATGGGTATTCCTCACTACCTGGTCAGAGAAAACAAATGTGTACCTGCCTGGCTTTTCCCCTACCACGCGTTTCACCCCTCAGGACTTACCCTAAGGGTGCTCTAGTGGTAGTGAATGGTTACCTCAGGATGGCTAGTGAAATTGCGCACACACAGACCTGCAATGGCAGCCTTGTGACATGTTTTAAAAACATCAGGTAAGCACCACTTCTCACCGAATATAGCATGTTACAACGCATGCTATTACATCGCGTTCCTTTACAATGCGGTCGTTACAACGACCGCGTTGTTAGAACGCGATACCTTTACAACACAAGTCATTAGATCGACTTGCTGTAGGGGGCGCGCTGGACTTAGGAATAGTATAATTTACTATTCCAACTCCAGCCTGCGCAACAGTAGGGAAGGTGTTGAATAGTAAATTATACTATTCTTTAGGTTAGAGCACCCCCTAAAGCAAGTCGATCTAATGACTTGCGATGTCAAGGCATCACGTTCTAACAACCTGGTCGTTGTAATGACCGTGTTGTAAAGAAACACGATGTAACGACCGCGTTGTAAACACTGTTTCCCCTTCTCACCATGTGCAGGAAGGGTGCACACACTTTCATACTGCATTTACAGTGGAAAAGTGACCAGAGTCCTGAGGCCGCAACAAGAGAATCAGCAAAACCCAGGAGGTGTCCTATGGGAAGAGCCTACCCCCCTAGGTAGAGAAAACCCACAAGGGGGTTCCTCACTACCCAGGCAGAGAACACACATACATACCTACCAGGCCGCTCATCTACCATGTGCTGCACCCTAGAGGTGCTCTGGTGACAGTGAAAGGCCCACTCAGGATTGACTAATGTGTGAGAAAGGCCAACCTTAGCATGATAGATACTTGACAGGCTATTCTGGTGGGTGGCACAATCAGTGCTGTGTCCCACTACTAGCCAGTGCAGTACCCGCCCTTGGTATGTGGTGTACCTTTTTATAGGGTACTTACAGGTACAACACCTAAACCAATCAATAATGCACCCCTTCTTGGCATGCGTAGGAAGGGCGTGTGTGCTTTACCACTGCAGTACACTGGGAAAGAGCCCAACATCTAAGGCCACAAACTGAGAGTCAGCAAAAACCAGGAGGACAAAAAGCAAAATGTTTCAGACGAATCCCCTAAGAAGGGCCATTTCTAATACAAGCCCAGTAGTGTCTGATTTTAAGGGGTCAGAGACCCAGTACTTTTACCCAAAAGTGCCTTTGAAATGGGGGTGACTTCAAAGCAAAGCCTTTAAAGTGCACAGGTCCCCTTTCAGCCTAGTCCTGTCTGCCAGCCTACCTTTGGGCAGTTGATCAGTGCTTTGTGTGAGGACAGGACACTACCTATTGTAGTGTAGGTGTCAGCTCCATCCTTCCCTCTTGCTCAGGAAAAGCCATCAGAATGCAGATGAATGCAGATGCCCTGAAATATCCTGTGTTTGTGGCTGCCTAGAGGGAATGCACAAAGTGTAGCTGTCACCCTACCCCAGACGTGTATTGGAGACAGGCTGTAAGGCACATAGAGCAGTAAGTGCAGAGAAATGTCCACTTTCTAAAATTGGCACTCCTAAACTAGTAATGTCAAATCCAACTTTACCAGTAAAGAGGATTTGTCATTACCAATCCAAAGATATTTTTAAAAAGCTGCTACACCTCTGCAATAAGGAATTACAGCTTAAAGGTATTTTGAGGAATCCCCAATGTTACCTATGAGAGGAGCAGGACTCACAGTAGTGAAAAACAAATGTGGGTGCTTGTCACTACTAGGACATATAAAACCAGCAGGTACATGCCCTAGCACCCTGCTCTTTGGGGGTGACATATACAATAAAAAGGGAATTTAAGGCTTGGCAAGTAGGTTTAAATGGCAAGTCGAAGGGTCAGTGAAACTGCACATCGGGCACTGCAGTGGCAGGCCTGAGACAGGTTTGAAAGGCTACTTCTGTGAGTTGTACAATCAGTGCTGCAGCCCACTAGTAGCATTTAACTTACAGACCCTGGGTATATGGTATACCATTTTACAAGGGACTTACAAGTAAATTAAATATGCCAATCATGTATACACAAATTACACACATGTTTAGGGAAGAAGCATATGCACTTTAGCACTGATTAGCAGTGGTAAAGTGCTCAGAGTATTAAGGCAAACAAAAAGATACCGCAAAACGTGGAGGTAAAAAACAAAAAGATTGGGGGAAGACTACCCTAAGGATGCCAGGTCTAACACACACCTATCCATACACCAGCCTTTGAGAATCAAGCCCTTAGTGTCCAATTGAGGTTCACTTGTGCAGAAGACATGCAAGATTTTCTGGAATACTGCTCACTACTAACCCCTTCCAGGAGTAAGCCAGAAGTAGCTTGTTCCTGGGATTCAGAAGTATGTCTAGAGTAGTGCTAGAGTAAGTCCAAGCAAATTCTTTGTTTATCTATGTATATCCATTCAGATTAACAGAATGCAAATTTATCAGATTAAATATTCTGAACATCTAGTAAAGGTTGGTCTCTCTGGGACAATCCTTACAATCATGCTTTATTTCTACCAATCCATAAAACTGCATTTTGATGAACTAGAATAACTTTACAGACAAGTTCAGATATTAAGGAAAGCTAGAGGTAGCGGAAAAACACTCCCTAAATGGGATGTAATCTATCCACATTCAAATTATTGTCACACTCTTTATTGACAGAAGGCCCCTGACTAACTGCACAGCCGTCCCATCCTTGTAATTTTCCTTTCTGCGCAAATTCCCTAGATTGTTCCCTTTTTGGCTCAATTTAAAGGGCCCCTAATCACAAATGACTTTCTACATGCAAATACAGTATAAAACGCTAAATAAAAACAAATCTGTATTATTATTGTTGTTACTGCTATTATACGCAATTTCCTCACACACCCACAGATACAGCTCAGCCAAGCACAAATCCTAATATTATAAAGTAAATTTTTTTTTGCAAGGAACAAATATTAGTTTTTATTACAACTGCTTATGATGGTAGCAGAATTTGCATTTGCTTGCACATGCTGTAGCCCTAAATCCTGCCTCTAGTGCACGACTGTTTGAAGAAATTCCAATTCCAATAAAATACAATTTAATTTTTATTATAGACGTATAAATTTATTGCAATCTGTCATGCTTTGAAATACATCTGTAAGCTCTGTAAAACACACCGGAAGCGCTGGCAGGATCTTGAAGAAACAAGCATTTGCAATGCAATCGGTCTCGCCTTTGGGACCTTATATGTATTTAGCTATGCAGCACATTAGCCTGGGTGCTGAAACATCTACTTTTCTTTAACATGGAGGGAAAGTAAGCACCAAACTGCGTGACACACCAGGTATGGAAACACATGGAGAGAAATATCGCCTTTCAGCGGGAAGTGGTATAGTCCAAAGCTCTGTTTTTAATATAAAAGCAGGGCCTTCGGTGGTCATATCACTGAAAATACAAGATTTGAAAAAAATATTATTGTCTACGGATGCTTGTGGAAGACAATTTCTATGGACTGGAATCTAGAGAATGCTAAAGTGATTCTGGTATTTTACTGACCTCTGGCGGGCCGTTTTCTATCAAGAAAGTTAAATAGAGGCAGTTGCTAGAAAAATAAAAAAAAGAAAGTCCCTCAGCAGAAAGCAATTCTGGTATTTTACTGACCTCTGCTGGTCGTTTTCTATCAAGACAGTTAAATAGAGGCAGTTGAACAGAATAAAAGTCCCTAAGCAGAAGCAGACAAGTCCTAGGGCTGATCTCCAGAGCCCACAAAGCACATACACATATAAGTATATACTAAAGTATATACTAAAGTATATATACTAAAGTATATAGTAAAGTATATACAAGAGGTCTCGAATGCTCGACCTAAAAAGGAGTGCTTTAGAAAGAATCTTGCTTTGGACTGTGCTGCAGCAGAGAGACTGCTGCCCTTCAAGGAGTCTAAAACCAAGGCCTCACCAATGACACATATGACTGATGCAGTTGGAAAGCTGTCAAAACCTTTACTTGACACATAAACCAATTATGAGACATTTTGAATAATGTGCACCAATTACACGTTAAAGAAGCTTGAGAGATAAATGTGAGAGAACTTAGTTACTGCATTGTAAAAGCATGCAGAAAATGGTAGAATAGATTAAATCATATTACTTTGAAAACTATAGATTCATATTTTATTAGCCAGTCTTAGCATATTATTTCAAAGTGTATTAGAATGTTATAGTGTACAGTCACATGTTATGAAATTCCTACTTATCCTCAATAAAATAATAATGCGTGTGAAGAATTGATTAAATCTAATGTAATCTTGTTATTTTCACGTCGGATATTGAAGGGTTTCATTCTGAAATTCATCAATTGCATATGTGAAATAGTCCTGCAGAGCAATATTGAGTGTAAACGACACAAAACCTTCAGATCATAATCTTCATATATGTACTAATGTCAAACACTTAAAACAATATTAATATTTCATGATTAGAAAATATTTTACATGTTGGTACTTTGAACATGTAGTAATGTGTCATAGTTACATCTGGGTTTTACAACCCAACTAATAATACATTATGAGTGGTTATAATTTGAGAGGATTGTTAGAATATTGATTTCCCCTATGAAAAGCAAATTTCTATTACTTTATATTCTGCAATGATCTTGATTTGACTTTAAAGTAGGCCTACGTTTTCTCATTGTGCCTTGTCTTACACTCATGAGAAGTTTTTTCAAACTTACAATGTGAAGCGAAACTGTGTCTTTCTAGAAGAGTTCTCAATCGCTTACAAGGAATGATTGCAACAAAGTTGATCCTTTGGGACCATTTGTGATGGGACATTGTGTTCTTGAACTGCCTCATGTGCCTGTTACTAAAGGATCATTGTTTGACAACTTTCTGATCCGTACCACCTCTTTCTATAATATGTGTCTTTCTTTATGCCGCATGACAATTATCGTATACGAAGTGACCAATGAACTGACTGGAATGACATGACGGGGTGAACAAGGAGGTGAAACCCCAGAACTAAAGGATCATATCATACATTGATTTCACGGAATCAGGGAGACTGTCTTTGATTTCTTTTCCTTCACCTGTCCATTGGGAGCCTTTTTGCAGACTCTATTTGCTTTCTTATCAGACTGACACACACACCAAGGGGTCGATTCCGATTCGGGCCGGAAAAAGCACCGACCGACTCGGATCCGGAAAAAATACCGACCGACACGTACCCGTGGCGCCCGACACGCCAAGTACGATGCAAGGCGCGAAAAATCCGACCGACACGTAACGAAACCAAGTCGACCGACCGAGCCGCACGGAAAACAGCAATCCGGCCGGAAAAACACGCGAATCCAACCGACCGACACGCACCCGGAACAAATCCGACCGAAACGTACACGCTAACTCCAAACCGCTAAGTACGATGCAAGGCGCGAAACCACGAGCGAGTCGGACGGAGGACAAGCCGTACGACCGACACGCATACAAAACCGAGCCGAAGCAACACAATACACCGCGACCGACGCGTACGCAGCATAGAAAACTGCACAAACACAGCGTGAACGAAACGGAAAACACCGTACGAGACCAATGCAGGGTCCGACTCGGTCACAAGAACGTTTCCAACATACACAAACAGCACAAAGGAAAAATCACCCAAAAAAAGGCCAAACATGCAATTACCAAGCCAATAAATACTGGGGGGTGGGGACAGAGAACAAGGACACACCCACAACTCCACCTATATAAAGGACACAAATCACTACCATGAGCCTTTGCAAATGCCATTCCACTGCCAGCACCCAAGAGAAAGCAACCACACACCCACAGCTCATCCCTCACACAAGCCACACACCATCAGCACACCAACAAATACCTACCTCACATACACCCAGCAAAACACACACTCACACACCCTCACCTGCACACCAACACACACATCACCCACCATCACCACCCATCACCATGCCCCCCAAGAAGAATCCCAAGTTCCTAGATAGTGAATTGGAAGTCATGGTAGACGAGATCCTCAGGGTGGAGCCACAGCTGTTTGGCACTCTGGTCCAACAGACCCCCATGTCGCAGAAAACCAAGATGTGGGAGAGGATCATCAACAGGGTGAACGCCCAATCACCATGTCGGCGCACAAAGACGGACATCCAGAACAGGTGGTATGACGTGCGCAGGAGGGTACGGGACATGCTGAAGAAAGACTACATCAACAGCCAACACACCGGCAGTGGCCCTCCTGCCAAGCCAATATACCTCAGGCCCTGGGAGGAGAAGGTGCGGGCCATCCTTCCGCCAGTGAGCGTATATGGACTAGAGGACATCCCAGAGCCTGGTGAGTACACAACAAATGTACACAATAAACTGCCACAAAACACACACATCACTGTCAAGGGGAGAGTCAAACCATGCACTCATAGCAATTACACAGCAACTAGAACAGAATCATCCCAAAATGTGTATGTCAGTCAGATAAACACAACACATGCCATCAAAAAAGTCACATCCAACTGTGCCAACACATGTACAAACACAACCACAACTACAGCTAGGCAGTGGCACAAATAGAACTAACAAACACATCCACACATGTAGCCACCACAACAACACCAACACACAGTGAAGACCACTCAAAGGAAGGAATTCTGTGTATGCTGGCCAAGTCAGTGTAGCCAATAGCATCATGGGAGTCGCAGTCACACATATTGCCCGCCCCAAAACTGTCCCATCAACACCACCATGAACCATGCGCACATCACAGGGAGTGGAGAAGGACTCACAAGATGGCTGACACTGGCTACTGCTGTGGGGAGCACAAGGCCCTGCTGCCAACTGTGCACCAACAAACAGCAGGACACCACTGACTGACATCCCGAGAGACAACTTCCACTCCCTGCAATGCAAGCACGTTCCATGGTGGGATATCTGGCTGGCTGGGTGGGAAGGGGGACTTGCAGCACTGACTATAGTCACCAGCACCTCCCCTCACACCCCCCAACACAAACTCCACAGTACCCACCTGGTAGAATGCAATGCCCACCATCCTAACACAAGATCCCACAAAGCACCACCACCCTGGGTTATGTTGTGTGAAGCACAGGGACACTCTTGGGACTCTTAGCCAAACAACTGCCAGGACAACACTCCCAGCCATCCTGTCAGCACAGCCAGCCCACCCCACAGGGAAGCAGAGTCAAAAGGAAGGAAGCATGGGCATGCTGGGAAGGGGGTGGAGGCAATAGCATGATGGGAGTCGTAGTCACAGACATTGCTCAGCCTCACAACTGGCCCATCAACACCACCCTGAACCATGCTCACATCACAGGGAGTGGAGAAGGACTCACAAGATGGCTGACACTGGCTACTGCTGTGGGGAGCACAAGGCCCTGCTGCCAACTGTGCACCAACAAACAGCAGGACACCACTGACTGACATCCTGAGAGACAACTTACACTCCCTGCAACGCAAGCACGTTCCATGGTGGGATAACTGACTGGCTGGGTGGGTGGGAAGGAGGTCCGGCTGTCAACCAAACACAAGCAATGCAGACCATGTTCACACCCCAGAAAATACATAGAAATGCCCAAATAATGCAGGACAATGTGCCACACCAATATCAACCCCTGACTGTGACGACTTAGGACAATGCAATGTACAGGCCCGCACCCAGAGGCACAGTCACAACTGTCATGTGTGTCAACCATTGATGCCTGCAGAAACATGACATACATTGTTTGTGTCTCCCAAAAACAGGTGATGATGGGGACACAGCAGCAGACGCTGAGGAGTCCCAGTCCCAGGCTCAAGAGGATGCCGAGCTCACTGGCGTCGTCCAGCCTTTGTCCTCCTCGGACGATGAAGAACAACCTGGCACATCCGGTGCAAGTCAACATGCAGCACCAGCAGGACCACCAGCTGCAGCACCAGCAGGACCACCAGCTGCACCCCCTGCACCCACCCCTACAACGACTGTCACCACGAATACCATCCCTGCCGACATGGACAGAATAAGGAGCAACACCAGCACAGTGACCCTGGACCAACCTGGGGCCATGGACACCACCACCACCACCAACCCCCAAGGTGGACCAGGGTTATCTGTGCGTGCCACTGCACACACTGCACATGTCAGCAGGGGTGGTGGGAGGGGTGGGAGACAGAGGTCGCTGCTTGCAGACGTTGCTGGTGTGCATGACGACCCACAACTGGTACGCATAGCTGATGCGTACCAGTCCAGCACCGGAGAGCTCAGCCAGGTAGTGGGGCTCCTCAGAGACATTAAACAGCAGCAGGCTGCCCATCATGCCCGCTTGGACTCCCACATGTCCCACGTGGAGTCACACATGTCCCGTGTGGACTCACACATGTCCCGCATGGAGTCCAAGTGGGATGCACTGCATGAGATGACGGCGGTGCACAGGGACATTTTACAATGCCTCCGCCAGATGAACAGCAACCAGTCCACACCTCCCTGTGTGCCAACAACATCTGGTGCCGAACAAACTGCAACTGCCACAGGGAGGGAGGAGGACTCTGGCGGAGAGTCCCCTGCACCGCAGCAGCCTGCACTTGAGGGCCCCCCCCAAGAAGAGGGGTCGTCCGAGGAGGGAAAAGTGAGAGGCCGATGGCCAAGCGCAACTCCCAGGAAGCCTGAACCTGTTCTGGATGTTCGCCTTTGTGCACAGACTGTTCACCCTGTTGACGGCAACACTACTCCCACACATTGCATGGGGAGTACAAGTTGGACCAATGTGTCAGACAACTGTGGCCCCGATACTGGGGATCCTGTCTACCCGGACTTTCAATTCACCTAGGAACTTGGGATTGCAAGATTCATGTACAGCACAACCCATCCTATGCACTATTAACACAAATGTATCACAATAAACACACTAATACACCATACTTGCCTCTGTCGTGATTCCAACGTGGGTGCTGTTATGGGGATGATGAACTGCAAAATTACACAGTGTATGCGAACTGCAACAGCAAGGACAACACAGGCATGTGAGTACAGGCAACGTGACACACATGAGGGAGACACACCACCAGGGCTACACGACACATACACACCTAGGCCATCTGACTCATTGCCTACACTGATGTTGCCAGGGAAGACGGTGCAATGCACAGACACCACACCCATTCCCAGTTGTAGTCAAGTAGCCCACAGGTGCAGTAAGCAAATGGCAGTCAAATGTGTGACCACAGACAACGCACATCACAAAGTGAAGCACAGGTTTATTACACAGTTGCAACATGCCGCAACCACTACAGATGCAAGGTAACCCCACCTGGTAGCGGGCACACAGTCAACAACTGTAGACGGAAGGAAGTCCATGGGTGTGGCGCACATCACCTGTAGGGACACAACAGCTACCAGCCTGGATGTGCAATCACGTCGTCGGTGGACACAGTTGACCAAACGAATCTGAAAGTACCCTGTGAAGGACAGAAATGACACACAGTCAAAAGCAATGGAGTACAGGACAGAACAGCAAAACTCATGCACAATACATGTTACAAGATACCCACCCAGAACCAAGTTAGCATGTCAACACTGTTGGGGAGTACAGCCCACCTGTCACCACACATCGCAACACACATCCAGTCAAGTAGCCCATGGACACACTCCAACAGCACCAGAGCACCAACCACACATCATGCCAACTCACATCATTGACATGACACCTCAGGATACTCACATTCAGCTAAAGAAGTTGGTGATGAGCTGTGTGCGGACATCACCATCACCATCATCATCATCATCATCGTCACTGGCATCGTGGTCCAGGCCAGGATCCTCCACAGGTGGCGGATGTTGGTCATTGTCATCCTGGATGAGAGGCAACTCCTTCCGCACTGCCAGGTTGTGGAGCATGCAGCAGACGATGATAATCTTGCACACTTTCGCAGGGGCATATGGGAGGGACCCTCCGGTCTTGTCCAGGCAGCGGAAGCGGCTCTTCAGGAGACCAAAGGTCCGCTCAATCACTCTCCTGGTCCGACCATGTGCCTCATTGTAGCGCATCTGGGCAGGTGTCACAGGGTTCCTGAGGGGTGTCAGCAACCACGGCATGTTGGGGTATCCCGAGTCACCTACGGCCAGACAAGTGCACATTAGCTGACTTGGAAAAGTGGGCGGAATACTACAGATCAGATCACACACAATGGCACAAAGTCAGTACACACCGACAAGCCAGGCACGCTGGTTCTGCATCTGTGCCATCATCCTGGGGATGCGACTACTCCTCATCACAAAGGCATCGTGTGCTGAACCAGGGAAACGGGCACACACGTGTGTGATGGTCATGTCTGCAAGACACACCACCAGTGCATTGACCGAGCGGTAGTGCTTGCGGTTCCTGTAGGCCTGCTCCTGGGCCTGTGGTGGTACCAAAGCCACATGTGTCCCATCAATGGAGCCAATTACATGCGGCATCCTCCCCAGGGCATAAAAGTCACTCTTCACGTCAGTGAGTCGTCGCAGTCTAGGGAAATAGATGTACCGGTTCAGGAAGAGCAACATTGCCGCCAAAACATCGCGGAGCACACGGCTGAACATGGTCTGTGACATCCCACCAGCAGTCGCCACAGTATGTTGGAAGGTACCGGTGGCAAAGAAGTGTAGGGCTGCCATCACCTTCACCTTGGGGGTCAGCGCTGTAGGATACGGCCGGCCAGGCTGCAAATGTGGGGACAACTGCACTGCCAAATCCTCAATCAGCTGCCTGGTGAAGCGGTACCATCGGATGCTGTCCCGTTCCACCATCGTTGCCAGGTCTGGGAATGGCCGATGGACAGCAGGAGCCCTGCAGTGCAGAGGAGAAGTAAGCAAGATTGTCAGTCACCCCACATATGCGGCATTGAACACACTCAAGATCCCAACATACATCATTATGAGGCACAACTACATGAAGTGTGCAGTACCGGAAGGACATGTATGGTACATACATGGCCAACATCTGTCAACACGGTCCTACAGGTGGCATCAATTTGTCCCAGGTTGGCCCATTGGATATCATGATACCGTGTCACAGTTCCCATCTCCTGCTGCCGTGTCACATTCACCCCCCACAGTGACATGTGAGGACAGATGTGCCCCAGGCACCACAGCTCAACGACAGGTACATTCCCAGGGACCCTGTAATGCCACATGGACACTGGCATCACATGGAGTATCATGTGTACACCACAGCAAAACAAACATGACCCCCACAGGTAGTGGCCCCACTTGCCACGGCAGGACAGACATGGACGTCTGTGACACACACGCACAACATCAGAGTCCATGCACACACAACGTGGATGTGGAGACTGTCTCCCATTGTGCACATGAAATCAGAGACATTGTAAACACTACATGCACAAAGACTGTGGAGGTCCATCACTATTGTGCCACTGGGACACCCTGGCTCAAACATACCGTCCCACATGGGACTCACGGGGTATGTGACATGACATACACAAACACCACTGTGAAATGTGACCATGGCACATGCACAGATATGAACAGTTGCACATCACAGTGGTCACGTACACGTAACACCCAGGATCCTGTCCCCATGAACACGTGCACAGCCTGGGGGTGGCTGCCCACAGGTGACACCCACAGGACAACATGTACACCAACATACACACAATAGGAAATGCAGCCTTACATGCCTTATGATAAGGTTTGGACAGGCTGTCGTGATGTAGGTGTGCCCCTCACTCCCTGGGAGCTATCTGTGGCTGGCATATGTCCATCTGAGACAGGCATGCTGACATATGCCAGTCACATGTACAGTGATGCGTTGTACTGCAATGGACCGATCGGTGCCTCCGGCCGGCCCATTGCTTTCAATGTGTGGGGGTACGCGTTGTACCCCTGTGCGCGTTGAACTGCAATGGACCGATCGGTGCCTCCGGCCGGCCCATTGCCTTCAATGTGTGGGGGTACGCGTTGTACCCCTGTGCGCGTTGAACTGCAATGGACCGATCGGTGCCTCCGGCCGGCCCATTGCTTTCAATGTGTGCGGGTACGCGTTGTACCCCTGTGTGCGTTGAACTGCAATGGACCGATCGGTGCCTCCGGCCGGCCCATTGCTTTCAATGTGTGCGGGCACGCGTTGTACCCCTGTGCGCGTTGAACTGCAAAGGACCGATCGGTGCCTCCGGCCGGCCCATTGCTTTCAATGTGTGCGGGTACGCGTTGTACCCCTGTGCGCGTTGAACTGCAATGGACCGATCGGTGCCTCCGGCCGGCCCATTGCTTTCAATGTGTGCGGGTACGCGTTGTACCCCTGTGCGCGTTGAACTGCAATGGACCGATCGGTGCCTCCGGCCGGCCCATTGCTTTCAATGTGTGCGGGTACGCGTTGTACCCCTGTGCGCGTTGAACTGCAATGGACCGATCGGTGCCTCCGGCTGGCCCATTGCTTTCAATGTGTGCGGGTACGCGTTGTACCCCTGTGCGCGTTGAACTGCAATGGACCGATCGGTGCCTCCGGCCGGCCCATTGCTTTCAATGTGTGCGGGTACGCGTTGTACCCCTGTGCGCGTTGAACTGCAATGGACCGATCGGTGCCTCCGGCCGGCCCATTGCTTTCAATGTGTGCGGGTACGCGTTGTACCCCTGTGCGCGTTGAACTGCAATGGACCGATCGGTGCCTCCGGCCGGCCCATTGCTTTCAATGTGTGCGGGTACGCGTTGTACCCCTGTGCGCGTTGAACTGCAATGGACCGATCGGTGCCTCCGGCCGGCCCATTGCTTTCAATGTGTGCGGGTACGCGTTGTACCCCTGTGCGCGTTGAACTGCAATGGACCGATCGGTGCCTCCGGCCAGCCAATTGCTTTCAATGTGTGCGGGTACGCGTTGTACCCCTGTGCGCGTTGTACCGCAATGGACCGATCGGTGCGCACCCATTGACAATGGGCTTGCCTGGCAACGGACGCGTTTTCGAATTTCGAACGAGTCGGTTGCTGGAAAATCAGTTGGTCACCCACAACAATGTTGCAAAATCATGTATGTCATGAAGTTGAAGATTTGAAGGATGCTGTGGGCGTGTTTTGGTGCTGCTATTCCATGGATTGGCCAGATTCAGAAGATGCAAACGACTTGGACCTATCACTTTGGACACAAGGGACAGTATCTGCCTCTCCAGCACATATATATTGCTGGCTGTTCCCCTGAGAGCCCACTTGCCTGCACTACATGCTCCAAGACGACATCTGCCACTGCACTGCTGCTGTCTCTGCCCCTCTGGACCCTGCAATGGCACGTACTGTGGAGGGAGCCCCAGCCTTCAGCCTTGAAGAGAACCAGGCCCTGCTGGACAGCCTACTTCCACAGTACAGCAAGCTGTATGGGACACCAGGGGAGCAGGTGAGTGTCCTGTGCACTGCCTTTCTGAATGTGCATTTTGTCTGACTAGCAAGGCTGAGAGTCTGCACGCCACTGGCTAGCAGGCTCACTGAGTAGTTGTCACCCCCATAGTGTGTAGTGACTTGCACTGGACAGGTATGGTGCAGTGACAGTGCTTCTGAACAGGGTTTTACTCCCCATGCAATGATACCATGTAGTGACTTCTGGAAAACTGTCCATGGGCAGCCGTGCACTGCCTGTGTACACCATGTGCCCCTGTGATTGCGACATGTATATGCAACTGTGTCATGCACGGATATGTTGCATGTGTAGTAATGGCCTTATCACTTTGTCATCCTGACAGGCTTCTGCCCATCGGAAGCAGGAGATCTGGAAGGACATCGTCCGGGCTGTCCGGTCCGTGGGGGTCTACAAGCGCCGGATCCGCAACTGCCAAAAGAGGTGGCAGGACCTTCGGGGCTGGACCCGGAGGATTGCACGGGTCCAGCTGAAGCTGTCGCCTCCTCGCAGGAGGGGCGGAACACGGACCCTGACCCCCACATGCTCAGGATCCTGGCGGTGGTCTTTCCAGACCTGGATGGGCAGCTGAAGGCCAGAGAGCAGCAAGGAGGGGGTGAGTCAAAGACTGCACTGTGAACTCTGTCTAACATGCTATGTGCCCTCCTCGGGCCTGGTTAAACTGCCACAGTACAGCAGTCATGTTGTCCAGGAGCCATGTCCCTCTATTGTGCACTGCCCACTCCTCATCTGATACCCAGGTGTGGCCCTTACATGCAGGGAATTCTGTCACTTAGGACTGTGTCCTTGCAGTTTGCTTGACTCAAGGTGGGAGACAGCATCTGTTTCCCTGACTCTGTGGTGGGCATCATGGGTGGGTCCATTGCTTACACAAAGCCTGTATTCTGACATGTATTCAGCGTGTTACTTTGATCTGTGGTCCAATTGCTGAGCTGATCCACCACATGTGGCTGGGGTATCTGGCACACACCCATGCTGCGGGTGGGAACAATGTTTGGGCCCCAGGAGTATGTATATGACGTGTGTCACACATACTTAGCCAGCTGCCTACAGTCCAGGGCTCATCCCTCATTCATGTGGGGCTGGACAGTCATGCCTACTCCAGGCCATACAATACACTCTGTACTCCCACTCCGTGTATCAGCTGACACATTGTGCGCAGTGATTTGACCCCTCAGGTGTCTGCCTCTGTGTCAGTGTGCTGTGGATTAGTCGCCAGGACTGCTGTGGAGTTTCTTGGTAGGGGCTCAGCATGCCACTGGAGATGTGACCATAGGAGACGATACTTGTGTGTCACATAGGTGTCTGATCAGCTGCCCATGCAGACTGGGGCATGTGAATGTGAAGTTCAGGCAGCTGTTCCCCATTCACAGCAGAGTGTGAGGGGCTCAGGTTCAGAGGGTAGTGTCACAGGTCTCCCATATGTCCAATAGGTGTGACCTGGACAGATGAGGGTTAAGAGGATGTGTTGTGGGGGGATGTACATGTGCACTTGTGCAGCTCCAGGACTTGCATTCCCCATGACCTACTATTGTGACACAGTGCAGAGTGTTGTTGTCTGGCTGCAAAGTCATACATCACTGAGACAGTGATGTATGACTTTGCAGTCATGCCTCCGCCATGGCATGTGTCTACTGATTGGTGAGCCTGCAGGGGAGTGACATGTGCTACATGCACACCATAGTGGCGCTGGCTATCAGGACATGGGTGCATCATGGTGTCTGTCGCTGGTATGCATCACATGCATTTCCTATTTGACTCTGGGCATCCCTTTCATCCGGAAACCTGTACTGACTCAGTGGCAAGAGCTGTGATGTGTGCATGTCCACATGCCACACCGTGTCCTCTGCACTGTCCAACTACTGTGTACTTGGTGCATGTGTCCACACTGGGGTGTTGCAATCCAACAGACACCAGACAGATGGGTGCAAGGCCATGTGGGATGTGAGTGCCATGCTTGGCATCAGACTGACAATTGGCTTCTCCTGTTCAGTTAGGGCACTTTTAGCAATGTACAACTAATGATGTCAGGGCTTGCTCTGTGATGTGCCATGCTCACAGTGGTGTGTGCGTTTTGTGCAGGTGACTGATGTCTGTCTGTTTCCCCATTGTTTGCAGATACATCCACGGCCACGGAAGGGGACAGCTCCACGGACCAGGAGGAGCCAGAGAGCCAGACTGGGTCAGCAGCCGAGGAGTGGTCGGAGGGACCCAGTGGCACGGAGGGCGAGGGGAGCCACACCGAGGAGTCCTCAGCAGCATCCACCTCAGCTGAGGACCAGAGCAACTCGGAGGATGACTCCCTTGTGGAGGCGGGTGTCAGCAGCCACCACACCCCAGCTAGTGTTGCTGTCCCCGCCACCACCAGCACCACCACCGCCCTCCCATCGGCTCCCATTCCCCAGGTCCGTGGAGGCTCCCATGTCCGGGAGCGTGTCTCCTTTGGGCCAGGCACCGCAGCCCCTGCCCCTGTGTCCCCTGCTGCCCTGAGTGAGGAGTCTGTGTACCTCCTTCGCCAGCTCCATGTAGGCCAGACAGCCATGCTGAGTGTCCTCCATGCGCACACCGCGCTGTTGACTCAGCTGGTGTCGTTCATGGAGGGCATCTCACCGGGCATGTCTGACCTACAGAGGGGCAATAGGTCCATGTACTCCTCCCTGACGGCAGCAGTGTCCCTCCTCAAACGGTCCCTCACCCCTCCTGCCTCTGCTCCATCCACACTCCCCAGCACCTTACCCATCCCAAGCACACACACACCGGCACAGGCACACACCAGCACACACACATCCAGCACACTGACACACACGCCAATGACAAAACGCACACGCACGCACATTCAGGGGACTGAAGCCAGACTCACAGGGGATGGGGCCCTGGAACACACACACGCATCCACATGCACTGCGCAGTCCTCAGTTCCCTCTCCCTCCAAAGCACCCTCCCTTGCCTCACCTGCAACCCCAAAGTCACAGCAGCTCTTCCTCTGTGACCTCGGCCTCTTCCCCACCGATGAAGCTGCTCCAGCATCCCGGGGGAAGAGGAAGCCCACCCACACGGAGCAGAGTGCCCCTCGCCCCCGGACACCCTCCCCCAGGCGCAGACGGACTGAGGCCCCCACCCGCAAGTCCCCCGGAGTCCTAAGAGCAAGACCCCGCCACCGCCCTGCAGCTCAGGCACAAGGTCTCCGTCCTCCATCCCTCAGGCCCCCACTGCACAGGTGCCCCCACCACACCCTGCCCCAGGTTCCCCCACCCACAGATATACCATCCCCAAGAGGATCAGGCCTTCTCCCCCTGCCACTTGCTCTCCCAGCACCACACCCCCGCTGCGCTTGTCTGTGCCACTGATGTGGTGAGGGTGTCCTCCCCCTCTGTCCAACCCACCTTGCCTGTTCCCCATTCTCCTCCCCTGGAGGTAGGCACTGCAGTGGAGTCCACTACCGCCCTGTCTGACTTGGGCACTGCAGTGGCGGACCTGTCCACTCCATCTGCAGGGTCCACTGCAGTTGTGCCGGCACCCACGACATCTGAGTCATGCCCCCAGTTGTGCCGACACACACCATGTCAGACACCTCCACTGCAGTTGTCAGTGGCTCTCCAGCACCCACCACCCCTTCCCTGACTCCCCCTGGTGAGCCCTGATCCTGTCCCTGCAGTGCCTGGCCTGCCCCCGGTTGCCCCTCCTAGTGGATTGTCCCTGGTTTTGTGCAGGCATGCGTAGGGTGACATCTGCCAGTGTCACCCTGTTTGAACTTTGACAATGGACTGGCCATTGGCCTTTGCTCTTTTTTCTGGACGTCGTTTTCATTCAACACATATGCTGAATAAAGCAACTTTCTTTTCTCTAGTGCTCATGCTTCAGATGTACATGTTGTTGGTGCTGCTAACCATGCCCTTGCTGCAGTGATGGTGATATCTGGTCTCATGATTATGAAGTGTTACTGTGCAGGAACCCATGTGGTCCAGGGGGAATGTGTCCTATCATGTGGTGTATCCATGTCATCCATAGCAGCATCTGAGGGTGTCATGTGTTCAGTATTTGGCAATGGGATTTCCTACTTACATTAGCAATTTCATATCTGTGGCTTCCACCCCTGCACATCTGTTGTGCCTGCCATTGTTGGATTTGTCTACTTCCCTGACCGTGTTGCCATCTCCACTGGACATGCAGGTTTGGGCATCAATGGGGAAGGACTCATCTGTGTAGTCAGTGCAACATTGCTATACAAGTGTGTTGGATCTGTGCTGATGATTCCGTTGGCACATCCATGACCAGGCTGATGTGACGGGAGCCCTCATTTGGTGCTAATTGTTGATTGTGTGACCAAGTGCTCAGCTGACATGATGGGGCCCTACTGAGGCAACATATGGCACAGCTTTCCTCACACAGGAGTGGAGTCCTCTCATGGCAGTGTGTACACGTGTGACATTGCCTGCGCCCAAGGTGTGTGTTGTATGTGCATGTCTGTGTGTTCACTTCCATTTATCTGCGCATGCTGTGATCCCTAGTGTTGTACCTGTTTGTGATGCTTGCTGACTTGAGCTATGTTCCCCCAAAGTCTTCTCCCTGTGTTCTCTGTGATGTGGGTGCATGGCACATTACTGGTCATCAGGGTGTCACCCATAGGTGTGTTTGCTGTCAGGGCTGAGTTTGTGTGCAGACGCAGATGGGTCACAGTCAGGTTTCCCCTTGGCACTTGTTGTTTGCCCCTGTCATGTGATTTTCAGTTCGTGTTATCTTTAAGTTATTGTGACACGTTGTGTGTGTGACTGCTGGCACTCCTCAGGGTCCGGGCTGCGATGTTGGTTGTTGTCTATGTGTGTTCTTTGTGGGTGACCTTGGCTTCTTCATTGGTGTGTGACTGTGGCTGGGATCCCATTGGTTGGTGTGGTATCGCCGTCATGTCCATGTACAGCGTAGTGTGCAGTGTGTCAGACATTCAGGAGTCTTGTTGAGTGGCCATGTGTGATGTGTTTCTGCACCTTGGTTCCCACCCACCACCCTGGAATAGTCATGGGTGCATGTGCAATGTCACCAGTGCATGTGTACTTCACTGCTGCACATTGTTGGAGGTCGAGGGGTGTGGTCTTGAGTGTGTGCAGATGGGAGTTTTTGCCCAGCTAGACCCCTGCCTCCATGTTGGCCTTGGCTTACTGGCCATGCTGATTGATTTGTGCTTGTGTCGGTGTGATGGTAGTTTGTTGCTCAGGACACATGACTGTGGTTCACAGTGTGAACCACATTCAGCTTTGTCATCAGAGTGGGATTTTTATGCAGCCAAGGGTCACCACATTGTGGGGGCCCTGGGGGTGGTGCTGTGGTGTGTCTGTGTCTTGCTGTGTCAGTTGTTGTTCCTACGTGCCTGTGTGACATGTGTGTTTTGTGCTCCCTCTCATCTGACAATGCCTGCTTGCCCACATAGGGGATTTGGATCCATGAGTTACCTTAGTGTGGCAGTGTATGCACATCTGTATGATTGGTATTCAGCTCTCCTCATGTGTTGTGTGGTTGCCTGGGGACACTGGCACCCCCCTCACCTGCTGTGTATGATGACAGTGTTGGTCTGCCTGTTTGTGTTTGTGCATCTGCACCACTGCATTGGCATATCTTGGGTGTGCCATTGGCTGTATGTTGTTTGGTGTGTTTCCCCTGCTGTCCCTGGGACTCCTAGGTCATCGGTCAGCACAGTGATCATGGTTTGTGTGTCCCATTGCTGCCATGGTATGGTATCTGTTCACCTCACATCTGCTGTCTCCACAGGATATCTGCATTTGTGTGCCCATTGGTGCAAATATGTGGTTCTGCATTCTGATGGTCACTTCTGTCATTGTGTCATTGATGAATGTTGACGGTGTCAGCCCCCATGGGTGTTGTTTGTCTGCACATGGCCAAAGGAATGTCTCATTTGCACTGAAGTATTTGGCTCACCCAATTTATGTTGCAATGGGACACATACACTACTTTGCCACAGATGAGTTTTTGGTTCTGTGACCAGGAATGATCCATGCAGTTTGGCAGTTGCAGCTCTTTCTTTGTCAACACTTACCTTTTGGTCACTGTGATGATGGGGGTGTAGACCCCATTGCCACAATGGTCAAAATGTGCTTCAGCTATGGACCCCACACTTCCCTTTTGATCACTGTGATGATGGGGGTTTAGACCCCATTGCCACAATGGTCAAAATGTGCTTCAGCTATGGACCCCACACTTACCTTTTGGTCACTGTGATGATGGGGGTTTAGGCCCCATTGCCACAATGGTCATGGGCTGCTTGCATTGTGGGTGCCACACACATATATGTGTGGCACATGTGCTAGGGGGTCACATTGTATGTTCAAAGTCATGTTCGGTGTTGTAGGCATTTGACACAGCCTACATACGCTTGTCATGGTGGTGGGGGATGTCTTTATCTTGCATTCCCTAGGTTGTGGTGTGCTGGTTGTGTCATGCATTGTCCATCCTATGAGTGGGGGTGGTAGTAGTGGTAGGCATCCTGCCCCCCTGGCTAAGGGTGGTAGTAGTGGTAGGCATCCAGCCCCCCTGGCTAAGGGTGGTAGTAGTGGTAGGCATCCAGCCCCCCTGGGTGAGGGTGGTAGTAGTGGTAGGCATCCAGCCCCCCTGGCTAAGGGTGGTAGTAGTGGTAGGCATCCAGCCCCCCTGGCTAAGGGTGGTAGTAGTGGTAGGCATCCAGCCCCCCTGGCTAAGGGTGGTAGTAGTGGTAGGCATCCAGCCCCCCTGGGTGAGGGTGGTAGTAGTGGTAGGCATCCAGCCCCCTGGCTAAGGGTGGTAGTAGTGGTAGGCATCCAGCCCCCTGGCTAAGGGTGGTAGTAGTGGTAGGCATCCAGCCCCCTGGCTAAGGGTGGTAGTAGTGGCAGGCATCCTGCCCCCCTGGGTGAGGGTGGTAGTAGTGGTAGGCATCCTGCCCCCCTGGCTAAGGGTGGTAGTAGTGGTAGGCATCCAGCCCCCTGGCTAAGGGTGGTAGTAGTGGTAGGCATCCAGCCCCCCTGGCTAAGGGTGGTAGTAGTGGTAGGCATCCAGCCCCCCTGGCTAAGGGTGGTAGTAGTGGTAGGCATCCAGCCCCCTGGCTAAGGGTGGTAGTAGTGGTAGGCATCCAGCCCCCTGGCTAAGGGTGGTAGTAGTGGTAGGCATCCTGCCCCCCTGGCTAAGGGTGGTAGTAGTGGTAGGCATCCAGCCCCCCTGGCTAAGGGTGGTAGTAGTGGTAGGCATCCAGCCCCCTGGCTAAGGGTGGTAGTAGTGGTAGGCATCCTGCCCCCTGGGTAAGGGTGGTAGTGGTGGTAGGCATCCAGCCCCCCTGGGTGAGGGTGGTAGTAGTGGTAGGCATCCAACCCCCTGGCTAAGGGTGGTAGTAGTGGTAGGCATCCAGCCCCCTGGGTGAGGGTGGTAGTAGTGGTAGGCATCCAGCCCCCCTGGCTAAGGGTGCTAGTAGTGGTAGGCATCCTGCCCCCCTGGCTAAGGGTGGTAGTAGTGGTAGGCATCCAGCCCCCCTGGCTAAGGGTGGTAGTAGTGGTAGGCATCCAGCCCCCCTGGCTAAGGGTGGTAGTAGTGGTAGGCATCCTGCCCCCCTGGGTAAGGGTGGTAGTGGTGGTAGGCATCCAGCCCCCCTGGGTGAGGGTGGTAGTAGTGGTAGGCATCCAACCCCCTGGCTAAGGGTGGTAGTAGTGGTAGGCATCCAGCCCCCTGGGTGAGGGTGGTAGTAGTGGTAGGCATCCAGCCCCCCTGGCTAAGGGTGGTAGTAGTGGTAGGCATCCAGCCCCCCTGGCTAAGGGTGGTAGTAGTGGTAGGCATCCTGCCCCCTGGCTAAGGGTGGTAGTAGTGGTAGGCATCCAGCCCCCCTGGCTAAGGGTGGTAGTAGTGGTAGGCATCCAGCCCCCTGGCTAAGGGTGGTAGTAGTGGTAGGCATCCTGCCCCCCTGGGTAAGGGTGGTAGTGGTGGTAGGCATCCAGCCCCCCTGGGTGAGGGTGGTAGTAGTGGTAGGCATCCAGCCCCCTGGCTAAGGGTGGTAGTAGTGGTAGGCATCCAGCCCCCCTGGGTGAGGGTGGTAGTAGTGGTAGGCATCCAGCCCCCCTGGGTGAGGGTGGTAGTAGTGGTAGGCATCCAGCCCCCTGGCTAAGGGTGGTAGTAGTGGTAGGCATCCAGCCCCCTGGCTAAGGGTGGCATTAGTAGTAGGCATCCAGCCCCCTGGCTAAGGGTGGTAGTAGTGGTAGGCATCCAGCCCCCTGGCTAAGGGTGGTAGTAGTGGTAGGCATCCAGCCCCCCTGGCTAAGGGTGGTAGTAGTGGCAGGCATCCTGCCCCCTGGGTGAGGGTGGTAGTAGTGGTAGGCATCCAGCCCCCTGGCTAAGGGTGGTAGTAGTGGTAGGCATCCAGCCCCCCTGGCTAAGGGTGGTAGTAGTGGTAGGCATCCAGCCCCCCTGGCTAAGGGTGGTAGTAGTGGTAGGCATCCAGCCCCCCTGGCTAAGGGTGGTAGTAGTGGTAGGCATCCAGCCCCCCTGGGTGAGGGTGGTAGTAGTGGTAGGCATCCAGCCCCCCTGGCTAAGGGTGGTAGTAGTGGTAGGCATCCAGCCCCCCTGGCTAAGGGTGGTAGTAGTGGTAGGCATCCAGCCCCCCTGGCTAAGGGTGGTAGTAGTGGTAGGCATCCAGCCCACCCCTGGCTAAGGGTGGTAGTAGTGGTAGGCATCCAGCCCCCCTGGCTAAGGGTGGTAGTAGTGGCAGGCATCCTGCCCCCTGGGTGAGGGTGGTAGTAGTGGTAGGCATCCAGCC
Organism: Calotriton arnoldi; assembly: GCA_963921515.1. Taxonomy (NCBI): domain Eukaryota; kingdom Metazoa; phylum Chordata; class Amphibia; order Caudata; family Salamandridae; genus Calotriton; species Calotriton arnoldi. The sequence continues at coordinate 446,476 of CAWUFW010012241.1, forward strand.
CCCCTGGCTAAGGGTGGTAGTAGTGGTAGGCATCCAGCCCCCCTGGCTAAGGGTGGTAGTAGTGGTAGGCATCCAGCCCCCCGGCTAAGGGTGGTAGTAGTGGTAGGCATCCAGCCCCCCTGGCTAAGGGTGGTAGTAGTGGTAGGCATCCAGCCCCCCTGGGTAGGGGTGGTGGTGCGCATTCAGGCCCCTGTGTGCATATGTGGCATTGGTGATGGGCATCCCGCCCCTATGGTGCTGCTGTTGCTGGTGTAAGTATATTCAGCATCCCCGTGTGTGTGTGTGATGTGTCGTGTACGTGTTGTATGTGTTTTGTGGTTGGTGTCTGGCTTACCTTCTGCGCCGTACGCGTCCGTGCCTGTTCCGGTAGTAAATGTAGAATATTGGTATGATCGGGACGAAGGGATTCATGGTTGGTTCGTGTCGTTCGTCCTTCTCGTTGCTTGGCGTCGTCCTCGTCGCTTCGCCTCGTCCTCGTCGCTTCGCGTCGTCCTCGTCGGTGCCGTGTTCGTCTCGGAGCCGTGGATCGTGTTGTGGCGCGAATCGGAGCTTATGTGCGCCTCTCCCGGATGCTTTGACGTGCCGTGCGTAGCGACGGGTTCGGAGCGTACGGAAAGCGCATCGTACTTGTCCGGCCGGACGGGGCTGCATTTTCCTTCCGTGCGACTCGATTCGGCGTTTCCGGATTCGCCTCGGTCGGAGAACAGAACCTGGTTTGGGTGAGTACGGCTCGGCCGGATTTTTTGCTGTTGTGCGCATCGTACTTGCTCGTTCGGTGTACTGTACGGATTGGTCGGGAAACAGGCTTTCGCATGGGTTTTTTCCCGACCGAATGGTATTGGGTGCGCCTCCGACCGAGATCGGAATCGGCCCCTATGTGTGCCAATCTTGGACTCTCTTTCGATGGAACACTGCTCATGAGCTGTTGTGGGTAGCCTTTGCTGAACTTTCAGAAGCTCTTTATCACTTTATGACAAGCCTAAACAAATTAGATTGTCCTGTACTCTTTAGCTCCTAAATGTCTATTAATGATGTATTTGCCCTTTAAAATACCTTTGATAAAATTTTACTTTAACTAAACCATAGACTCTGTTTTATCATGACTTGTCTCCTTAAGTTGATTGTGCATTCCAATTGATTCACTAATGACAGGGAGAGATCAGCACAGAGAAATATCCAAAAACTCAGTTACTAATGTTATTGTTTTGTATTGCCTTAACAGAATTATTCATTTGCATGATTCTAGTCCGACTAAATTTCTTCAGGAGATTCGAACTAGCAGTGATAATTCTTTATTTGTACAGTCTGGTTTTAAGAGTTATATTCATGAATGTAATTACTGGTTTGTAAGTCAGTTGTCCAATTCCTTGTCCTCATTGGATAGCCAGATATTGAATTCCCTGTATCCAACCCCTCTTCGGCACAAAGCAAGGTCTATCGGAGGACCAAATGAGTGATGTAGAGATTAGAGAAACAAGAACACCAAATTGATTGTGATCCCTAATAAAAAGGGACTAGTATCCGCTGGCATCATACTCACCTGCAGTTTTTCTAAATATATCTATTTTTATGTGAATTATATCCGAAAAACATTGCTATTTTACTTTATTTTTAGCCTGCGTGTTTCAACACTCCTTATTAAAAGTGAAAGGAACAAGTACCTCAATTTCATTTCATGTAGTATCTGTAAAGTGCATTGTTCACCAACAGAGGAATATTGGGTGGGGGAGAACAGGAGTAATCAGTTACAAAGAAGGCTAAAAACACAAACTGAAAAACCTAAAGCCACCTTCAAAAAGCTAGCAAAATAGAAAACATCCTGAGAGTTTTCTTGAACACTAAATAACTCTAAGGCAATGAAGCTGAAAACAAAGGTCATTCTAAAACCTATGGGCCACACGTAGAAATGTTTTGTAATGGTTGCAAAACACTGAATCTGAGTTTTCAACCATAAAAACTGTTTTTTCTATGTACCAATCCCATTTTAGGATTCATTAAAGTTTACCTATCTTCTAAAACGGTGTTGCAACTGGATACCAATTCAGTATTTGGAAATGGCGTGCTGTGGCTGTCCCTTTCCCTTCCAAATATCAAATCTGCATCTAATATATCCATAATTTGCAACTGTAAATCAGGTTGCAATCCATTCAAAAGTTACTGACTTGCAAGTTGGAGTAGTAATTCATTCTCAAAGGGAACTAAAGGCACCTGTCAGTGAAAATTAAAAAGTTTTTTTTTTTAAAGCAGCACTGATTCCGGAAGACGGTCTGCTTAAAAACAAAAGAAACATTATTTAAAATCAGCTGCAGACATGGTGCTTTGCTGACGCTTGAAGGTCACCGTCCCTGTGATTTTGTCAAATTGGAGTAACTCGCAATTTGTGAACTTTTTTTCATGAATGTTAATGCCAATTTGTTTTTGTACTTTAAGTTAAAAACATACATGACAAAATATTTTGTACCCTTAATTATTGCATAGCTGGCAAAGGTTTTTGCATCATAAAGTAAATAAGCAGCACTCATAGGAAGAGGAAAATGCATCTAAGGATTGGTTTTCCCTTTTTGCACAAAAACAATCCGGTTTCTAATGTAGGCAACCTTCTGCTATGGTGCAAGAATGCCTTCGTTGGCACTAGGCTGCACACAGTGCGCCAACGCAAGGAGAGAGCAGAAATGCTCCATATCTTTGTCTGTATGGAACATTTCTGCCCGCTCCCTTTCACGCAACACAGCACAGCCCAGTAACTTTGCTTGCTGCCCTGTGTTGCGTGATAGTTTAGTAAATGTGCCCCCCCAAAACTACACAAATCTAAGAAGGAAAGTTCTGAGGCATTAATTTCCATACCACAACACAAGTTCTACTGATCATACTTTTTTTATCCAAATGGTCACCGTAAAAAAAACCCCCAAAAAACTTGTGAGATTCTCGCAGTAGACTTGTGTGAGCATAAAATCTCTCTTTGCAAGACATTTTCTGTGTAAACCAATTTCCCACTAATATCTTGCAAGACTTTTTTCTCAGTGGAGCGTGCATGGGTAATAAAGTTTTGTGAAATCACATGATGCAACATTGTGAGAAATCTCTTTGAATTTCGCTTTATGGAACATTACGTAACTTAGCTCAATTCTAGCAAATCTAATGCAATCTAATGAAATGTTATTGAAAATAGTTCTTATTTAATATACATCTAAGCCCTTTGTAACACTAACACACATTTTGGAGCAGCAGCACAATGTAAATTATTAAATAAATGACTAGCTTGTATAAGAAAGGCAATAGAGGGGCATAGAGACATCAGGGACATTTGGAAAGCTTTGCTTTTGTGAAGCTTGGAGAAAATGCCCAACTAAACCAAAGTGAAGATTCTCCATCAACAATCCTCACAACTGGGTGGCTGTTCTCCAGTTCTATAATGCACCAACTATGGAGGACAGACATATTGTAACTTGAAAGCAGCTTAGACATGAAGGAGTGGCAGTTGCATTGCTTAATTTGAGCCTGTGGTTTCCGGTGCTCGGCACTGGCACTTAATTGTCAATAGCAGCACTTATGGTAGTCTGTCACATGGTGGCACTGCTTGTCTAATTTAGAGATGAGCACAACAACAGTTCTTTATTATTTCAACATGCATTAAAAATTACAAATACCTGCCGCCTAAGCCATTCTTATAGTTTTGGGGCCCTAGGATAGTCTGAAAATGTCACTTGTAGTAGTGTGATGGCAATTAGTTGTGTTAGTAGTACTGGCATTGGCAACGTTAGCAGGAGCAATAGGGGGTCAAAGCTGTGGTGGTCCATTGATGAGGGCCCTGGCACTTATTAATTTACAAATTAAGCACTGCCTGCAGATGACGAGGCATGATATGTGACTGGCCGCTGGTTGGAGCTTGAGCTGGAGCTCCATTATGGTGCTCAGACAAAGAAAGTGAGTTGTTGCCCTCATGGGCCTTGATGGACGATGTAAGGGTATCTTGGCAGGACTACGCTAGGTAAGACTGAAGCAGGGGACATCTCTGGCTCATGGAATGTGATGGAGAGAGGGTTGTAGTCCAACTGCAGCCTGTCTTTATATCTTAAATCTTTGCAAGATTGGCACACTGCAAGTTTCTCAATGTATACCACCCCCATTATGAAACACCTCAAATTCAAACTCAACACAGACAGCAAGTCCCCATCACGGGCACCCTGGCTTACAGACCACCAGGACCACGCCCCGCCTTATGCAAGGACATCCCTGACTTCCTAGCCTCCCTGGTCATCCGCTCTGAGAACCTCATCTTCTTACAGACCTCAATTTCCACTTTGACGACCCAAGCGACATTAACATGGCAAACTTAATAGAGAGCATGAATAACCTTGGGCTCACCTAAATCATCACCAACCCCACGCACATAGCTGGACACACTCTGGACCAATCTTCACAGCCAGCAACAGAATCAAATACAGCCATACCTCAGGGATCACTTGGTCTGACCACTCAATCGTCCACTTCTCCATCTCCACCACCTCCAACATAAGGGTGGGCGGAGCTCACAGAGTTGAACTCTGTGGATTTTCACGTAGTTAGCTGGAAACTCCGTGGAATTTCACAGAGTTCTGCCCACCCACGGAGTCGCTGTAATACCTTTTGAGGGGCACAGGCTAGGGGAGATCTAACTTCTTCCACACACAGCTGGCACCATCCAGAAGCACAGCTGATGGCAGTCCGGCAGGGAACCAGTGGCTGCAACGGTGCAGCTACCCCTGTTGCCCCCAACACCTCCCACTAGCTGGCGCTGAGGGGCTCTTACCGCATGTACAGCAGCTTTTTTTTCAGCACCTCGGGCCGATCAATCCGCTGAAGGTGCTTCAAATTTCTCGCTAGTGGTAGCTCTGGGCACTGCCTTCCTGGCAAAATCCTGCTGGAGAGAATGCGTGTGAGCAGCAGTGAGTGCCCATGGCTGCAATCGCGCATGAGGACTGGAGCATTACCAAGTTGTGACGTCACTTCCTATCGTAGCTGCGCTCATTGGCTGAGAAGCAGATGGCGAAGCTCTGCAATGATTTTTTTTGCTCTGATTGTGAAAAAAACCTTAGGACACTAGAAGAATCTCAGTGCCCCAGAGGCAAATAGATCCGCACAAGCATTTGCTGATTGATCACCATCCCTGCCGCAAGCCTCTGAAGTGGTTCGTACAAGTGCAGTGTGGAGTACACTGGACTGAAGCAGGAGAAGGCAGTGAAAGGTATGTTGTGACATCTCAGTTGTTGTTCTCTGGTGCCAGCTCTCCCGCTCCGCACACTGCTGCCCGGAGAAGTGAGCTGAGGCCCACTTTTAACAGGGAGCCCTTTCACCTCTCTTTCTTTTTTGTATTCCTTGTAAAGACTCTTTCCAGTTTTAGCTTTTTCTTTAAAGGCTTGTGGATTATTCATAATGAATCAACAGCATCATTTATTCCTGATTTCCAAGTGGTTGTTTTTCTTTCTCTTTACTGTTGCTGTGCTGTCCTGTCTGTAGCAGCGTGGCTTGTTGATGATTCACAGCATTTGTCATAAAAAAAAGACTCTGCATACCATCTTGGAATAAACATTCAAAGCTTGAATATTTAATTTGTCATAGGGCCCAGAGAGTGGCAATTAATAGCAAAGCCTAGTGGTGGGTGGCGGCACCGGTAAACCCCGCCACACGGCGGAGCAGAGTTTTGTTTGCTGAACTTCGCACTCCAAGCAGAGCGTGGAGTTGGAAAAACTCTCAGAACTTCGCTGGCAGAGCGGAGTTTGCCGTCCACCCTTACTCCAACACTGCCACCGAACAGACGAGCACCGCCCATAGGAGTTGGAGCAAGGTAATGGAAAAATCAATGGACCAACACCCTCAACACCACTGCCTCTGGCACCACTGCCGACCTCAAGGTGGCCATCCAAAATTTCAACACCTGGATCACCGAATGCGCCAACATAGTTGCATCTCTCAAACCTGTAAAACAGGGCAGGCCTTACAAACACAACAGCTGGTTCACGCCTGAACTAAAAACCTCCAAACACAATTGCAAATGACTAGAAAGAATCTGGCACGCCAACAAAACACCCAGCTACCAAGCCAACTTCAAAGTGGCTCCAATAAATATTGCATAATCCTGAAACACGCCAAAAAGGAAGCCCTAGCCACCTGCTTCAAAGCTAGCTCCAACCATAGCAAGAAACTCTTCAGCATCATCAAAGAGTCAACCAACCCTTTAGCAACTGAGAACAACGTAACCCCTTCGCAGGAGCTCTGTGACACCCTTGCAGACTTCTTTTACAACAAAATCATCACCATCTATGAACACTTTGACCTGCAACCAACCAGCTGCAAATTGGACGAACTCATCAACAGCAGTGACTCCACCTCAAACACTATAATCACTTTGTGGGATCAACTAACCATGCAAATCACAGCTACCATCATGAGCTCTATCAACTCAGGAGCACCCAGAGACCCCTGCCCCACCACATGTTCAACCTGGGGAGCAACTCCATCAGTAAGGAACTCACCACCTTTCTCAACTCATCCATCATCTCTGCCTCCTTTCCAGAAGAATGGAAACACGCAGAAGTAAAACCTCTGCTAAAAAAAACTATCGCCCACCCAGTAGAACTCAAAAACTACCAGCCCATCTCCCTGCTCCTGTTTCCAGCTAAAGTTCTGGAGAAAGCAATAAAGAGCCAATTCTCCAGCCACCCAGACATCAACAACCTCCTGGATCCTCCCAATTGGGATTCTGCGCTAGTCACAGCACAGAAACCACCCTAATTGCAGCCACAGATGACATCCGATCTCACCTTGGCCAGGGAGAGACCTGCAGTCCTGGTCCTCCTCAACCTCACTGCAGCCTTCAACACTGTGTCACACTACACCCTCTCACATGGACTCCATCAGATGGGGATCCAAGGAAATGCTCTCAAATGGATCACTACCTTCCTCACCGGAAGAACCCAGAAAGTTAACCTCCTGCCTTACACCTCAGGCCCAAAAAACATCATCTGCAGCTTTTCCCATGGGGCCTCACTAAGTCCAACCCTGTTCAACACATACAAGGCCCCCCTGGCCATGCTGGTCAAATCCTATGGTATGAACATCATATCGACGAGGTGCATGACCAGCATAGCCAGCTGGATGCAAAACAAATGACTCAATCTCAACACTGACAAAACAGAGTTAGTCATCTTCAGGAGCAACACCTCCCCATGGGACGACTCCTGGTGGCCAGCGGGACTGGGCCCCTCGCCCTCGCCCACTCCCACAAACCACACCAGAAACCTCAGCATCATACTTGACAACAAGATCACCATCAAAATGCAGATAAATGCTGTGTTTTCAGCCTGATTCCTCACTTTCCGCATGTTCTGAAAAAATATTCAAATGGCTCCACATCAACCCCAGACGCACAGTCACCCAAGCCCTCATCACCAGCCCCCTGGACCACAGAAACTCCCTCTACATGGCATCATCTCACAACTACTGAACAGACTGCAAACCATCCAAAATGTTGCAGCCAGGCTCATCCTCGACAACCAGAGAAGAGCCCATATCACTCCCCATCTCAGAGTGCTCCACTGGCTACCCGTCCAAAAAAGGAGCCAGTTCAAACTGCTGACCCACGCCTGCAAGGCCCTGCACAATAAAGGACCAGCCTACCTCAACCACAGACTGAACTTCCACCAACTCGGCAGACAACTACACTCCACCTCCCTCTCCTTTGCCCACACGTCCAGCTTCCACAAAAGCAGAAGCGTAGGCTGCACCTTCTCCTACCTTGCCGCCAAGACCTGGAATGGTCTCCCACTCTACCTATGGACTGCATCCCATCCTACAGAAGTTCAAACCTGGATTTTCGACTGACAACTCCCAGCAGCAGCCCCACCCCCCTCAGCACCTGGATACCCTCACAGGTGATAAGCAGTGCTCTACAAATCATTGATTGATATTTTTAAAACATTGCCAAGTAATAACTGAAAGGACTTCACTACTTCATAAAACACTAAGGATTATTCTGAAGAATGATTTAATGGGCATCAAAAGCAGAGGGTTTCATACAGGAGGCATTTCTGAATATGTAGCAAACAAAGCAGCACTGGACTTGAGGTAATGTGATAGTTTCCACTAATGCCTGGCCTATAAAGGATCTGTTCAAGTTATCTACTGTGCCATGTATTTCTCTAATAATATGAAGCATGTAGCTCATGCACTCTGAAGGGAATTGTCTTTCAGAACAATCCGTTTTGCTGAGAGAGATGGGTTTTAAATTTCACTGCCCACAAGCTGAAAGGTGCTGGTATTTTGGTTTATTAACTGTAGGGATATTTGGCATCCTGCATGGTGTCCCCAGATTATTTTATAGGACTGTATTAATATATCTTGACCAATATACAGTCTTCCAGTAGATGTACTCTGACCCCTTAACATAGTAAATGGTTGTCTAACTCTGTGCCATTTCTAACATTTAGATAAGGCCAGGGTACAGTCATGTGGAAATAGCATCAGAGGCATAAAAGGTGAATAGTATCTGTGGGTCACTGTGCCATTTACATCACCAGAGGATAAACCTTAAAATCATGCATCTGGGAGCGCCCTTACAGACATGTTCTGTTTAAGCAAGACTTCAGTAAGCAGGTGTAATCAGTTTTTCACACTTATAAAAGCCTACTCTTGGCACCTATAAGTAGTACCTTGGAGCTCACAGGACTTAGGTGCATAATGTGCAAAAGTGTGGCACAGTAAATATTGGATTGGTTATCCATCTGGTGACAATATACAAAAGCACAGTTTTATTGCATAGGCGTCAGCTGCATTTTATTATCCTACATAAAAATCAAAGCATATTTCCTTAGGTTACTTATGTAGCAACTAGAAAAAAAAGCCCCTTTGTTTGTAATATTTATTGGTAAATATACTGCAGAGATGATTTTGTTAAACATTGTCCGTCAAGAGCTTAAACAGTAGTTAACTGGTACTGCATGATCCACCTCTCGCAGTCACAGTAATTTCTTTTCCCCAGCTTTGCAAAATAGGTGAGAAATGGCCCATCAAAGAACAACAGGCCTCCGCGAGTACCTGGCCTGCTAACAGGACTCTGGCAAAAAAGATGGAGGAAATTAACTACATGTTAGATATCTTTGAATGTGACTGGAGTGGAGTACCGATCAGGTTGGTGCCTCAAAGGGTTTTCAGGAATTCCCAATGTACCCCTTCATTGTGAATTATGCACTGGTGTCATGTTTGCCTTTGAAACTACCTAATTCCAGACTGTCTCTGTTAACCATAAGGGAGGTCCTGGTCTTAGAATCAGCTCTGATTGGTTTTGCAATGGATGGAAAGAGAGATTTCTAGTTTTTAATAGGCCTACTCCTGAGGGTTGAGGGAATCTACCATTTTAAAGAACCTCATGAAATCCCCTCTTACCAGCACCACAAAACACAATTGGACTTGGAGAAGATCAGAACTTCAAGAACCCGTGTCTGCCTGTGGAGAAAAATATGATATGGTCTGCTATATCCTATACATAAGAATTGGAAATAGTTCTCAAGAGTCAGCTCACCAGACTTGCTGTAGTTCCATTAATATATATAGAAAAATTACCCCTTTCAAGATGAATCTATAGACCAATTGGCATTGAGACCTGTATGGGAACCCTAGCTAGAGTGAGTTATTCAGCCTGCCTCCCATGACTTTATATGACTTGACACTATAAAAGGTATCAGTGGGAGTCTTAAGAGTAGCCACGGGCAAGATATGCAGTATCTGCAGGAATTAGGAATCATGGTGGTAGGCCTAAGGAATCAGGAGGCATCAGGAGGTGTCTCTCTATTGAAGAAGGCACTTTTGAAAATGTACACACCAAATCAGAAGAAATAAGAATTTGCTGTGGCCACAAGCAAGAAGGGGTATAGTAGTCTGCCTCCTTATTAGATCTGTGGCTGGGGACACTGGGAAGAGTGCCAGGAAGACTAGAAGTACTAGAATATACCAGCCCGTGAGGCAACTGCTTTTTCCTAAAAACTCTGTGTGGGGTGGAGCAGAGTACTTTTAACTAGCTTTCATTTTTGGTGCAAGTATGGCCCCCTGGTCACTGCTTTTGGTAATGAATGTAGATTAATATTGCTTTTACAACTCTATTTTCCTCAAGGTTGTTTTTAGAGATTTGGTTAAAACATATTTCTTATGCTACCTATCCACCTTTTGTCATTTTGAGTTTATTTTGCTTATCATGTTTCCTTCTTTTAACTAGAATGGTTTGGTAACTTTATTATTCTTGACTTTGATGTTAGTTTTGTGCTGCTTTGATACTTGCATTTCTTTTGTCCAGTGACAAACCCAGGTTTTCTCATTGAGACTGTATTTTTTTAAGAAGGTGCTTGATTAATAACTTTGTGGGTGGGCTTTCATTGCTCTCCCTTTAATGACTCTATGGTCTTACTTTAAGCGTTCATCAGTATTATAATATTTTCAATAGTCCTCATTGATAAACACTTGACCTGGAGCTAATTCTCTTTCTAGTTCAGCCCATGTCCTATTGAGCCCTCAAATATCTCAAATGTCTTTGGTTGGAGCCCTCTCTCCCCTCAGCACTATTACAACATGGCCACATCAGTAAATATCAAAGCTCATACATGCACAGCACTCAGAGCACAATCACACACCAAAAACATTAATTTACACAGAAAACACACATATGCAACACAACAACAAGAGGCAGCACTGATTCACTTTCTCTGCTCTTACACATGACAGTGAATTGTTAGTTGGGGTGGATGGTAGCATGCCAGAAGTAATATGGTCACTATCTTGTAAGGTCTAGTTAAAGGTTTCAGTAATTTAAACCTGTGCACAACCCCTTGTAGCTATGGAACAGAGCTGACAGGCTTAACTTAAGCAAATGCATAAAGCATTTAGAAGTACCAAAATAATTTAAAAAGTCAAAAACACAACACAATAAAAATCCCACTCCAATTTATAAACATGGAGAATAAGTTAATGAACAAAATTATTCCAAAATGACTAATATCTAATAAGAGGATCCAGAGATATATATTTTTGAAATGTTTAATTAAAATATCACCAAAAAGTAATAAATGCAAAGGTGGGTCAACTAGTCACGATGTACCTGGACCGAGTTGCAATTTCAGGCCGGCCGTGGTGGAGCGCGGGTGAGATACATCAACGAGGTTTGACCCAGTCAGAGGTTTTACCTTTGGACTTAGTTTCACAAATGTAAGCCAAAATCCTTCAGTTGAGTCAAGGCATCAGGCTGTATCCAAGGAGGGCTCCACAGTGTTGGATATGCATTGGATAAGGTCCCGGTGAAGCTGTATTGTTTGCAAGGAAAAGCTCTGATTGGTAAAATTGGAATTTCGCACCCAGGAAAAACCTCTTACCTGCGGGATACTTTTGATGTCTTCTCCTTCTCAATATTTCTACTTTAGGACTTAATCTCTTTTTCAGAGCTCAGAGTACTCCAGCTGGGCAAGGCTGTGGACTGTATCTGAAGAGGGTCTTGGCAAGGTGCAGCTGAATTGGATTTGCATCTGCTGAGAAGCTCCAAGTGGAAGAAATATGCTTCTTCAGCTCAGCTGCAACATGTCTTGGGATCGACTTGACAGGTTTTTTCCGGTCTTAATGTCTAAAAAGTTTCTAAGTTTGAGGTTTTCAGGGATATTAGGAGAAGTCCAGTTAAACAAAGCTAAGGGTCCCAGAACATTAGTAACAGCACTTGGTGGTCAAGACTCACTCCAGCAGAGGCCACCAGCAGAGTCAAAGGCAGGTCCAGTTGGAACTTGTCACCTGGGCTTTTCAAGGAAACGGAGTCCTGCAGCTTGTTGTGGCCCTGTAGCTTACACAGGAGGTCAGCCAGCTGACCTTTGGATGCCACTTTTTGCTTTGTACTGGGCACAAGTGGGAGCAGGTCTGGCAATTCAGGTCTCCTCACAGGTTTCAAACAGCAGGTGCAAACCTTCTTCAATTCTTCCATAAGTCCAGTACTGTGTTGCCACAATAACGCCATTTTGTGGTTGGGGGTGACTCAACTCCTCTTTAACCAATAGGGTAAATGTTCCCCGGGGTCATTGTCCCCATTTTGCAGCAGTTCCTGTATGCCCTACTGCAAAAAATCTCACAGTGTCTGTCACTCACTAAATCTTGGATAGAGAACGTCTTCTCGATCTTATACTGAGCCTGTGTGCCCACCCAAAGTTATGGCCATAGCAATCAGGAGTTCTCACCTTCTTGGTCACTCCAAAGCAGTTATGGGGAAAGGGTTCCACACTGGATTTTGTTCCTGCCTGACCAGTAGGGCAAAGGAATGGACCTGGCAGGTATCTTCTGACATCAGCTTGTGACAGGGGAAGCCCCTTTTAAGTAAATTAAGTACCTAGACGCTGCCCAACTGGTGTTACTGCCAGAGGAACAAAACTCCTCCCCACACCCAGGCGTTATCTCTGCTCTGGGAGCAGTTTTCACACCTCATCAAGGCAAATCACCAGCTGGGTGATAGTTGGAGGCTCGCGCAAATGAGGCTCTAGGAGATTTAGGCAGGGAAAAATTACAATTCAGCCACTTCATTTTACTTACTATATATTAAAAACACAACTTCATCATTGAGTTAAACTTTTTAATAAATATTAAAACAGTTCTTGAATTGTAATTCTTGTTGATCTCTATCTTGAGATAGCAGAATTATTATTTAATATTGCTTCTCAGTGATTCTTCATGGGCTAGCCAGCCTTCCTATAGTGAAATAGCTTTTGAGCGCTAATCGCTGCAAGGACATGTTAAAATAATAAAATATCATGCACCCTCCCTTGTGGACTACAAGGCCTATATAGGGGTGACTCATTAATATTTAAAAGGGAAGTTGTCTCCAGACAAAAAGTGTTAATTTTGACAGGTTGAATTGCAGTTTTAAAACTACAGCACCCAGGTTACAGTGGTAGCTCTGGAGTAATGGTTGTCTTGTCAAACTAATGGATAGCAGAGTAGTGCTGTAGTCCATACGTGACATTTATCTTCTCATGCCATGGGTGTATTTTAGGACACCATATACTATGACCTTATAGGAAAGTTAAATATGCCAATTTAGGGTTTAGCCATTTTAACATGTATTAGGGGTCAGAGCGCATACAATGGGGCCTGGTTAGCAGTGTCCAAGTGCGTGGACAGAGTCAAAGAACACCATCAGCATTAGTCCACATAAAATGAGGGGACTATGCAAAAAGCAATACTTTCTCACAATCACCAACATTTTCCCCCAACTGCAATTGCTCAACCCACAACATTCTGAATATGAAAAATACACTCTTAAATTTTTATAACAATGCCATTACTTCAACCAATATAACTCATACAACAAAACACAAGACTGCAGAATTCCCACTGCTGTAAATCAACTGGCAAGGCTTAGTTATTTTGCAGCAAAAACATCAGCACAGGAATTTCAACTCCAACATTTTATCTATGAAAAGTAGAGGTGAGCGGAATGACTATTTCTGCCCACGCAATTGGTGGATTTTTGGTCACTCCGTGTAAAATTCCCCCAATCGCCACGTGGCAGAATTTTACTCTCATGAGGCTCCAGAAGATGCAAGCTGCCAAGCGCGAGTAAGATTTGGAGTCCCCTAATGCGATTTTCTAATGTGGGTGATCACGAGCAGTTACGGTCAGAGGGCTGCCGCTTGAGTAGATTTGCTGTTGCTGGAGTAGATTTTCTACTAGAGTGGTATCAAGATCAACTCGAATTGCTGCGCACTCTTGAGCAATGCATGATGCCGTTTGCGCTGATTTTGCAGTGCTGTTAGCTTTACCGACGCTAAACTGAAGTGCAAACTGCATTTTTTTGCCCGTTTGAAGATCTTTGCAGACTCTCGCTGGGTTTCTATGTAACTCCACTAAATTCTACTGAGTGAAACTCCACGAGTTCCACCAACCCCTAATGAAAAGCCTGCCCTGCTCGCAACCCCAACCCTCAGCACAGGGGTTGCATACTCCTGCCTGTCTCATTTAAAATCATGCTGTCTGACTGTTTTGCACAGGCATAGAAACAATGCAACTCACTCATCTTTTGTTGCAAACATACACATTACTGCTCAACTAATTGTCACTCACTTTGAAAACATAATGTGATTCCTACCACATGGTCGGAGATGGACACAACACAATTCAAAATGTATCCCTCAAATGAATGAAAGAGCAACCAAAGCACCCTTCACCCCTTCCCAATCACTACATAGATGTATACACAAAAATAAAATATCAGCACCTTTCACTGTGGTCTGCAACTGTTCACTTCATTCACCTAATCTTTGTGATGAACACCACTCACAGCTGAAATATTTTAGCTTTCACTAATGCACAATTTAGATCTGTACAGGTAAAAAAAATCATCACACAATTAGCATTACTTTAGAAATGCTCATAAGACAGAAGATAATCTGATTTAAAGCACACATTCATGGTCTAAAACAACCACACTTAAATGTCTCTCTATGCCCTCTACAGCATAATGTGTGATTAGATTTATCCAGTGGGATAAGCCACATGCCTTTAAGACAAGGACAAAGAACAAGCAGTTGATGCCAGTCCTTGCCTCCTTAGTGGTCACGAGATCTTCAGCAGATGTCACCTAGCCACTTTGGAATCAGAACAATGCTTTAATTAACTCTGCAGCCTTCTTCACAGTACATGTTTTTTTCTCATTCAGTAAGTGTTAGTATCAATGTAGATTTCTCATTTATTGTGAACAAGGCCATGAATAATGGAAAATGGGCTGAAATGTGTAGGCAGAATTCCACCAAAGGCATATGAAGTTCATACACAGAGAATGCATATGTCAAAGTCTGTTAGAAAGGTAGGAATATTTTCACTATATTTTGTTGTACAGAAAATTTCTCTCTGACATTAAACACATACTGTCCAGATAATAGCAAACACTATATTCTGCACTGAACAGATTGCAACACTGCACATCATCTTTGAGCAGTCATTGGAATGGAACTCCCCTCTCTATGTAAACTTTTTCGACTATGAGAAGGCTTTCAACAGCGTGGACAGCGAGACCCTTTGGAAACTCCTCCTTCACTTCATTGGGCCAGATAAACTCCTAAGAATCATCAGGAACTCTTATGAGGGATTGACCTCCAAGATAGTCATGGAGGACAACTCACAGAAGCCTTCCAAGTGCAGACCAGAGTCTGCCAGGGTTATCCGATCTTGCATTTTCTCTTCCTGATGGCCATAGGCTGGATCATGAAGACATTCACAGCAAAGAGAAGAAATGTTATCCAGTGGACACCTTGGATGCAGCTCGAAGACCTGGACTGGCACTATAACCTATACCCATCTGAAGATGCAAGAGAGGACCGACAATGTAGCAGCCACATCAGCACACCTTGGCCTCAACATCCACAGGGGAAAAACCAAGATCCTGAAGGCTAACATGGCCAGCACAACTGTAGTCACTCTTACCAGCAGTGCATTGGAAGAGGTTGAGGCCTTCACCTACCTGGACAGTGTCATAGACAAGCAGGGTGGCACAAACGCAGGCATCAAGGCAAATATTGGCAAATCAAGGGCTGCCTTCATTCAGCTAAGAAGATCTGGAGCTCCAAGGACCTAACACTGCAAACCAAGATCAGGCTTTTTTTAACACCAATGTTAAATTGACTTTCTGTAGCGAACATAAACTTGGAGGACAACAGTGACTAACAAAGTCAAGTCCTTTACCTACCTGAGGCAAATCCTCCAAATGCACTGACCAAACACCAACAGCAACAATGACCTATGGCAGAAGACTTTCCAACTCCCTGCTCATGAAGAAATCATGAAAAGACATGGGGGCTGAATTGGTTACACACACTTCAAGCCCAAATCAAGCACCATCATAGACTGGATCATGAAGACATTCACAGCAAGGAGAAGAATTTGGATCCAGTGGACACCTTGGATGCAGCTCGTTGACCTGGACTTTGCAGACTACCTGGCCCTACTCTTCCATACCCATCTGCAGATGCAAGGGAAGACCAGCAATGTGGCCTCCACATCCGCCCACCTTGGCCTCAACATCCACAGGGGAAAAACCAAGATGCTGAAGGCTAACATCTGAAGGTTAACATGGCCAGCACAACAGCAGTCACTCTTGCAGGCGATGCACTGGTAGAGGCTGAGGCCTTCACCTACCTGGACAGTGCTCTCCGTGCTCTCTACGCTACTGGAGTCAAGCTATCCGGGCTGGACTGTTCCCATTGGGCTCAGGGTCAAGACTGATTTGCATATGGCTGGGTTTAAACTGGAATGGCATGGGGAGCAAAAAAACAATGGATTTAGGCCAAGATCTCTATACTGGGTGAATGTATGACATTGTTCTTTTTGCATTTGTCACCCCGAACGGGACGGGTATGCCCAGACGAGGGTCCCGTGCTCTACATGCCACTGGAGTCAAGCTATCCTGGCTGATAAGGGGTGAAACCCCGAAACCGGTCCTAGGATGCTTGTTTCCAGTCCAGGGAGGACCTGGCCTGGCAGTTCGGGTTGGACTGTTCCCATTGGGCTCAGGGTCAAGACTGATTTGCATACTGGAATGAAATGGGGAGCAACAAAACTATGGATTTAGGTCTCGATCTCTGTACTGGGGTGAATGTACGACATTGTTCTGCATTCTGTCCATCAATTGTTCTTTTTGCAATAGACAATTAGGGTGCCACAGACGCCGGAATCAAGGAAAGAATCGGCAAAACAAGGGCTTCCTTCATTCAGCTAAGAAGATCTGGTGCTTTAAGGACCTAATGCGGCAAACCAAGATCAGGCTTTTTTAACACCAACGTACAATCGACATTCATTAGGGAGCAGAAACTTGGAGGACAACAGTGACCACTACTAACAAAGTCCAGACCTTTTCCTATCTGAGGGAAAATCCTCCGGATGCACTGGGCAAACACTAACAGCAACAATGACCTATGGCAGCAGACTTTCAACTGCCTGTCCATGAAGAAATCATGAAAAGACAATGGGGCTGGATAGGTCATACCCTCCACAACGCCTCATAAAACACCACCAGGAAAGCCCCCACCTCGAACCCTCCAGGGAAAAGGAAAATAGAAAGGCCAAGGAACCCCTGCACCAAGGCCTCAAGGTTGACTGCATGAAGATGGGTTACACTGAAAGAAAAACCCAGGACAGAGATGGCTGGTGAGTCCTGGTTGATAGCCTACACACCAGAAGGGGTAGTAGGCATAAGTAAGTAAGTAAGTAAGTAATTCCTTTATTATTGGTGACATTCGAGACCCTACAATATTCAATAATATTGTATTTTTGTTTTGAAATCAATGGGAGTTTGAAGATAAACAGATAATATAAGATTGTTTTGTATTGTTTGCATTCCTTGTGGTTATGGTCATTAAAATTAACACTCAGCGTACATTGTTATAAATGTTTTACAGTGGAGAATATAGCACCTAAGTTCGTGCATTGGAAATTATCAATGTAAAAAGATAAAACTAAAATGCGTGTGATAAAATATAACAATGTAAATGGGTTTGTGCTTCTGTACATTGGATTCATTTCTCAATAAAATAGGGCAAAGTTATGAGTGATCAATTATTTAGCAAATGCCGACACTAGCACTGCTAGGTACTTTTGAACTGGCTTGTTATGTATGGCTCTGATAGCAAAACTCATTACCCACTGTTGCTACATCATAAAGGCCTTCCAGTCCAGGTGGACAGGGCTCTTTGAGAGCTTGTCAGCGAAGCTCTACCTATCTACTTTGATTGAAAGAAGAAAGCACAGCTCTAGGAGGGAGAAGGAAAGCAGGGAAGGTGTTGGGGGATGGTTAGGGATGGCAAGGAAGGTATTTATTTTTCAAATATGGGTGAAGGAGGAAAGGCCAAGTTATGTATTGCTCTCCCATTACTTATTAGCCCCTGCACAGCAGTTGAAAGCAGGGTTAGATGATTTTTTGGGTGCCATACATAACAAAAAATTATAGATGGGTAAAAAGTGAGTTACGGAGATGTTTTTCCAGTGCTTAATTTGAGCTGGTGGTTTCCAGTGTTTGATATCGGCACTTAATTTTCAACACCGGCACTTATGACAGTTTATTGCTTGGGAGTTGCTGTTTGTCTAATTTAGAGACAAGCACAGTTGTTTATTATTTCAATATACTTTAACAATGATTAATACCTGCAGCACAACCATAGCTTTGGGGGCCTGGAATAGTCTATACTCTCTCAGTTGTGCGAATGTGATGGTTAGTAGTTGGTTTGGTACTGTCATTGGCAGTGCTAATAAGGGCAATGGATGGTGCAAGCAACAGTGGCTTCCTGATAAGGGCTCTGGAACTTATTATTCTACAAATTAAGCACTGTGTTTTTCACCTTTGGGTTCTGAGTATCATCATAGACAACTTAAGTTACTTCACTCTTATTGTCTATGTGATGTCACTCAGAACTCCAAGGTGAAAAACATCCCCGTAATTCACTGTTACATAGCGATAATACTATATGCTATGTATGGCTTTCATTGAGAGCCTTTATTGTTTATTTTGGTTTCTAAATCTGATAACTCACTGCTATGACGTAGCAACAGTTGATAACAAAGCTCATTACCCACTTTTGCTACATCATAAAGGCCTTCCAGTCGAGGCGGACAGGGCTCTAAGAGGGACTGTCAGTGCAGCACTGCTTGTCTGCTTTGAATGAAAGCAGAAAGCACAGCTCTGGGAGAGGGGGGTGAAAGAAGGCAGGGAAGGTGCTGGGGGTTTAGTCAAGGATGACGGGTATGGTATTTTTTATTTTTATTTTTGCCTTTGGAACAGAGATACATAACATAGGTCATGATATGTATGGCTCCCTTATTACTCCGCAGCCACTGTGTAGCAGCCGAAAACTGCTTCTCACCTTGGGTTCAGTGAGACATAATACACAACTCGAGCTTCGCTCTTATTGTCTTTTCGATGTTACTCAGAACGCCTCGGTGAAAAACAACTCTGTGATACTGTTACCAATCTATAATTCTATACATTCTTTATGTTTGGGTTCATAAATATCTGTAATAATCGTCATGTAAGGCTCTTCCAAAATTCTGCCCAACTCCTGTTGAGCCCTCCAATGGTCTCTGAGTCGAACTCTCTCTCTCTCACAGGACAGTCTCACATCATCATTCTAACTCTCAGCAAGGAGCCTCATACCAAAAAGTCATGCATACCATGTTGTAAAAACACATAAGTTGAGTTTGACCAGTGAGTGCCAGAGGGATAGGCTTAAGTGACTTCCTGAATGTGATCAGGGGGTCGTAAAGTCAGACGTCGCAATATCACAGATTCCAGTGAAACTGTGGCAAAGAAAGCATGCCTTCTCCTCAAGAATCTCGACCTGGACTTCAACACATGCTAGTTAACTGTTTGGGTGGGGTTGGGATGACCGGACTAGTTATTGAGTGAGTACAATATGGCATTATAATAGAAGGTTTCTTTCAGAATCTGGCTTAAGGAAGAAGAGAAGAGGGTAGACAGATACAATTTACATAGCTGATTCTGATGGCAACTCTGAAAGAACATGTGTGAATGTAATCTAATGACTAGACTTCTTTCACTCAGGGCACACTTCTTTTACCCAAACATTAACTGGTGCAAGCCCTACCTAAGAATATGATTGATAGAGTAGAAGAATGTAGCTTAAATCAATGCCATAATTTACACTAGACATTAACACGACCATGCTCAATAGAATGAAACGTAGAAAAATGTGCCTTTTCTTAAACGTGCAAAATATACGTGTAGCATGATTTTTGCAGTAAGCACTCATTTCTATCTTAATTACACTGCTAGGCCAGACTAAGCCTCTTCCATCTTTCTTTCTTTCAGTTAATATTCTTCTTTAATAAATAAATAAATGCTTTTAGGAAATACTGCAATATTATTTGATATACGATCTGACACCTGACTTGTTTAAACGTGTCATCTCTGTAGAATGTGCTGACTTTAAAAATGTATTTCTTGTTTACCTAAGCTATGAGGTCTCATTGAATTTAGTTAGTTTTCTGGCTTCCACATAATCAGAATGCTGAATGCTGAATAGTATATTAAAACAATAATGCTTACATGCAAAAAGTGAATCTCATGACTTAATCACGTAGCTTACAACTAAAATGTTTCTGCCTTTAGAATAGTTCATTGTTACACAGTGGAATAATGATAAGCTAACAGTTTAGACTGCAGGGTTCTCGTGGAAACTCAGAGTGGAGCTAACGCACATGAATGTATAGCAACTTAGTTGCCTGCCCGCTGTGCTCCATGTCCCTGGGGCACATTTTTGAGGACTATAAGTGCAGCAGCTGTCATCTTAACACTCAGGCGCCAGCAAGGGGAACTGCAGCAGCTCACATCTGCTGGGGACTACAAGTCCCAGAATCCCCACAGCAACACACCTGCTCAGCTAATCAACCACTCAGTGCTAAAAAGGTGCGCTGCAGTCCCGCTGCTGTGGGGGTTGCCACAACGTGCTTCGTGTTCCTGGCCACGTTTGTGAGGACGATCAGTGCGGGAGCTGTCATCTTAACACTCTGTTTCCAGCAAGGGGAACTCTGCGGGAAGAGCCGCTGCAGCCCGCAGCTGCTGGGAACCACGAGCCCCAGAATACCTACAGCAACACATCTGCTCAGCTAATCAGCCATTCAGCGCTATAAAGGTGCGCCAAGGTCCCACTGTGCGGGACGTGCATGTATGAGCCCGGTCGTTCTTGGGCAAAGCCTGGGCAAAGGGCGGGCCTGTCTTTGCACGCCCGGACAAAACTGGGCTGAGCCACCCCTCTTTTGTCTGGCGATTGAGGTGTTGAAGGTAACCCCTGTGTGATGCTCCAAACAAGATATTTTTTTCTGCTCCAATAAATCCTTTAGTCAATTTGTTTTGTTTGGTATAATCTTTGCTCAGCTTATCAAGATAATAGGTAAAAGCAAACTGCAAGGTGTGGGCCTGTAAAACAATTACATAAGCTGCACCCATCTGTATTTAGACAAAATATCGAGTTGGAAATGTCGACCTACACAAATATCGAGTTGTAAATATCGTGACATACGAATATCGACAGCAAGAATATCGTGGTCAAGAATATCGACTTTAAGGTAAGAAATATAATCTTTAAGAGTATAGAAGTCAATATCATTTGCAAAAATATAGTTGTACAATACAATAGTTGTTTAAAATATGGATTTTTTAATTAGTGTTATGTATTTTAGTATATATTTTAAATGCATATGATATATTTTTTGTATAAGTATTGTTTATGTTTTTTATATATGTGTTAAAGTTTTAGTAGTTAGCAATTTTATTTTAATTAAAGTTTGTGTTTTTTAGTGCTTTAGCGGGTTGTGGGTTTATAGGGGAATAGGGTGGGTGTAAAGTGAGTAAAACTGTAGACATAAGATAGTTTTACTTAAGTTTATTTCAAGATTGCAGGAGCCCCTCCAGCCGAGATCCGACTCCATGAAATCCACAACCGCATCTGACGATGCGGCCGTGGAAACCATGGAGAAGGAACGCAGCCGAGAAACTCACGAGGAATACACATTTCAAAAGAAAGCACAGCGCGTGATCATGCCGGAGTAATCACGAGCATGATCACGCACAAGTGACACACTACAACATCTTCCTTTTTATAACAGAAAAAAAATGAAATCTTAAAAAATAAATAAAGATTTAGAAACCAAGAAGCATGAAAAACAAAGTACATAAGTTTTTCTTCAGAAAAGACATTTCCATTAAATGCATTAACCAACATAAAAATCTTTAAACCTAGTCGGCATGGAAACATTGCGCATGGATCTTGTTGCAACTTGTTCATCTGGGTGAGCGGCACTTGAAGATGCATGACTATTAGAAGGAAGCACTTGAACAAGGTCAGAAACATTCACATCTGGTGAATTATCTCTAGTGGGAGAGACTGCCGGAAGAGTGTGCAAATTTCTTGTAGAAGGCATGTCTAGAGGAGTAAGATCATTCCCCATATCAAACCATTGAGAGTCTTCACTCCTCTTGTGCTTACCAATATGGCGTGCTTGCTCAAGGGATAATTTGACTAGATCTCTTTTAGACCACCACCCCTTACCTTGGAGAAAAACAGCAGCTTTCGCAACCTTTTCTACTTTGATTGGGTTAGAAAACGTATGCTCACCCTTTTTAATTTTATGAGGAAGTCTAAGCAAAACCCAATCGTTCACATGAAAATCAACAGTTTTTGTAGCATGGGACACATCATAGTGAGATTTTTGTTTGGTTTGTGACAATTTTACTCTCTCTTTGACAAGTTCAGAGACAGTACAAAAACAATGGTTATCCTTTGCCAAGGTATCTCTTAACTAATCTGGACAGAGTTGTGCCCTGGGATTTCTTTTCCTTAATAGAGTGAAGGGAGGTACACCTGTAGTGGAGTGTGGAGTGAGGGGATAGTTCCAAGCCTTTTCTTTAAGGAAGACTTCAACTTGACACCCAATTGCAATTGCTGTTTGTATCCCTTCCTTCAAAAATGTATTGACCCTTTCAACTAGACCATTTGAGGTTGGAGAATATAACGCAACCTTGAGATGTTTAATGTGGTGTTTTGCAACAAAATCTTGCATTTGTGTGGAAACAAAATGAGTGCCATTATCTGTAACAAGCTCCCTTGGGGGACCTTCACAAGTGAAAATATTATCCAAAAATTTGATTACTGAAGAAGTGTTAGCAGAGGGAACAAAGTAAAAAAAAATCCATTTAGAGAAATAGTCAACTAAGACTATCAAAAATCTCTTATCAGGTGGTAGCAAGTGAAAAGGACCTGAAAAATCCAGGGCAACCTTAGACCACGATTCTTCTAGTAAAGGTACTGTATGTAAAGGTGTTTTATGTGTGAGCCAGTGTTTGTCAGATAGTAAACAAGTACTGCAGGATGATATCCAAGCAGCAATTTGAGAGTCCATAGCAGGCCACCAAAAATATTGTTTGATGTTTTTCGAAGTGGCTCCACACCTAGGTGACCGAAATGAGCTGCCTGAAAAAGTTTAGATCTGATTGACATTGGAGGAACCACCAAGTCATTCCGAAATAGCAGCCCATTAACTATGGACAGTTCCCTAGAAACTTGAGAAAAAGGTTTTAAGGGTGAAGGCAAACACCTCTCTTTGGGCCAGCCTTGAGTAACAAATTTTATTATTTGAGACAAAATATTATCTTCAGAAACAGCCGTTATCCAGTCATCACGAGAAATTAAACCGTGAGAATTTAAAATATCATCTAATGATGCAACCACAGATTCAATTTCCTCATGTTCATCATCAGTATCATCATCTTGAATAGGCATCCTTGACAAAAAATCAACCCTTGTATTCTTATTGCCTGGTATTAATTCGATTTTGAAATTGTATTCATGTAAGCGAGATAACAATCTCACTAGTCTAGAAGAGGCTTTCCCAGATCCATCACCACTGAGGAGGTGAATAAGAGGCTTTTGATCAGTGAAAAGAGAAAACTTCATTCCCCAGAGATAAGTTTTAAATTTCTCAATGGCCCGGGAACAGGCTAAAGCCTCTCTCTCAATTGTGCTATATCGTGATTCTGCTAATTTTAGAGACCTAGAAGTAAAGGCCACAGTGTGTTCATAATTATCATACGACTGTGAAAGTACAGCACCTATACCCTTTTGACTAGCATCTACAGTTACCAAACATCTTGCACCAGGCTTAAAAGCTGATAAAGCAGGTGCATCAGTAATGACATTTTTGACAGAAGTAAAAGCATGATTAGCAACATCATCCCAAACAAAATCAACATTTTTTTAAAAGGTTTCTCAGGGGTTGAACAATGATGGAATATCCTTGAATAAATTTTGAGTAATATTCACTCATCCTCAAGAAAGATCTGAGGGAATCTCTGTCTTTATGAGGAGGAACATCTTGAATTGCCTTTACTAATGAAAATTTTGGATGTATGCCAGTATCAGAAATGCAATGACCCAAATAATCCAAATCTGTTTTACACATTTTGCATTTATCCGGTTTAAGGGTAATTCCCACCTTGTTGAAGATCCCCAAGACTTTTCTTAGAATGGAATTGTGCCCCTCTCTAGTTTCTGAAAAAATGAGGACATCGTCCTGATATGCCTGTGTACCAGAAATTCCAGAAAGTATAGAATCCATGAATTTCTGAAACACACTCGCTGCAGAAGCCAGGCCAAAGGGAAGTCTCAGAAATTTATAAGCTCCAAAAGGAGTGATAAATGTAGTGAGATCTTGGGAGTCTGCAGCGAGTAGAATCTGATGATAGGCAGAACGAAGGTCCAGGAGCGAAAGAAATTTGGCTCCATTAATATTTGAGAGAAGGTCACTAATCTTTGGCAAAGGATGACAATCAACGAGGATATTTTTGTTTAAAGTACGTAAGTCAGCACATAACCTGATGGAATTATCCTTTTTGCCTACTATTACTATGGGACTGACCCATTCAGATGAGTCAGTCTGGATAATTACCTTATCTCTAACCAGGGTATCCAGTAAGACTTTGAGATCAGCTCTGACAGATAGGGGAACTGGTCTGAGTTTATGAGACATAGGCATAGCATCTTTTTTTAACTTGAATCTAAGTTCATATTTATCGATTAACCCTATCTTATTTGTAAACACATCTGGAAAATTTGTAAGCATTTCTGAGAGTGTGTCTTGTTCAGGATCATATGTGCTGGCTAAATTGACATCACAAATCCTAACAGGGTTGGGAGAACCTGGAATCAACATAAGACCCAACTTTGCTAAATCACGCCAGCCTAAAATGAATTTTCCTTTTTTAGCAATGTAAATTTTTGTAAATGCTTCTCTACCTAGGCATTTTACTCTCTCCCAGAAAAACCCAGCATGTCAATATCTTTGTCTCCATAAGCTTTTGGAAAAACATCAGGAGTGTTTAAAGGTTTCAATGTAGACCACACTTGTTCATATAGTGTATCTGAAATGATAGTGATGGGAGCTCCTGAGTCTGACATCATATCAAGTTTTGTGTCACCAATGTACACATCACAAACGGGACCCTTAATTGGAGGTGAATCCAGTGTATCTACTTCAACGGTGAGAAGTAGTTTGCCAAAATCATGTGGCAAGGAACATTCTTTTGAAACAGAAGAGATATCAATAGCACCAACCTTAGTGATGTTCCTTGAACTTCTACACACCCCTGAAAAGTGACCCATTTTGTGACATTTTGTACATTTGTTATCGAGGTCAGGGCAAAGAGGGTTATTACTTAGATGGTTCTTGGATCCACATCTGAAACAAAAAGTACTTTTTTTGTTAAAAGAGTTGTTAGAATTATTTTTAGATCTGTAAGACAAAGCATTAATAACTTCTGGCGTTTCTAGATTGTTGACATTGTTGAGAGGCTGAAATTTTGTATCAGAGGAAATACACTTGCTGGAAAATATCGAGCGTTCAATAGCTTTTGCCATGTCAATTACTTCTGACAGTGTTGGATCTCTGTAGGAAAGTAAGCGTTCTTGAATTTATTTCGAATTACATCCAAAAACAAATTGATCTCTAATAGAAATGTCAATAGATGGCCATAAGTTGCACTTTGTTGCCAAAATCCTAAGAGCTGAAATATACTCTTCTACTAACTCATCTGTTAATTGATTCTTCTTATTGAAGTTGAATCTTTCTAATAAAATGCTGGGTTGTTCCGAAAATTTGTTCTTCAATCTGGTAATAGCTTCCATATATTTATTCCATCCTTCACCTTGACCTACAGAAGATATTGCTGGAAGACTGTTAAAGACTTCTTGACCCTCAAGACCAAGATTACTATATAAGATGGCCCTCTTCCTTTTTGCGTTGAATTTATCCGCATCAATAGCAACAAGGAAGTTTTCAAAAGTGTTGTGCCATTTATCCCACTGTTGTGCAGGTTTGCCAGGATTCTGTAAGAATGGATGAATTTGCACAAATTGTTGAAGGTTGGACATTTCAATAAAGTTGTTTGAAAGTTTTGGATATATACAAATAACAGGTTTCCCAAACCAAAATGATGTCCAAAGTTATTTGCTATACATAAAATAGGAAGAAGCTTTCCAAATTTAAGATGGGCGCCACTTTGAAGCAGGCTTGAATGTGGGCAAATACAGCAGAGCGTCTAAATAGCCATACAAATATGGCCGCCACGTAACGTCGTCAATGACGTGTGCCTGATCATGTGCCTATGTTATTAGGCCTTTGGTATCCCAATCCAAGATGGCCGCCGAGTTACATGAAGGGTGACGTCAGCGTGCCATAAGAAAGAAAGGAAAGTGACTGAAATACCTGTGCAGCTCCCGTGCGGAGGAAGAATATCTCCGATCGCCTGCAAGGATGGTGCAGTGACAGCTAGAACAGAGGAAGATCAGGAAAACTGCTGAAATTGCATCGGGGTTCTGTTTCAAAAGAGGTTGTGGGGAGCTCCTGCTCCCGCTCGTCGCCAAATGTAAAGTGAGTAAAACTGTAGACATAAGATAGTTTTACTTAAGTTTATTTCAAGATTGCAGGAGCCCCTCCAGCCGAGATCGGACTCCATGAAATCCACAACCGCATCTGACGATGCGGCCGTGGAAATCATGGAGAAGGAACGCAGCCGAGAAACTCACGAGGAATACACATTTCAAAAGAAAGCACAGCGCGTGATCATGCCTGAGTAATCACGAGCATGATCACGCACAAGTGACACACTACAATGGGAAGTTATTTAGTTATAATAAATTAATGATTATTTTTTATTTCATTAATATTTATTTAATAGAGATTTTAAAGTGTTAATTGTGTTTTTTTTGTTATTGTAAATTTTATGTGTGGGTTGTGGGGTTTATAGGGGTATAAGGAGGGAAGTAATTTATTTTTAATTAATTATTAATTGGTTGTTGATTAATATGAATGAATTAATTGGTAATTAATTTATGGTAATTGTGTAATTTTTTTTAGGTGCGGGTTGTGGGGTTTATAGGGGTAAAGGGTGGGAAGTAATTTATTTTTAATTAATTATTAATTAGTTGTTAATTAATATTACCTAAGTAACTGAAAATTAAATATAGAAATTGATAATTAATTTTAGGTGCAGGTTGTGAGGTTTATAGGGGTAAAGGGTGGGAAGTAATTTATGTTTAATGAATTATTAATTAGTTGATAATTAATATTAATTAATTATTTGATAATTAATTAGGGTAATTGTTTAATTTTTTTGTGTGTGAGTTTTGGTTTTAAAGAGGTGAAGGGTGGGGAGTAAATTAATTTTACTTACTTTATAGTTAGTTGTTAAATACAATTATTTTTTTAATTGAAAATACATTTTAATTGTTTAATTAATTTTTTTATAGTTTAATTTTAGGTGTGGGTTGTGGGGATTATAGGGGTAAAGGGTGGGAAGGTAATTCATTTTTTTGTGTTTTAATTTGTTTTTTAATTAATAATATTTCTTTAATTGATCATTATTTATGTTGATTATGGAAGTTCATTTTTTTAATTAGATGTGGATTGTGAATTGTGTGGTGTTATAGGGTAGGAACTAAATAAACTACATTTATGTAATAATTAATGTTTTTGTTTATAAACAATTTCTAACTAAAATATTGATTTGTTTAAAAATTATTTTTTATTTTATTTAAAATATTATTTGCAGGCATTTGTGATATGTATTTAAAATCATAATATGTTCTTATTTTTTAATTTTTAATATTAAATATATTTGTATTTTAATTTTTTACATTTTTATATATTTTTTGTTTTTTAAATATTTTTTTGTTGTTGATATTTTATTTGTTTTTAATTTTGAACTGAGTGGAGTGGGAATAGTAATTTTTACCCCTCCGCAGTCCAACACTTTCCCTACTGTTGCACTGACTGGAGTGGGAATAATACATTTTAACACTCCGCTATCCAAACCTTTCCCTACTGTTGCACTCATTGAAGAGGGAATAGTAATTTTTACCCCTTCGCTATCCAATACTTTCCCTACTTTTGCACACACTGGAGTGGGAATAGTAAATTTTAACCCTCCGCTATCCAACACTTTCTCTACTGTTGCACTGACTGGAGTGGGAATGGTAAATTTTATTCCTCCACAAGCCAACACTTTCTCTACTGTTGCACTGACTGGAGTGGGACATTTAGGTTTAAAGATTTTTAAAATGTTTAAAGTTATAATTTATAATAGAATGTTTTTTTAATAGATTTTATGTTATTGGTATATGTCTATATATATTTATTTGTTACATTTTTATATAATTTTAAAATTATAAAGAAATTACAATTAATAGTTTATTAATTGTTTTAAAGTAAATATACATAAATTAATTATTATATGTGTGTTATTTGTTCTATTTGTTAAAATGTATATTAAATCTAATTTATTATTTTCAAATTAATTTTGTTATTTAATATATTTAATATTTAATATTTTATTTTATATATATAGAAAAAACGATATTTTGTACAACTATATTTATGACATCGATAATTTTTTTCCGATATTTTTGTACTTACC
Organism: Calotriton arnoldi; assembly: GCA_963921515.1. Taxonomy (NCBI): domain Eukaryota; kingdom Metazoa; phylum Chordata; class Amphibia; order Caudata; family Salamandridae; genus Calotriton; species Calotriton arnoldi. The sequence goes on from CAWUFW010012241.1 coordinate 475,001, forward strand.
ATTATAAATATAGGATGTTGATATTTTTGACATCGATATTTATAACTTGATATTGTGGTATGGGGATATTTTAGGTGCCGATATTGTGTCAGTGAACCCACCCATCTTATCCAGCACCCTACATATAACTGATTATTTATCAACAGTTATCGGAGCTCTGAATACTGAAATTGGCTGGGTTGAAGAAAGAAAAAATGCTGTGAGAAAATGCTCATTATCTTCATCAAACACTCAAGATTCACATGCTCAATTAATGCCCCATGCGGACATACCACTTCCATCTGATGATTTGGCGAGCACTAGTAAGGGACTAGGAGCAGTAAATACAAGTCCAGCCAGACCTGTCATCTCCAATAAAGACAGTATCTGCGTGGTTGAGGAATTTTTGGGCGATTTTAGAGAAACAGCAAATCCCACTCAAAATCTGCTTGCTACATTGGCTGTTCCCAGCTCCCTCTCTCACTCACCCCTGAGCAAGAAAAGCAGGCATAACAAACAATCACTTCCAAGAAGGGAACCATGCCAGTAGCCACCTAACTCGAGTGCCCAACATGTGATTTCTCCAAATGCCAATTTCTATGGAGACATCTTCAAGCACCTGGGCACTTAGGGAAATAATGCAATGATAAGCTATTCTGAAGGATTGAAACATTAGTCGTTGATCTAAAAAAAGACCTGTTTGATAAACTGGAACGGAGCGTGGGAAAGATCGTTGCCCAGTATGGACAGCAGTTCCCCAATTCACAGTCTGATTCACTCTAAGAGTAACCATAGCACTTGATCTGTACACCTTTCCACGGCACCGGGGACATTTCATCCTAAGCCCATATATCATCAACCACAATTAAATGGGACTGACACCACACGGTCTGCCTCTGATCATTCTAATGCAAACCGTGCTGGTTCTCAGATAAGATCGGTTCCTCCTGTGAACACAGAGCTGTCCTCATCAAGGCTGCCTACCAATCAACCAGGTCAGTCACATCTACACCTCCAACCTGAGTCAACACCCTATGTTATCGTTTTAGATCATGTTCATACTTTATCTGGATGCGGGGCTTGAAACAGATGCCTTGAAAAACAAATTTTGACATTAGTTTAGCTCTAAAGGTGGGAGGAGTATGGGCCTTTCACATGAGATACTTACTGTGCGGCGAGTCACGGGTACTGGTTACCACCCAGCCCTCCCTGATAAATACTGTGAGGTGATTAACTTTAGATCACCAGGGTTGGTGAGGAAACGTTTGTCTCTTTTAAGGCATCTTCAGTTTCCCACGGCCCGGTAAGAGCGTTACAGTTGGGATATTTTTAAGTGCCATCCATTGGCTTGCATGGAGGTGCATCTGTTAATCCCAAGGTTCCTGCATGTTCGGTGGCTGGCCCTTCTCCCTCTGATATTTATCCTAGTAACCATTATTCTGCCCTACACAAACTGGAGGAGAATGATTGACTGCCATTAACCTGTGTGTATCCAGGCCCACCTGCTATGCGATTACCATTGAACTCTGATCCATCCATTGGAGAAGTTCCGGCCCCTTCAATTATCATTACCAATCCAAAGGCCCCGGAAACAGGGATTTGCAGCATAGCACTAACCCCCCCTGTAAAGTACTATCCTGGGACATTGTGGGGATACGCACTAAGCTTGGAAACGAGGACTAGTTGAGCTTTTTTCAAGCCATGAGCTGATCTGTTTTCAGGAGACATAGGGGCTCATTACGATGGCGGAAGGACCGCCACCGCCAGCCATGCGGTGTCGGTCCTTCCGCCATCGGAGCCCGATTTTCCCACCGCCGAATTAGGATGGCGGTGGGAATTCCAATCTGTCCGCGGCGGACGCAAAGACCGTCTGCCATGGTTCCCCTTGCGGAACTAAACTATGGGCCAACATTACGGCGGTGCCTTGCAGGCACTGACGTAGAGATTACGATATCCCTTTCCGCCTGTCTTTTCGCGGCGGACATCCCACCGCGAAAAGACAGGTGGAAACGGATTCGGGGGCCCGTAGCGGGCCGACCTTGTGTGGGTGGGAGGTAGCTGTGCACTGGGGGGTTACCCATGGTACCCCCTGCATTTCCCTGCACTGCGTGGCAGGCACCGCGTGGTGCCTGCCACATAGTGCAGGGAAATGCACAGCATGGCATTTTGGCATTGCGTATGGTGCCGCAGCCAGCAGCACCGTCCGCAATGTTAAAGGCCCTGGATGCGCCCGCCAGTATGGCGGGCGCATCCTAATTGCAGTGGTGAGACCGCTGCGTGTCTAGCGGGCGGTCCCAAACACCGCAACGATGTCGGGCGGACTCAGGTCCGCCCGCCATCGTAATGAGGCCCATAGTCCTTAACAGATTTTCATTTGAATGGGTTCCACTCCTATTGCAATCCTGCTATACCTGCTACTTTTGGGAGGGCAAAGGGAGGCCTGGCTGACCTGATTTCTCACAAATGTATTAATGTGAAAGTTAAACTCTTAAATTCTTCACCCTGGTTCTAACTACTGTTGATAACTGGGCTGGGCATTGTGGACATCCTGGTAGGATGTTTTTATCATAACATATGTGACCAACAAAATACTCAAGTAGCTGATATCATCTATGAGGAAATTGTAAAAGTTAATGCTTTCAGCCGCACCCTGTGTACTCTGTGGGCAGGGGATTTAAATTGTTCATGATGTAATTTTAACAACACAAGGGTATGTGGACTGAAAAATGAGGATGGGGTTCTGCTTGATCATTTAAAAAAAAATCCCCTAACTGGGGCCCAATTTTGGCCAACATTTTTAGGGCTGCTGTTCTTGGTCCGCTTCATGGGAAGAGGCCATTGTGGTCCCTGGATTCAAAACGGGGATAGAATTGACCCTGCATGCTATAAGCTATTCTCTCTGCTAGATGCCACGGCCAAGGACCTGGGGAGGGTGTTATTAGCCCATTTGGAAATATGGGCTAGTGATAATAGCATACTCTCAAGAACCCAATATGGTTTTAGATATGCTTGAGGAACTGTTGAGCAGTATCTAAACTTAGCTTTAATTGTTAGTAAGTACACCAAGTCCATGAAGTGCTCATTACATTAGCCTTCATGGACTTGTCATCTGCTTTCGACACTGTAAGCCGCAATAATCTTTGGAGCATGATAAGGGCTTGGGGGTGGAGGAGCCCTTGGTTATCCTTCTTCAGAGACTACATCATAATACTACAGTGAAGATCCGTCCTGAAGGTGATACCGCCGACCCCATATGCTCAGTCCAGGGTGTACCCCAGGGGTGTATCCTTGCCCCCTACTTGTTCCTTGTATACATAACTGGATGGGAGGATTTTTTACGGCAGAAGAAACTAGGGGGCATATTATCAAGAACGGCGTTAAAATTATCGCCGGTTTAGCGGCAGAAAACTGCCGCTAAAGCGGCGATAATGGGCTTGATAATATGCCCTGGAGAATTCCAATAGAAGCCCATGTTCACACCAATGCCCCCAAATTTTCTAAAGGCTGGCAATATGTTCATCTCTTTGCTTTTTTATGCAGATGATGCTGTCCTCCTAGCGAGGACAGCAAACAGCTTACAGAAAGCCTCTGATGATTTTGCAGACTTTATGGAATCTCTAGATTTGAAAGTAAACCTCAAAAAAACGTATGTAATGGTTAGTGACCCAAAATCAACAAAAACGCAAACATTCCATTTGCAAAAAAACAAAAACATTGGATAGTCATAAAATGTTGCTATTTAGGGATCCTTTTTAATAATTTAATTAAATGGAATCCTCTCATATCATCAAGGGTGCAGCAAGTTAGCAGGGTGAAGGAAGCTCTTTTTCGCTTCGCAACTAAACTGGGCCAGAAGCCCTTAAGGGAAATGATATATAGAGCAAAATGCATGTCAGTTGCTACATATGGGGGTACACAGACTGCTCCAAGCTCCAACTTGCAAAGAATGCCTTCCTTCGGATGCTTCTCATGGTCCCCCAGGTGTCCTCAACCTTTTTTTGCCACTCTGAAGTGGACTTGAACTACCTTGAGGATTGTATAGCTCTTGCTCTGTTATTATTATGGTTCAAAGTGTGGTCTACAGCTGAAATAAAATTTTCCAGGCAATTTCTATCTGACTGTTTATCTACCTGTGTAATGTTGAGAAGATCCCATGGTTAAGATACGTTAGATGTGCACTTAGTGATTTGGGCCTTGTTGCTCTTTTTGAAGACCCAGTTCATATTTTACCATCAGCTCAAGTCAAGGGAGCTTACTGGGAAAGGATCCTGGCCAATCGTCAAAGATTTGCCCCCAAGCGACTGTTATTCAATTTACCTAATGTGATTACTTCCTCCCCAGTGAATTTTATTTGACGCTTGTTTTAAACTCTCGGCACAGATTTTATCTGTCCAGATTTCACCTTGCCTTGTGCACATTTTAGTGGAATTTCCACTACAATGTGGATGGGTGCAAAATCTTCCGCCATGTCCTTGTGATAATATATCAAATCAATCTACTGTACACTTTTTCTCTTTTGTCCTTTATATCAATCTGTAAGAGCAACCTTTCTTCTTTCCTTACTAAGACCACATAGGCCACTTTCATATCAAGATAGTTTTAGACTTTTGTATTCATTGGAATCACAAGAAATCTGTTTTGTGGTTCTCAATTTTATAAGGGGGCACTTTCAATAAGAAAACGTTATGGCTAACAGTTGTCTTGAGACTGATAAGGAAACTTGATGAAAGGTTTATTGCGTTTTTGCACTTAGTTAACATGCACATTGCACTATTTACTGCTGACCTTTGATGGTAAAAATGTCGAGGTCCTAGCAATTGGTATTGCGATTTTAATTTATGAATTTTTAACATTTCTGTGTTGTTGCTGTATTTTACTCATGTATTTATAATATGCTTTTATGATTTCTTGAAATCGAATAATGTTTTTATGACTGACTGACTGAAGTTGACACTTTTAGATAGCACCTTGCTGACTTCATACGTTTACCGTGGGAATGGAGGAAGAAGCAGCAGACCATCGGATGATCCTTCCTTATTGGCACAGGATGACCTAATACCAGCATGGATTGTTACATATGTTTTTGTGTACATATGTGTTCCTAGTTAGGATTAAGGCAGTTAAGGCAGTCATTTCTAGGCCATTCTTCTGCGACCATCCCTTTTCCCTTAGCACTTTTTTCCCTATTTGCTGTGAGCTACTGCTGACAGTGATTTCTGTCACCTACCACTTTGTGGATGACTATTACTTTGACGGTTATGGCTACTGCTGTGACTATTTTCTTAGCTTAGCTTTGAACAGTTGTTACTGCGACTGTTTCCTGATGATTATTTGAGAGGAGAGACTCGGACGCGTTTCTGGAACTACTCTTTATGAGGAGTTCGGCTTCAATCTGATTCTATTTCAGTGCTCCTTTAAATCTTGCTCTTTTCCAAAGGAGCTCTTTATGGCTTCTGGTAGGTTAGAATCTGCTTAGAGTAGAATAGGGATTAATTTCCTTTATGGAACGTGCTGTAATTTTATTGATTGACTCTAACTATGATTATTCTTGATATTTCTGTAAACTGATGTATCTGATTTACTAATTTGAATAAAAACACCAAAACAATATGCTAAACTCTTATTGATAAATAAAGGTTTTCAAACTGATCCAAAACTCTCATCATTAACTGAAATAAATTACTAAATTGATGATGTTTATTGAAATGATTTCGATTGAAGTTCCATTCTAAAACGGAGGCAAAGATCCATTGCATAGAAGAAGAATTCGGAGCGGAGCTGGAGACCTCGATTGTAAGTAACAGGGCGAACTGATTAAATGATAGAAAACGCTTCCGCGCCTGCATGATCATACTGTGGTCATCCATAGCTGACCCTTTATACACCTTCCATAAATATGATTAGTCCATACACATTAATACAGGGTATTAACTTCCAGTAATCAGGAAGAAAAACTGCTTGAAAGATGATGACCTACAGACCTGAGGACTAACAATGTGGTTACTCATCAAGCCGCTGCACATTACAATCCTCCTGTGGGATCAAGTACTTATCGTATCTATCATAATGGAAGGTGAACTTTCCTATCTCACAAAGCGACATGCCCTTATATAAGGTCAGTGAGGCATTCTGCCAAACCATGTACAGAGAGAACAGAAGCTATAATTACCCTTAAGGGTTCTAGTGGTGAGTTTGATGGTCACTTGACCTTCTAACAGCAAGCCTGGTTGGTTTCTTTGTCATCAGACGTCTTGTGTGCAATTGCAGGCACTTTCAAAGCCTCCTTTATTAGAGACCCACTTTCACCCACCTTAGTGCGTCTTTGAATCATACTCATTTGTACATTGAAAAGCATCCAACATCCTGCTCGTGTGCATTTAGAAACAATGTATTTCCTATCTATTATTTAAAACTATGCATTTTATCAAGCAGAATATTGAAAAAGCTGCACTCTCTCTCTTCGATTAATGTGTGCATTTCAAAATCAGCCTGTAGTTAATCTTAATGAAAGAAACAAGAAAGACGCAGTTATTTTTAAAAAAATCAAATATTTGACAACACAATAACCATGCAAAGAGATGCTAATAAATAAGACAAAAACAATTATGATCTTGCATTGGAGGATTCATTCAGACATGTAAAATTCGATGTGAGAGCATTTTTTTCCTGTGTTGTTTGCAAATCTTACAAACTTCACACTTTGTGAACTTTGGATTTTTTTTTTTAGATTCACATAATTCTGACTGCAGACGAAGAAGAATGACTTTTTCCGAAGAATTGTCCGGCAACACATTCCTTTGATGTGAGAAAATACTGCCATTACAAGTGGGCTGTAGAGAGATGCTTTTCCCCACACTCTTTTAAAAATCCCCCCCCCCCCAGTTTTAAAAGTTTGCATGGTTTTGCTAAAAACTTATTGAAGTTTGCAGAGGAAAATCTTCATCATGACTACATTGTCTTATCACTAAAGAAAACAAAATAATTGAAAATTAGCTCAAAGGAAGTGTATATACACATTGCTAAATATATCAGTGGTGAATTGTGATCACACCATAATGGATTATTGAAACACAACTTTGTAGTCTTTTATCAATAACATTGTCTCTCACTACAGCATTACCATTCTAAGAAGAATTACCAAGAGGCACGTGACTACTACCAAAGACAAGGGCGCATGAAGATGGATAACAACAAATGTCTTGATTATGCAATTTAGAATATTCGTTTTCGCTAGAACAGGCTCACTCTGAGCAGTAGGAGGTGAGAAACCTCCTTTAGAAAATTTGAAATAAATTAAGATGAACAGGTTGCCTTTATCTAATGTTCTTACTCAGCGATGTTGGCTGACTGGCATAGTTGTGTGACATCATTCGGAGTACTTTGAGAAGAGCTAAGCCGTAGTTGCAGTAAACCTTGATCCTGTGCATGGCAGGGTGCAAGACCAGCAGTTTGAACAGTTTGTGTACCCTGATTATATTAAAGGATTCAGAGCTCTGCAAAAGGCTCTTATTGCCAGATAACGCACTTATATTCAACTTGATTGATCTGGAGGGCCCTGAAGATTCCATTACATGTTCCATTGCTCAATGCAGTAATGAATCATTGAAGTGCTTTTCATCAGCTTGTACAAGCTGTATTGGAGTTTATGACTCAGTGCGTTCATACATCCAATGTCATGTAAATAAATAGAGCCAATGTCTCTCATTCTTGCAGGAATGAAAACATGGACACTATAAAGGTCTCTGTCAGAATATTAATAAATTCAGCTAAATTGATTTTCCAGAGAAGCAAAATCTGCCTTTACTCTGTCTAACTCATAATGGTTTCATTTTATGAGCCGAATTTGTCGGCATTTTGAATTACTGGGCAGTGAGGAGCTGCTAACCAACTTCTGCTTTCACGAGTTCCACTCATGACCTCAATGGCACCATTATCAGCAGAATCGCTGGCTTAGTTCACAACACAAATTAACTCATTCACGATGACATAACTGATCATGTAACCTGTGATGTAGTAACTAGCAGAGTAGGGATTGGGAAATGCCTTCCTGAGAGCTTAGCATTTAGCACATCAGTCTCTTTTATGAAAGTCGAAAATCTCCAGTCCGAGAAGCATCTAGCGGGAGCTACCGCAAAGTCCGGACAACCAGTGATGCACCTTGGGCGGATCCGTGAGCAGGTAGGTGCTGGTCTCCTTTTGGTTCTCAGGGATCTTTTTGGCTAAAAATGTTCTTAGTTCTGTGGCTATCTGGGAACTTTTGACACCACTTTCAAGGGACCAGGATTGGAAGGGCACCACTTGGAGGGGCAGAACTCACTCAGACTGGGTCCAGGTGTGGCCAACTAGCCCTTGGAGTCACTCTGATAGTTCTAGGTTCACTCAGAAAAACAAGTCTCAAGCTGCGGGCAGACCTCTGAAGACACAAGGCAGGATACAGGCATCGGGGCAGTCCTCTTGGCACAGCAGGCAGTCCTCTGATGTATACTGTAGGCCACATGCTGCCCTCTGTGAGTCCTCTGCAAGTCCAGAAGCGAACTGAAGAGTAAGTCTAATTGTCTTAATTTTGTCCCTGTACCAGCTTCTAGAGTTTCCCTTCACAGTTGTGTTAGAATTTTCTCCCTCCCTATCCTGGTCCTACATTGTTTGGGGGCACAACATCCTATTGTGAAATTATTTGTGTGTGGGCTGAGGCAGCTTCTTTTCAGAGCAGGTGGAGCTATGAACAGCTGCTCTCTTCCATCTGACCAGGATGGCCCATCCTGCCAACATCCAGCCCCCCCTGTTGTGTGACTGTCTGGGAGGAATACACAAAGGCCAACTACCAACTACGTCTAGTCATGTGACCCAGGAAACAGGCTGCAGCCACCAAATGGTTAGGACAAGAAAATGACAACTTTCTTAAAGTGGCATTATTAGAATTGTGACTTAAAATCCCACTTTACTATTACAGTGGATTTTAAATTGCAATTCCTTAGACACTAAACATGACATGTCAACCTGTTCCTAAACAAAAGTTATCACTTATTACATTTATTACAGTAACTCAATGCTATCCCATGGGAAAGGTATGCTCCACAGTAGTCAAAAATGAATTTGTGAATTTTTCACTACCAGGAAATGTAAAACTTAAAAGTACACACTCAACTTTTCAATACAATGCACCCTTCCTTATGGGCTGTTTAGGGCCTACCTTAGAGGCAACTTATATGTATTAAAAAGGAAGTTTTAAGTTTGGTAAGGGGTTTATTTTGCCAGGTCAAATTGGAGGTTTATAACTGCACATGGGTTGCAATGGCATACATGAGACATTAAGGGCTACTTAATTGGGTGGAACAACAAGTGCTGCAGGTCCACTAGTAGCATTTAGTTTACTAGCATATTGGTATTCAGTGTACCATTTTTACTAGAGGCTTAAAAGTAAATTGAATATCGCAATCAGGTGTAAGCCAATTTAGCCACTTTTAGGGAGTGAGCACAAGCACTTTAGCACTAAGTAGCAGTGGTAAATTCCACAGAGTCCTAAAATCCAACATCATGGGTTAAGAAAACAGGATAAGTGAAGGCAAAACATTTTGGGGTGACTTTGCAGAGAGGGCCAAGTCCAGCATGACCCCTCCCCATCCAATAGTCGGGGGAGACTAATCAATACCTTGATGAGCTTTCCTGTTTAAGGGATAGAGTGTGGCCAAGGCCCTCTACTGAATAGGCTCTTGCCAGTTCTATGCCGCTCTGAACTCAGTTGGATCCCTCTGTCTACACTCACCTAAGGCACTGAAATGACCCTTGGGGAACCCATCCCCTCAACTGAGACCCATCTGTGAAGCACCTAGCCTTAACTTGCTCACAGATGCATCTAAGTAGGCAGACAGTACCACCTTGGCCAACCAAGTGATGTGGTCCATTCCACCCCTTGGATCAGAATTTTGGTCCCCAATCCAAAAAAACTCTGTTTATAAAGACATCAACCAAAAGAGGACTGTCAGTGTCAAGAGCCAGGCCCCAGGCCACCAACTGCTGGGTGGAGGCTATAAGCGGGGACCTTGGGCAGGCCTAACTACTGGCCTTGTGGGTTGGTAAGGAGTTTCCTAACTGCTTTTGAGGGACCCCAGGCCTCTGAGGTTTCTTAGAGTGGGGGGCAGCAGCCCCGGGTGTTAGGCCCTCTTCTTTCACTGTCTGACCCACCAGTCCAGGGGCTGTAGCATGAGACTGGTTCTCCAGCCCAGGATCTGTACCCTGAGTATCAGCAAGGGTCAGAGGTGAGCCTTTCCTCTCCCCACCCCTGTATCTGAACTCCGTACCCTCCGTTTTGGAGTGGTACAACCAGGAACCTGAGCTTTTATGGTGCCCAGAGTGGCCGCCCCTTCCAGCTCTTCCAAAATCTGTGGCAATTAAGCGTGGACAGAGCTCGCGGATTTGTACTACGCAGAATTCTGCAGAGTTGCATAAAAACTCTGTGGAATTCCGCAGAGTTCTGCAAGGAAGCAGATTCACTCACCTGTCGTCCACCCCTAATTGTAACACCCAGTTTGGACTGGGCTGAGGGTTAAGGATATAATGTACTGGCGCCGTGCCTCCAAGGACCCCGGGAGGAAATGAGAGCAGCTGGATTGCACAACCCCACTGATTTGTCTCTCATATTTACTCAGAAAACGCTCAGCGATCTTTACTGCTCACAGAGAAATTGTACACACTGCATTTCTGCTTCTTAAAATGGTCTGACAGCACATATCAAAAAACATAGAATTCTTTCCTGGCTTGAGAGGGCACCAAACAACATCCATGGCATGCGGGGGCATGACTCACCTGGCACAGGATGTCCTGAATGTAGCTGCCGCAGTGCTGCACCCCGGGCTGATCCAGGAAGTCTGTGATGTAGCGCAAGAGCTCGGCGTCCTGGCGCTAGTCAAAGCAGCCGAAACCGGAGTACATGGAGCAACAAAACGACAAAGGTTTGGGGGGCTGGAGAGGGGACTTATAGTCCAGGCATTGGGGGTGGGTGCTGCCATAATTCACATTGGCCCAGGAGGAGCAGAGCCAGGAGCCCACCAAGGGCGTCGCTCAGGCTGCGTGGCATCATCGAAGTCCTCGAAGCCTTTCCTCTTCAACTGAGATCTGGACCCAGAAAGACCTGCAGCCGGGCTGTGCCGCTTCCTTCACGGAACATGTCTTACTTACAATACCAATTCAGGAGGATGCCTCATCTTAAAGCTTGTGTGGACTCCACAACCAATCAGGTAGCCTGTATTCAGTCTGATGCACGAGCATTGGCTGACATGACCCCAGTGCTCCAATCCTAGGTCACCTTGCAATTAGCAGTACCTCCCACTCAGAGATGGCTCACTGAATTAGTTTAGTCGATCAGTATGGATTTTAAGCTTCTCAAAAGTGCTTAATTACAGTCAAATGGCATCTGTTGAATTCTCTGAGTGTCAGTGGGTGCCAGAAAACTCTGCTATGCGGCGTAGGCAGAGATTTTGCTTTACTCCTCCCTCCAAGCGGAGTGCCAAAAACTCTGTGAACTTCGCCTACGGAGCAGAGTTTACCACCCAGGGTTAGAGGCAACTCATTCCCCAGAATACAGTCAATGGGCATATGAGGACTAACTATGACCAATCTGTGGGTCACCTCCCCACCCCATTCCAGGGATGCTATAGGGTGGAAAAAATCCTGCCCATTGTCCTGAGTCACCCTACATACCTGTCAGAGTTACTGATCTGGGAAATCTAGCCCTTCCTCTACCATGGTCTGTCTGGCATTGGTTTCCCTCAGAGCAGTTATAGGGATCCCATTCGCTGTGACCTGATGGAACTGATGACTCCCAGCTTCTGGGATCACAAGCTCACCATCTGAGTCTATCTCCCAAGTAAAGGAGACTAGGGCATGTTCTACCTCAAGCCCCTGGGGACTACTTACCCCATAGGCCATATTGATCACCGCCTTGAAGATTTCATCATTGGGTGGGTTCTTAGGACAGACAGCGTCCCTTTGTTTGTGTCCTAACTCAGAAAAATCAAAGCACTGGTGCTGGAAATGGGGCACTCTGGGCCCCCACTGCCAGAACCTCATCTGTTTCTCAGAAGTGGCATGGGAACCCGGCCACCACACCTTAGGCTGGAACTTCTAGTCATGTTACCCAAGAAACAGGCTGCAGGCAACAAATGGTTAGGGCAAGAAAATGCTAACTATGTACGACTTTACCATTAAAGAGGATTTTAAATTATGAATCCTCAGACACCAGGCATGATATTCCTACCCAAATCCTAAGCAAAAGTTATCAATTATTAAATGGAATAAGGTAACCAAATGTTATGCTATGGGAGAGGTAAGTCTTGTAATTCTAAAAAAATAATTTGTGAGTTTTTCTCTACCAGGACATGTAAAACTTAAAGGTACATGTCCAACTTTTTAAATACCAAGCACACAGCCCTGTTGGCTGTTTAGGGCCTACATATTGGTGACTTATATGTATTAAAAAGGAAGGTTTAGGCCTGGAAAAAGGTTTACTGTGCCAGGGCAAAATAAATTAAATATGCTGATTGGCTGTAAGCTAATTTGTTCATGTTTACAGGAGCGACCACAAGCACTTTTGCACTGGTTAGCAGTGGCAAAGTGCACAGAGTCCTAGAGCAAACAAAACAAGAGGAGTGAAGGCAAACTTTTTGGGGAAAACCACACCAAGGATGTCAGGTGTGACGTTTTTATACACCCAGAGTGCCTCCCCTACATTAAAAATCTAGGCCTGAATTGATAAACATTTCATGCAATGCATGGTAGCAAGTGAAGTTGCTGCGTTGTGTGAAACGGAGATGCAGAACTGCACCATATTTCCAATGAAATGCTGCAGTTATGCTCTCTCCCTTCGTTGGAGTACTTTGGACTGCCTAGCACAAATGCAGTCACGCTTGCATCATAGTGCACGGCTGGCTGAATAATGGTCAGGATAGTTTTTGTGCAGGAAGGGGTACCTTCTTGCACACAAACTATCCTTGGAGGCTTTTCTCTCTGCATGTGTGCTGCGGAATGCAGCACACATGCAGAGGAAATAATGAGGAGAAATAAAGGTATTTCTCCTCGTTACGCCAGCTTCTGGCAGGAGCACCATTTTGATGCAAATCCATGTCTACAAATCTTTGTAAAAATGGGTTTGTGTCAAAATCCATGAGTGAATGCACAGGAACGCCCATGCACCTCCCATGGAATGACTCCCTTATGCAAAGTAAAGCAAGACAGCAAAATACCCTGCATTGTTTTACATTTTTTTTGCAAAGCAGCTAAAATTGACATTTGTTTTGCTTTGCAAATACCAAAATGGATTTTGTGGCAGGTCAGCATCTAAAAAGTGAGGCAAACCTGATGCAAAATCTTTGTAAATCTGGGCCCTAATTCTTTGCGGATTCTACAGTATATTAGCACTAACACTACTTTAATTAAACACACAAAAGGTGATCATAGGTGACATAGTAAGCAAAAGAAATAATGGTTTGAAATGCTAGTTCGAGTTCCTGTGGTTAAACTATTTGCAAGCATTTCTCTCATCACCTTTTGTGTGTTTGATGTATCACCCTAAGGGGCCAAGAGTACTCCCAGATGTGGGTCTCTTGTGCACTGTCACTGACCCTATCTGCACCAGACTTAAGAGGCACAACAAGGCTCAAACCAATATTTGACTTGCTTGTGTTCTTTTTCATTGAGGAATTGGGTTGGCATTTTGGGCTGGACTATTCCTAATGGAGCAAAACTAAGGCTGATTTGCACATGGCTGTGTCTAATCTGCGGTGGCATGGCAGAAAAAATAACGATGGGTTGGATTGCTATTCTGAGCCATTCCCAATGGTTAGACTATGAGCAAACATTCCTTCTGTCACCTTTTGTGTGTTTAAAACAACGCTAAGTACTTCACTTAATGAAATTACCTCTGACTGGGCCTTAATTTGCACTTCCTATGCACAGTAAAGTAACCTAGCCATCAGTACATATTGCTGCAAACTTAGGGGCTGATTAGGATGGTGGGCGGATGTAAACAGGACCGCCGGACAGGCTGTTGGCGGTCCCAGCCTAAGCATTACAATGCGACCGCCACCACGGCGGTCGCAATGCCTATCTTTTGCATTGCGGCGGGTGCTGCTGGCTGCAGCGCACACAGCAATGCAAAAAATTGATACATTACATATCCCTGCACTACGAGGCAGGCACCATGTGGTGCCTGCCACATGGTGCAGTGATATGTAGGGGGGCACCATAGGTGCTCCCCACAACCCACAGCTTAGGGCAAGGGGGAAAAGGGGGCCCCGCTACGGGCCCCCAAAATCCCTTTCCGCCTGCCTTTTCATGGCGGGTTACCCGCCATGAAAAGGCGGGCAGAAAGGGATATCAAAATCCGCACCGCCACCATTGTAGGGATTGGATGTCCCTCCGACACACTGGCGGGCTCAAGGAGCCCGTCGGATGCGTGATGGTCGGTCTTTCCGACCACCAACCATCCGCCCACCATGGTAATATGGCAGGCGGATTACATGGTTCCAATGGCGGTGGGACCTCCACTGATGGGCTGTTGGTGGTAGTCCCACCGTCATCGTAATCGGCTCCTTAAATATTGGAAATTAATTTAGTTGTGGCATCAGCATAGCTTATAACATGATATGCTATTTTCCTTGGCTCACCTCCCTCAGTTCTTAACCTAATCACCAGGCGACTCCCCTTTTCTTCTTTCTGAGGAATCCTTCACCTAGTGCGCTTTTTGACCAAGAGAGATCAAGATGGCTTAGTTGCTTACAAACACAAGGGGGGGATTTATCCTTCTTATGATTTCTTTGGCAAAAAAGAAAAAATAATTCCATGGAAATTCCCCTGAAAACACTACTTTGGGTGAAAAACTAGTGAATCCAGTGGAAATACACACAGGTCTTAACTTTGTGATGTGACAAGTTAATGAACTTTGAAAGCAAATGTATTATTTTGCACACTTTTAATGCAAAGTTTCAGCAAACAAATGTGAAGTGCACCACAATACTGACAGTCCAAAGTATATGTATCAATCCAATCATTTCATATAGAGTCCAAAAAATATTTATTTTTCTTGATTCCCTGTTTTGTCATCAAGAAAAAAAAAGTTTTTATGGACTCTGTATGAACTGATTGGATTGATACATATACATTGGACTGTCAATATAGCGGTGCACTTCACATTTGTTTCTTGCACCTTTTGAGCAGCAGGTGCTGTAGATGTGCACGCTATAAGATAAATCTACGAAAAACAATTGGGATTAGGAGGGAGGTGTTATCTTTGGTGCTTTGGCTCGCTGCTTGACCGTGTGTTTCTAATTCCAAGTTTGTTATTCTACTTTTTCACGCTCTGTTTGTATGTTTTCCTTTTCCTGTCCCCACTTCTCCCCCAGACATCTGTAAGCTGTTGAATCATCTATTTTAATTAACTATTATCAACATTAGAACATTGGAATGTTGGGAGCTCCAATGAAGAGAATGGAGTGGCTCAGGGCTTATAATGGCTGGTATATGGCATTCCGATGTTTGTCTTTCTGTTCCTCCCTTTTTAATGTAGAACATTCCAGCCGCAGCCAGTGCAGATAATATGAGTGGGGCGGGGGGAAAGTCGACAGACAACGGAATTTGGAAAAACAAATTAAAAAAGAAAACCACTTACCTTGCCCTCGCCGCATCGCTGACTCAGCAAAGTGGCGAGAGCACGGTCAGTGGTTTTATTTATTTTTTTATTCTATTTTCCCTATTCCATCATCTGTCGACTCCCCTGCCCCACCCCACCGCTCTTACCTGCATCGGCCACGGCTGGAACATTCTACCATCATTGGGTAGAATGTTCTAATAGCCTTATAACCCTTCTGCCTTGAGCTGTATCTGTTGTTAGGGCCCTCATTCTCGTCATAGGCACTCACCTGCGGCTTGTGCCTATAACTCAGGTTCAGGGCCTTTAACAACCAGTATAACACTCACCAGTGAGCTATGGTAACTACTGCAGTACTATAGCCCACAATTACACTTTCTTTAAGATCAAGGCATTTTACATCGCTTCAAAGAGAATAACTTGCGGCTAAGGATCCTGGTTGTCTATTTAAAAAGATGTGTACACTTAAATGCAAATGAAAAACATTCTAATGATTGCCTCTATTTAGAAGTATGTTAATGTGGAAACACACGGAGAAGGCTACTCACTGCCCATGGTGTCTTTCTTCTCAATGACTGCCCAAAACCTGGGCAGCACTTGGGAGATTTAAGAAAATTAGTGATTTCACATTTACTCCCCAACTCCTCATCTCCATTTGCACTTCTGAACAGAAAGAATGTTTTTGCAGTACTGAGGCTGCATTAAGACACTTTTTTATGAAAATGCTAATGAGGCATGCGATTGGGGGGGAGGGGGGGGGCTTTGTGGAAGAAAGATGGGTAGATGGAGGGTGAGCCCACAATGAGCCCGTTCAAAGGTCAGGCACTCTGTTGCCTGTCAATCAATGTCTATGTTTAGCTTCCGGAGATCGCGTAAAAGCAAGTTGAAATGTGAACCATTGTTAACCCCTTGCATGCGTCGGACGGCCCCCGGCCGTCCGACGTCACAGTGGGCGTGTGCGTCGGACGGCCGGGAGCCGTCTGATCTGCGCACGCATGGAGTTTTCCCGAACCGCGGGGAAATTCCGGCCGTACCCAAAGTGTTAAAGAACAGATTATGGGAAACTGCTATTATGACACAGTATCAAATTACAACTATGCCCAGAACTTATGCTTAATTATGCACACATTGAAACCCAAAGTGATATTATTGTTAAACAGAAGCGGTAATATACCAGCTGCAGTGCTCCCTCCCCCACAAAAAGACATACATATGGATCAATACAGATATATCAGTTTAAAAAAAGATGGATAAACACACAAAAATTTCCAAAATTGCCATAAAAACAAAAAACATATTCATAGCCCAGGTGCTTGATATTCAAATGGCCAGACTCAGAACTCTGCAGCATATGCATTAACCGTTTGTGCGTTCTTATCTTGTTAACCTCAATCACGTCTCTAAATTACAGATAACGTATATGCTTCCGTTCCCATTTGGTACTCCAGTTCTGTGAATATTTCAAAGAAAATAAAAGAGCTCCTTAGCCGCTGGACTCCCAGGAGAGTTTCCTCAGACATTCTACGAGACAAAGAATGATCAATTATACCCTTATTTTTAGACCACGATGCCCTAAACTCAAACAGATCAAGAAGATAAAACGCAAAAAATTGTGTCTAACATGCCTGTTATGGCATACCAATAAACCAATAACAAGCCAATTACAGGCCAATTTTACAAGCTGCAAATGTTTAGAAAGTGCACCAAGAGATTAAAGACCCAGAGATTCGTTCAACCAATCTAACACAGGATAAGACCCATGAGAAGTATTTACCATCACTTTTCAAGCTTGAGATTCGAAACTTAAAGAATTAGCTGTTCGGAGATGGAACCAATAAGTCAAGATATGTACTATCATAATAACTGACTGTCAAATCTAGCTCCATTCTGATAGGCCTTTACTCATGTGACTGGGGTAAATGGAAAATTCTGTATAAGGCTATACACAGAGCTGTTCTCAACAATGTGGACATCTTGCCCCAAAAGACTATGGGGCATATTCTCAAGCAGTTATCGCCGCGTTAGCGGAACTTTTCTGCCGCTAATGCGGCGATATTCTTATCGCCCTATTCTCAAGCTGTCGCTAACAGCCGTTAGCGACAGCTTTCAGGCGATAGCGGCCGCTATTAACATCGCCAACGATGTTAGCGACAACTAACGCTAATCATATGCAGTGTAGGCGTTCCCGTGCTAAAACGCACGCTAACCCCACTTCGCGATATTCTCAACGATCGCCTGGACCGGCGATGCGATTAAAAAACACACGCTAAGGCCCGTTAGCTGCTGGAACTTAAGACCAGCAAAAAGCTGGTCTTAAAAATGGGGATAACACTTGTGGCCACATCACAGCAGGTTCTGGTGCTGGACAGTGCTGCAAGTAACGTTGCAGCGCTGCCCAGCGACAAAACTACAATTCAGGAATGCGCACCATCAATAAGATAGTGTGCATTCCTGGGCCCCAGTCATGAAAAGTGTTGCTGCGCTGCGACAAGACAGCGTTGCAACACTTCTAACTATGCCCTCCTTGCGACAGCATGGATGCGCTGTATTCACTGGACAGCGCTCCATGATGCAAGTAATGACAGATACGTCAGGAATCCTGACGTATCTGTCTGCGCTAAAGTCACGCATTGCTGCAGTTGTGTCACAACCATGATGCAACTCCATCAATGCATGGGGCCAGCCTATCCCTGTGGCAGTGTGTCACCCTCACGCCTGCCATCAGGCAGGCGGAAGGTACTGAAGCAGTGCCGTTCAAGAGGGGTGCCCGAATGTGGCGCTGTTGGAGATCCATCGGTGGTGGTTGCGTGCTGCGGTGTCATCGTCTGGAAGCATTGGCGGAGTGTTGGTGCGGAGGGAGTTGACGAGACGTCCTTTGATGGCCTTGATCCAGCTGCAAGGGGGTGCGATGATGGCGGTGGTGTCGGGTGGGCAAGGTGAAGACGTGACGTGATGAATGATGGTCGGTCCAGGAGAGTCTGGTGTTGTGGCTGCAGTAGAAGTTCCCGCTGGCGGAGGTGACGTGCTCGACCATGTGTCCTGCTATGTGGCTTGTTGCGGTGACTTGCTGCTTGCGTCTGATGTAGGATACCTTCCCCAGAAGTGGTTGGTGTCCTGGTCACTGGGGTAATCCAGGTGGAACTTGATTTCACTGAGTAGGATGTTGTCGGTGGATGGGAGACCCAGGGGTGCAATGAGGCCTACAATGGTATTGGAGAATGGGGGGCCATGGCCCGTGGGGCCTGCACATGAAGGTGCCGCAGAGGATGTTCTTGGGCTTGTTCCGGATCTGGGAGTTGAGGTGGTCCATGGTCACCCTTGGGTCACTAGAGTGCGTGGTCAGTCGGAGTGTGCTTCTGTAGGTGATGGCAATGCCTCCTCCTTGACGGTCGGGGTGCTCCTTGCGGGTGATACTGCAGCCGTCAGAGATGGCGATGGCAATGTCCGGTCCGGAGCAGAGGTTGGTCCTGGCGGGCGAGGTGGCGTCCAGGGTTGATGGCGAGGAGGGTGCTGGCGCCATAGCGGTAGAGTGTCCAAGAGGAATGCTCCTTGGTGCTGAGCGCGCTCCAGGGTCAGACGGACGCAAACGGCATAGCCTATGGGTTGCCTTTGGCGCAGGAGACGACCATAACAACGCAAGCAGTACATCGTGAACAACGCAACTCCCACAACGCAGGTGCATTTACATCGCATTTGATGACAACGCATTGAGAGGTCAGTAATGGGATAATTTTAAGTTTACGGGTGGGTATGGGTTTCGGATGTAATATATGAAAATTGGGGTGTGTTGTGGGGTAAAATATGAAAATTGGGGTGTGTTGTGAGGTAAAATATGAAAATTGGGGTGTGCATTTGGCTCAAAATCTGATTTTTGGGTGTGTTTTGGGTGCCAAAAAGGAATTCCAGGGTTCACCTTTGGGTTTGGGGTGCAAAGGTTAGTTTTGGGTTGCACTCACTGAAGTGTGAATAATGATCTTCATGTCTCCGCTATGCAACACCTACTCTACTGTTGCAATGTGCCTAGTATCAGTATGCATTGGAATGGAATGCGATGTTCTGGCATGCGTTGCAGCTACGTATGTGCCTTTGGCACACAAATGGTACGCCCGCTGTGCATGGGCGCACAGCGTCCGCCATTGAGAAGTGCTGGGAGGGGCTGGACAGCTGTGAGGTGGTAAACACCGGTAAGAACACTGGATGGGGCGTGGACGCGGGGATGTGTGTGTGAGCGGGTGTGGTAACAATTCAAATGAGGGAAGCCTTACCTCGAAGCCAGGTCCTGTGTCTTCGTAGCTCCTGCTCTCCTGCGTCTGCTTCCAGGAAAAGGAAGTAGGCAGCCAGGCTCCCTCCCCTCAGTCAATCCCAACGCTGAGATGCGGTGGTGGGAATGGTAAATGGCAACGGGACAAGTCATGCAGCCCAGGGCCGGAGGGGTGGGCATGTTCTCCATGCAGGCTGTAATGCAGCCTGCATTGCGAACAGGGTGGTGCGCATGACTGCTTTGGGCGGCCTGAGTGGGCCGAGCAAACAGTCATTGCACACTTTAGTGGGCATGCCAGTCCGCCCATGCCCTGCTCCATATTTGGAGCAGTCGTATCCACCCTTCCACCCCCTGAGGATACATAGCATGATTATATCAGTTAGTTATCCCTTTTTTTTCACTTTTGAATATTATTTTTTGGCTTCTCTGAGCCTGTGCTTCCCGCTTCCCCCCGCTGCTGCCCCTTTGGCCCCGCACCCCTGTCCTCATCCGTTCCCGCCTCCCAGATGAGCGTCCCTCCCCCTCCCCCACTCAATGGCGGCCGCTGCGCAGTTGCGCAGTGGACGTGTGCGGCTGGCGCCCCAAAGGCGCACCTAAGGCAAGGCCGTCTGCGCCCGTCCATGACCCAACCGCGACCAGCGCGAGGAACCCTGGATCTTGAGCCACCCACTGCTACAGCACAGCCACCCTCCACGCACTCAACCCCGGAAAAATCAGAGACTGCCAACAGGCCTCGCCAAACATGACCCGCGGCCAGTTCTCCTGCCTCCACTGCCGCCAGACCTTAACCACCACCCCGTACTCCAACCCAGCCTGCCCCATCGACACCCTAAGATGCATCCTCCTCAATGTGCACTCCGTGCACAAACACGGCCTGGAAACTTGAACCTACTCGACTCTCTCTCGCCCGACATAGCCTTCTTCACGGAGACCTGGACCTATGCCTCCTCCGCCCCCGACATCAACACCGCCATTCTGGACGGATACAAGATCCAGAGGAAGGACCACCCCAACCACCCGGGAGTGGGCCTCGACATCGCCCAGAAGAGCACCCTCCACCTCATCACCTCCTGCGAAACATTCCCCTCCGCCGAACACCTGCGCTTCCAGATCCAGACCAGCCACAACTCCACGATCTGAGGAACCCTCGTCTACAGACCCCCCGGCCCCCGGACACACCAGCCAGCCCACCATCTCCACCTGGACGCTGGTCACAGCCGAAGACACCGCCTCGATCATGAAAGGCATCCACTCGGGGGCCACCTCTGACCCCTGCCCTCCTCACATCTACCACAGAGCCACGGCCGCCATCGTACCCGAACCACAACGCACCATCAACACCACCTTCAAAACAGGCACCTACCCAGACGACTGGAAGCGCACAGAAGTCAGGTACATGCTCAAAAATCCCACAGCTGACCCCACCAACCTCAAGAACTACCGGCCCATCTCGCTCCTCCCCTTCGCGGCCAAAGTTGCAGAGTAAACAGTCAACAGGGAACTGACATGATTCTTCGAAGACAACGCCATCCTCGACCCATCCCAATCCGTATTCCGAAGCAACCACAGCACCGAGACCGCCCTACTTGCCGGCACAGACGACATCCGCACCCTCCTGGAACAATACCACTCTGCATCCTTCATCCTACTCGACCTTTCAGCGGCCATCGACACCGTCTCCCACGTCACACTAATCGCCAGACTACACCACGCCAGTATACAAGGAAAAGACCTAGACTTGTTCCTATCATTCCTCACCGGAAGAAGCCGAAGGATCAGACTGCCACCCTTCCTCTCCTATCCCAAGTGAAACACCTGCGGAGTCCCACAGGGGTCATCTCTGAGCCCGACCCTCTTCAACATCTACATGGCCCCCCTCACCGCCATCGTCTGACAACACAGCCTCAACATCGTATCCTACGCTGATGACACCCAGCTCATCCTCTCACTCACCAAAGACCCCACCACCGCCAGACTCAACTTCCAGAAAGGAATGCAAGACGTCGCAGTCTGGATGACCAACAGTTGCCTGAAGCTCAACGCCGAGAAGACAGAAGTCCTCGTCCTTGGAACCACCCCTTCAGCATGGGACAACACCTGGTGGCCAACCGCCCTCGGAAGCCCAACTACCCCCTCGGACCATGCCACACACCTCTGCATCGTACTCGACACATCCCTCCCCATGAACCGACAGGTCTAGGCCGTCACCTCCAGCTGCTTCAACACCCTCCGCATCCTCCGCAAGTCCTTCTAATGGATCCCCCGGAGTCAAGGGAGACAGTCACCCATGCACTCATCACCAGCAGACTGGACTATGGAAACACACTCTACGCCGGCATTTACAAGTCCATACTCCGCACACTCCAGACATTACAGTACACCACCGCCAGACTCGTCCTCTGCATCCCCCGGCACAAACACATCAACCAACACCTAGGAAGACTCCACTGGCTCCCCGTGGAGACAAGAGTCACCTTCAAAATCCTACACATCAACAGCCTCAAATGCCTCAATGACAGTATCAACTTCCACGTCCCCAAAAGATACCTCCGATCTTCCAACCTCGCACTGTCCAAAACCCCGCGCATCCACAGAGCCAGAGCAGGCAGAAAATCCTTCTCCTGCAGCCAAGACCTGGAACGAGCTACCGGCAGACATCAGACACACCCCCTCCCTGTACACCTTCAGGAAGACCCTCAAGACCTGGCTCCTCGGCTAACAGATCTGCGGACCCCCCCCCTCAGCACCTTGAGACCCTCACGGTGAGTAGCACACTTACAATTCCTCTGATTGATTGATTGATTGAGTGATCATCATGTGATGATTGTTCCTCTTCTGCACTGCTTGAGGCAGTGGGGCAATGCTCTTCTGCCATATCGGTGGAGCCGCCACTGGGGGATGCGTCATCTACGTGTGATAGTCCTGAGCGACTCACCCCCAGGCCCTCCTGCGCTACGCGTCCCCCCTTCTCCTTACCTGGACATTGACAGCGTGGCGCAATCCACTGCACTCTTTCCAAATCTGTGACTCAGCCAGCAGGAGCCTCAACCAGGTGTGATTTCAATAGGCTGGGTACAGCAGTGGCTGCCTAGTCTGCTGGTGGACCTCCCGATGCAGTTGATGCAGCAGGGCCCCCTTAGGCGTGAAGTTGCAGCGCTCACGCCACACAAGTTCGACGTAGCACAGGGGCCTCACCTTCCACAGCGTACGGCCAGGCCAAGATCATCCAGACTGTGATGCAGAGAGGCACCGCACAGCGTTGGTAATCCCCTCCATGCACCGCGGTGTAGTGGTGGATCAAAGTATGCGATGCAGACCTCCCTACGTTGGTGCGCAGGAGCGCCTCTGCCATTCACAGCTCCAAGGGGCTCATGGCGGTCTTCTCACACAGGTCAGCAACGTGTCTCCATGCGACCTGCCAGACTTCACCACCAGGTACGGGCGATCGCCGCCCATCAATGTCTACCGCCATGGCTCAGCTACTCCACAGCTCCTCCGCATCACACTCCAGGCTCCAGACGCAGGTCCAGCGAGGCATCCAGGCACCAGACACAGGTCCAGCGAGGCATCCAGGCTCCAGACGCAGGTCCAGCGAGGCATCCAGGCTCCAGATGCAGGTCCAGCGAGGCATCCAGGCTCCAGACGCAGGTCCAGCAACAGCTAGGCATCCAGGCTCCAGACGCAGGTTCAGTGAGGCATCCAGGCTCTCATCCTGGTCATCCTGGTTGTTGGCTGCCTTGCAGGGGTTGTTGATGTGTGCCGCACTTGGCCCTGGCTGCTCCATTCTGCATGTTGTTGTTTTTAATGCCTATTTCCTATTAGGGGGTCACTGATAGGCTATTTATTGCATTAGAGGCAAGAAAGCTCACGTTGGGCTGACTAACGTGAGTTTTTTTATAGCTAATGGGCCTATTGCTGGTTTTCGCACGCTTACGCTGGTTTCACTATCGCCATCTCACTAATGTTAGCGGCAGTTTTCACCACCGTTCCCTGGAAATATCGCCATGTAGGGACGGCTTGGTAATAAGCCGTTAACATGGCGATAATTTTCAGGGTTAGGCGGCGATAAAAATACTGCCCGGCTCTCATCCTGGTCATCCTGGTTGTTGGCTGCCTTGCAGGGGTTGTTGATGTGTGCCGCACTTGGCCCTGGCTGCTCCATTCTGCATGTTGTTGTTTTTAATGCCTATTTCCTATTAGGGGGTCACTGATGGGCTATTTATTGCATTAGAGGCAAGAAAGCTCACGTTGGGCTGACTAACGTGAGTTTTTTATAGCTAATGGGCCTATTGCTGGTTTTCGCACGCTTACGCTGGTTTCCCTATCGCCATCTCGCTAATGTTAGCGGCAGTTTTCACCACCGTTCCCTGGAAATATCGCCATGTAGGGACGGCTTGGTAATAAGCCGTTAACATGGCGATAATTTTCAGGGTTAGGCGGCGATAAAAATACTGCCGCTAACTGGCCTTAGCGATAACTATCGCCAGGGCTTGAGAATATACCCCTATGTGTCCATATGTTAAAAAAGGCATTTTTCCCCTTCCTAAAGAGAAGTAATAACCCTAAAGCTGCAACGTCTAGATTTGTGCATAAACAATTTAGGATGTAAAGTAATATATTTGATCTTAACTAGAGTGCTCTTTGTTGAACTTAATAGCTCTGTTTCCTCTCTCCAAAAAAGTTTGATAATTACATTTGCCGAGCATAAACTAATAAGCAGTGGGAAAGTCCAAGGCCTCACCTTTGATACCAAACGCCGACTTCTTCGTTTTGTATTTTTGTTGGCACATGACTTTTGAGCTTGTGCGCACATGCACATCTGCCATCTGTTTATGTTTTTTCTTGTGTTTTATATAGAAACGTTACCCTGCATGTATGAGCATTTATGCGCCATCTTGTATTTTTTTTTTAAGTGCAAGAAAAATCATAAAAGATGGCTGCCATGCTTCTTGAAGGCTGATTCTCCTAAATCATAAGAAAAACCCGTTGCAAGATCGCTTTGCAAAACTCTCTTGAAATAATGTATAACCATTTCAAAATTGATGTTCATCACTGTATTAAGGGCAGGGGGAAGTTAGAAGCAAAAGGGAGCTGAGGACAGGAAAAAGGAGGACAGGTAAACTAAGAAGAAAGGGAGAGAAAAGAGCCCTCATGTACTGCAATGAAAAGGTCTTATGTCAGCAGTGGAAGAAAATAGGCCCGGGCATCAAAATAAAAGGGGTCCCCATTAGCGAATTAGATAGCTAAGAAAGTGGCCTACTTTTGCAAATCAGGCCAATTTTGAACTGGTATGGAGACGCTGTATGAGTATTCTGCAATTTATAGGAGCACTTGTGTTTGCTTCTGACAATCGTTTAGGTAATATCAGGGAAATCAACAGTTAAACTTGGCTTGTCTAGTCATCAAACAGGCCCACAAACTTCTTAAAACCAGCCCACACACTGACATTTCTGACCAGCCCATCGGTCACCGTCTGACTGCCCTATAGGCCAGTCAAACTCTGGAAGAAAAAAGATCATCCAATCACAACACTCTGAGGGCGAAATGTTCCTTGGACATGACAACCCCAAGAATAGGGAGGAAAGCCATTGCATCAGGAGTAGGAAACTAAGACAGACAGAAAAGCCACCCAATCTAGAGTAAGGGGAGAGCAGTAAGCCAACTTTAAGTCTATGCTGAATACAATAGATCTATTGCAACTGGACAGAGCCAGGAGGCCCACATCTCTGAATCCTCTTTAAAAAGAATATTTGATGTTCCATTTGGGCCGGAGGCATTGTATGTTTTTAAGTCTCATACACCCCTTATGATCTCCTCCTTTGAAACAGCCATCTGAGCACATTCAGACAAACACACATCGCAAACAGAATCAGTAGCAAAAATATTAACCCACTGAGCTTTTGTATCTTGGTAGCCCGAGTCACATCTCCTTGAAGGAAAGGCAGGGCACAAGGCAGGGGCACACATAGGTAGATGGTGTTCAGCCACAATTTTCACAAGGTGCATGCTGTCCCCCCATCACAAAGTTGGACCCCAGGGAAATATATTGAACTTGTCCCTGTGTAATTTTCCGACATTGAGACACATTTAGCAGCTTCTGTACATTGTCTGCTTTCTGATCTGTGCAGCATCGTGCCAAATTTGTATTTTAGATTCCAGTGGGCCCAAAACAAAGGCCAAGTTTAAGGGGCCATAAGCCCTCCTTTTGTTGAAAAGCATTCTGACTAGGAGTTATCTTGAGCCTCACACCCAGATGATAGTGGAATGAAGAGGAATCAAAGGCACAGAGCTTGTTAACCCTTCACGAGTACTTAAGAGAAACTGCAATTTGGAATCAAGCTTTTGACTTCAATCCCAATTTCAAAGATATATCCATGCACTGTAAGAATACCAGCTGTATCAGTCCGCATGAGTATTTACACAAATAACAATTTAAATACCATAATGTTTTACATGTAATTCTTTTATAGAGCTACACATTCCAATGTAGGGTGTCAGAGTGTTTTACTTCACACGCACACATTATGCATTGACAATAAATCATACAAGTGTATAAACCAATGTTTAGGATGTGGTATATAAAGCAATGAGGGCAGAGCCAGTGAAAGTATGCACCAGGGGAGACTCTGGTGGCTCAGTGGACTAATGCATCCACTGCAGGGGCCTGTGTTCAACTTCATGGTCACAAGTTTGAATCCTGGCAGATCCACTCAGCCTTTCATCCATTTGAGGTCAATAAAATGAGTACCATTGAGTTGGGTAGCAATAAACATCTGTTATTCAGCGCCAAGATGCCCCGTTGCTGGGGTGAACGTGCGCTTTACAAATACACATGTTATGCAGCAGGGTTTACTAGATTATGCATCAAGAAAAGGCACATTATGTGGTGTAATGCAGCACATTGAGTATTAGATTTACTTTATTATTTTGTAATTTGTACACACATTAACACTTTCTGGGCAAAGGTTTCACCTCAGTAGTAACATTTTGACACCCAAATACAGAAATAAGCTACAGAAATCTTTGCAATGGGCCTTGTCACTGCACTTTTAGTAACTTTTGATTTGCTTGAGCTATGGACATGTTTTGTTGAAATCTGTAGAATATGCAGCAGATGATGGTTTATGTGGCAAATGCGGCAAATTCATAATTATGAAAAAAATGATGTGCCAGCAAAATGGCATAATTCCAGTGGCCCTGAATGAGGGTTACAAAGTGTTCACTGTGTTAGATTATAAGGATTGCAATTTATGAACTGCAAGTAACAAAAGAATCTCTGTGTTCTGTCATCTGCATGTTCAGGGCCGGACTGTTAACCAAAACCAACCCTGGCAAACTGATCGGCCGCCCCCCATGGGGGGTAGAGGGGAGTGCGGCCGAGCTGTTTTCTAGGGCCGGTTTCGGCCGATTTTGTTACAGGGGGTGGATATTGCCGGCCCCCTGTAACAAAAACGGCCTCCAGGGGTCCAAAACCGGCCCCCACCCTGGCGGCCCACCGGGGAAACGCCCGTTGCCCGCTACGGCCAGTCCGGCTTTGTGCATGTTACATGATGTGCTTCCAGGAGACACATTAACCATGTGCTATTTTGAGTCAAAACTGTGACTATACAAAATAGAGAACTCTCTAGAAATTACATTAACCACCATAGTTATCTTACCATTATTATTATTCCCTGAGATTTACTGGGCACGCATAGATCTCTTCTGCAGATTTACTGTCACATTTATCCTTTTTGCTAATTTCTTTGTGGCAGAGTTATTTGTTTATGTAAATGTATAAGTTGACTGTCCGACTGCTTTCCATGGCTCCGCCCCTCATGACTTCACCCTCTTTTCATTGCCAAACCTTGAGTTCCAATTTATGAGTTCCCAGAGTAAAGTTTTTCCAATTCCAACACACACAGGACAGTAACAAGGCTGGAAAACTGTCTCAAGCCTGCCACCCAGTGATTTTTCCCAGAATGTCTAGTGCCAGAAGCCTAGAAGAAACCTAAGGAAGAACATAGAAATATGTCCACTCAGTGATTCTCCCAGAATGCAGTGCACCAGTAGGGCGGAAGATCAACATTTGTTGCACATAGAGCTGGGCGAGCCAACAAATTAACAGGGAGAGCCTGAGCCGAGCAAATGGTGTCTGGCTTGGCTCTAAGAGCCCATAAATGAGCCATCCCTTGGAAATATTTGGCAAGTAAATCATGCAACAAGCATCGAGTTAGAATATGGTATAGTGGCTTCAAAATGTAAACAAGAGTTTAAAATGCAGAAGCATTTCACCTTAGTACAGCAGATTATTATTATTACAAAACTTATAATGTGCACACCTACCCCAAGGGGTTTCCCGGCGCAGGGGGAAGTAGGGGAGAGTAAAAGTGATCTACATAACAAATTAGAAAAGCCAGGTTTTTAGACCCTTACAGAACGCAAGCCCTAAGTAGGAAAAAGATTAGCCTCTATATGAGCCAGCCGAGTTTTTGGCAAGTAAATCATACAACAAGCATCGAGTTAGAATATGGTATAGTGGCTTCAAAATGTAAACAAGAGTTTAAAATGCAGAAGCATTTCACCTTAGTACAGCAGATTATTATTATTACAAAACTTATAATGTGCACACCTACCCCAAGGGGTTTCCCGGCGCAGGGGGAAGTAGGGGAGAGTAAAAGTGATCTACATAACAAATTAGAAAAGCCAGGTTTTTAGACCCTTACAGAACGCAAGCCCTAAGTAGGAAAAAGATTAGCCTCTATATGAGCCAGCCGAGTTTTTGGCACAACAAACCAAGTCTGCAGAGAAGATCTCAGGATGCTGTAGGGATGGTAAAGGTGGACTAAGTCCAGGAGATATTTTGAGGCCAGTCGAGATTTGACCCTGAACATATAGAAAAGTGCTTTAAGTTTAATGCGGTTCGATACAGTTAGGCAGTGTAGATCACGAAAATGGCTGGAGACCAAGGTAAACTTGGGTAGGCGGTAAAGAAGTCTGGGCACTGCATTCTGCACAAGTTGCAGTCTATGGATAGTCAATTTTTCGGCTCCCAAGTACAGCACGTTGCCATAATCCAGTCTAAAAACAACAAGGGCCTGGATCCCCAGAGATCAGATCTTTTGCCTAGAATCATAATTTCAGTTTTGGCCCCATTGAACTTGAGCAAATTATTCTGCATCCAGAGAGAGATATTGCTCAAGCCCAAACTGAGAACAGAAGGTTCATTGCCCTGCGTAGGTGAAAGGGAGTAGATGATCTGTGTTCGTAGGTGAAAGGGAGTAGATGATCTGTGTATGATCGGCGTAGGAGAAAAGAGACAACCCACCATTTTCGACCACCTCTGCTAGAGGACAAATACATATGGTAAACAGCAGAGGGCTCAGCGCCGAGCCCTGTGGGACTCCACAGGGAAAACGTGGGACTTTGACCTTGCAGAGGAAGAGGAAACTTGGAAGGTTTGGTCCTTAAGAAAGGATCGAAACCATTCCAGGGCCGTTCGATCAAGACCCAGTGTCTGCAATTCACCCAAAAGTATATGGTGAGACACAGTCTCAAAGGCCGCTCTTAGATCTAACAGGATGAGTACCGCAGTTTCTCCCTCATCAATGCGATGCCTTTGCATCTCCGTTACCCCCAAAAGGGTAGATTCAGTAGAGAAACCAGCTCTAAATCCAGACTGGGAGGGATGCAGAAAATTCTGGGTTTCCACAAAAGAGGACAGTTGACCATTGACGTGTTTCTCCAGAATTTTTCAGAGAATGGGGAGCAGTGAGATGGGGTGGAAGTTGGAAGGGTTAGAAGGGTCCAGGTTCACTTTCTTTAGGAGCAGGAGGACCATTGCATGTTTCCTTCAGAGAGGCATTAAGAAGACCCATTAACATGAATTGAATGGAAGAATCCAGCTGGCATTGCAAGTGGGGAGGGAAGGGGTAAAGGAGGGAACCAGATTTAGTGGCATGAAGAATGTGGTTGAAAGATACGGTATCTAGAGGAAGCCAGGTAGCCAGTTTAGGTGGAGGGCTGCCGTTGTGTAGAACGTCAGCTGCATGAGTAAACCTAAGGATCTGAGTCGATATAGGTGGATCAGTCTTGTCCAGTTGCACTCCCTGTAAGCCTTTGCTCGACATCTGGGGGTGTATACAAACAACTTTGTTGGTAAAGAAGAGGGCGAGTTCCTCGCATTTATTGTGGGAGAGAGGGGGGGAGGTCGCTGACTTCCTGGGGTCAGATAGTTCCTTTACCACCTTAAAGAGAGTTTTATCACAGTTTTGGGCTTTTAAAAACTTTTGAGAATAAAATTCGGCCCACGCAGGTTTACAGAGACTGTGGTATTTTTTTAGAGCTGTATTATAGTTAGTTTTTGCATCATATGTATAAGATTTCCTCCAGTACATTTCAAGAGCCTTGCATTGTTTTTCTCCAATTTTAGCATTTCATTGAACCAAGGAGCGGGAGGCAGGAGGTGTCCCGAGCATTTAACTGAGGTTGGGAGATATTTATTCCCAGCACCCATAAGCCAGTTGTGAACAAGCTCCTGGTCAGCGGTTGAGATTGGTATAAGATCAGGTCTAGTGTTGCAAAGCAACTTATTAAGAGTTGGTACATTCAACTTAGTCCAGCTCCTAGTTTTTTACTCCGGGGCCAAGTAGAAGAGAGGAGGGGGGGACACAATTTTCAGCGTGAAGGGTACTGCAGAATGGTCGTACCGAGATAAAGAACAGGGGGGCACTAATTAGATCTGGCAGGTTGCAAAAATTGGATCCAGCAAATGCCCTGCCACATGTGTAGGGTTATGGTTGCATAATCTTAGGTTGAGAGCCCCAAGATCCGCAATAAACTAATTACTTTTGGTGCATTTGGGGTCTTCCAGATGGAGGTTCAGGTCATCCAGAATTGTGAAGTTAGCAGCTTTCAGGATGTGGGTGCAAGTAAGTCTGGGAAGGAAAGGCCCCATTTCCCAGCTTGGCCTGGGGGGCGGTATATCAAGATGCCAGAGAGCGTAAATTTAGGAGTAAGTGCAAGTCTGAAGAGTAACCCTTTCGTGGTCGTGTGCCATGAAATCTTCAATTTTACAAACAATAGTCTTTTTGTAAATAATTGCCATACTACCACCTATCTTGTGCTGCCTGTCCTTCCTGACTATAGAATAATTGAGCAGAAGGGCTGCCATTACATCAGGTGCCGAGCATTCGTGGAGCCAGGTCTCTGTTGAAAAGACAGCGTCAGGCTGCCTGTCCACTAGGAAATCAAAAATGTGCAGTTGATATTTAGGCAGGGCCGACAATTAATGTTATAAAAAAGAAACTCAGTTGAGGCCTCCTGTGGGCTCAGAGGTGTAGTCTTACAAATGCCTCTGTTACAGAATAAAGTTGGGCCACTAACTTCATCCCAGGGCCACACACTATGCACATCGTGTTTTGAAGAAGATGTACAGCAAAATTCACAAGTCTCGCAACCTAGCAGTCCAGCCTCAATCTCTATGAACCTGCAGTTAGGTGAGGGCTCCTGGTATAGCACCATGAGTTGTTGCTTGGAAATGACGCATCTCTCCATTGCAAAAGGACCAGAGGTTGTGGCCCCTGGCCCCGGACGGACGCGGGGGGGGCGCAGATGGGCTTGCCTTCGGTGCACCAGCGGCACACCCGCTGAGGGCGTCCGCTTCCTGGCTGTCTTATGAAGGGCCATAGCGTGGGAGCTGGACCGCACACTGCAGAGAGGGAGTGGCACCACAAAGATGGCCGCCAAGCGCGGGAAAGAAGTACCAGAACACATATTTTCTAGACGATAAAAGAACCCCCCAAGGTCAGACTGGGACCTAGATTGTAATTGGAACGGTGCAGATTACATCACTGCATTGAGAAGAATTTACTAAAAGTGAAGGTTTTTAAACATGAACTTGTAAACATTCCTGCCCACCCCTGCCTCGGCTACAATGGCATTAGTAAATTAAGAGTCAAGTCAGCTGTCATGTGTACTCTAAAAATGTCCCAGATTCTTATTACAAATGGAGCAGCATTGTAGTCTATCAAATCAAACACAAGTGGTTTCAGCACACATTCCTCCATTCATCTACCCTACAGTGCTCTCATATGTCTGATAAAAAAAGTAGGCTCAGTACTCTCAGTAAAATAAAATACTTGCCTATGATCACATAATTGGTGAGCATGGCAAACTCGATTGGTCATTGGTTTTCTTGCTGCACATTGTGCTGTTCAGTCCTTAGATGGGTATGTTTTGATGTCAATCGTTAATGCGTTGTCTTCAATTTGGCTGCACGATGTAGGAGCTTGGCAGCAGGCAGAAGCCACATGAAAGTTCAACCTGTGGTGGGCTCGAGGGCTGAAGAAGACCTCAAGGTGAGCCAAAGCCAGTCATCTGGTTTGGGCCTGGCTCAAGCTTTCAGTGGCTTGCCCACCTCTACTTGCACACCATTAAAAAAGGTGGGAATGTTGGCCTTTTGGTTCGTGAGCCCATACACCTGCTTTAGCCTGCTCAGTGCCTTGTCTTCCATTGGAGCTGGAGCACACACTGCACATGGACAGAATGAGGAAGAAAGAATGAGGGAGACTGCTGGTGGAGAGGAGTCCTCTGTATCTAAGTCTTCATTCCAGTTGTTGGTAAGTATTACTAACACTACCCCAGTCCGACTTCACCCCATCCCACTGCAAAACAAATACTGTGTCTCATTTTTCTACCAAATTATACCACTGTGATATGATGTCCGCTTTGCATGAGGTCCGATTGCATGGAAATGTTTTCGACTCCAAAGATTGGGCCCAATGGTACCTTTACAGTCATCCACATCCCGGTCTTGCTTTCAAACGCTAGCTTCGTAAGAAATGGGCAAGCTACAAAACTAACAGAGGGACCCTCTGCATGAACTAAGCCATGAAACTGGCATGTTATTCATGCAATAAAATATGCAAAGTCGTTTCACAGTTCATAAAAGTATATTTCATTAAAATGCAGAAACGTTTCACTAAACTACTTAAGATTACATCACTATATTGACAGGCGTTTACTAAAAGTGATAGCTTGAATTTAGTGTGAACTTAGAGATTTCATCCCGCGCCCTGACAACAATGCTGTTAATGAACTAAGAGGCAAATCAATTGCCATGAGCACCCGAAATGCGGCCTAAATTCATATTGTACATGGAGCAACATTATTGACTATTAGATCAAACACAAGGGAAGAAGAGTTGCCTAGAATAACACAATTTGGTCAATTGGGAAAGCCAGAAAACATCTCAGTTTTTCTTCTCTAATCTTATGTAATTCTGCCACTAGATGGGAGTTGGTTTATTTCTCCTGTTTTACACCAAAAGTTAATGCTTTGTATTTAATTCATGGTGCATGAGGTAAAAGCACGGGGGCAGGGGGAAGCCACATGCGGTGTGCACCTTATGTGTGTCCTAGGTTCTTAGTATACATGCAGCAGCATTAAATAGAACAAAGGCAGAAATTTGACCAGGTTCACACAATTTGGTCAAGTGTAGAAGTCAATATTGATACCAGGTTTTCTGCTTTCACATTGTAAATTCAGCAACTTAAAGGATATCTCTTTATTTCTCCTGTTTTACATCAAAGGGTAATGCTTTGTTTTTAATTCTTGGCACATGAGTTTGGACCATGGGTGGCAGGCAGAAGCCCCATCCAAGTCAATTGTCATGTGCACCCTATATATGGCCTAGATTCTTATTACACATGGAACAACATTATAGTCTATTAAATCACTGAAAAGTGTTATATGCCTATCAATATATGTTTGTGAAGGTGCATAGACCGATACATGTATGTTATACTTATCAACTTGAACCAATTGTTTCATGTTTGGTAAGTACCAGAGAATGATGCATGCCTCTTTGCCAACTTTTAGAAATTGGGTGTTTGTTTTTTCTCTCATCCATGCTGCAACTATGTATTTTTCCCTTCAAATAAGGGCTGTCTCACAAAATCCTGCTTAATTCTCCATTACCCAAATATTTCAGTTTTGTGCAGAAGTATCCAACTCTGTCACTCCAAAACAAAAATGATTTTAAGTGTTTGAAATGATGCTCTTTACTTACCAGTTCGAATCACTAAATGTTGAAGAGCTGTTTTCCTTGAAATGAAGGCAAGTTGTTTTTAGTATGCCTGGAAATTCCACATGCAGTGGTGCAGCAGAGTTTACTATGTACTGTACCATTACACAATTACACAGGGTAGCTTGCATGTTACAATGCTCTTAGGTCAGACAGGCTGATGTAATTCAGAGGTATGCTACATATAAGATGACATATCATGTGAGCTTACATATGGTAGCTCCATCCCGATGAGGCTACAAAGAACAGACAAGCCCACAGGTCAGCATTACTGTAAACAAATAGGCCTTCTCTAGTGCACCAAGTTGGCAGTGTACCATGTCTAGGGTGTGCAAAGGTCTTATTAGCAAGCAATGTCTAATGTAGATTCTGATTATAGGTTGTAGTTTGTGGTGTCTCTCACTGTTCCTACATCTCCACACTTGGGCAGTTTTTCTATGCAATCTAGTAATATTTCCTTGCGAAAGCCAATATTTTCTTGAAAGTGCTCGTTGGGGCTTCAATTGCAAGTGCCCTTTTCTTGTGAGTTAACTTTATCACCATTTCGTTCTCATCCTTGGTTACTGGTCAGCTTATACCTATTTTGATGTGGAGCTGATACCTCTTACTGTGAAATTTGTGGGGTGGTGCAGATATAGTAATACCACAAACAAGAATATGAGAGATGCCTGCTGCTAAAGTGAGGTGACAGCTTTTTGGGGGGGAACCAGTATGTAATTTATTAAAGCATAAATCCAGAGCCCCAAATGTTTTTTTAGGGTCCGCATGCTGATTGCCAGGTTTGTCATTACCTTTTTCTTTTAATGTTCTATAGTTGCTTTGACTTCATTTTATTCTTGCAAGCTCTTTTTTCATCCACTTTTCTGTCATCATCATTGTATTCCTATCTTTTTTCTCCTTTCTTCCCTTTCTGATTTTCGTTCTTGCTCTGCTCAATCTCCTAAAATGAGTGAATATGCCTACAACAAATGCATTAAGTTATGGGTAGGGCTGGGTAAGCATACTTCACATCGGAGGACGGTCTCACATCTAGAGAGCGCAGGCAACTAAAGCAATTACATCAACATGGAAATGTGCTGCATGTGGACAGGTACTGCTGGTAGAGTGAGCTAGCAGCATTATTACTTTGTTCTATCCTAGGGTAATTGAAGACTTACACTGACAAGAGCCAACATTGTTTTACATGTAGCTTTCAAATGCATGAGTCTGGTGGCTTAGTGGACTAATGCATATATACTGTAGGTACCTGTATTTGACCTCATGGTCTCAGGTTCAAATCCTGGTGGGTCTACTCAGCGGTCCATCATTCTGAGGTCAATAAAATGAGTACCATTGAGTTGGGTAGCAATAAACATCGGTTATTCAGCACCAAGATGCCCTTTTGGGTGCACGTTATGTTATGAGTCTTATGCCAAAATACGGAAACTGGCGTATGTACATTGCTTATGCCATGGCTTCATAATCCACTACACAATCTCTGCAAGCATGCTGAATAGTTTCCAACTATAACAAGGTTGGTGCTTACTTCGGGTCCAATGACTTGACCACTGATCTGTCTAACAAGTTTCAGCACCATTTTCTGAGATTACTAGGGTCGCCCTTCAGTCAATGTACGTACATCATAACTTTAGATGTTCCTAATTCATTTCTGCAGTTCAATTTTTCACAATGGTTAATGTCTGAGGTGGCATAGCTATAACTCAAATGAATCTGCATGCTACACATAGGTCTCTGCAGTATTAGACTTTTAACTCAAACAGCAAAATGATAAGTTCACCACTCTGTTCAAGATTTTACTTTGCATATGTAAGCCTCTTACAGATTTAAAAATACCCCTCAATGCTCTACATTTCGACCACTTGATTCTTGGATGCAGAAATGTTCTTCAAGTATTGTTTTATTACTTTTTCTTAGGACATTGTAAGGTGTGGGGTTAAAGCTGAGAGAGTCGTGCCACAGACCATGCACAGGCAACCTACGTGTGCTTGGCAAGTGCTGGGTGTCGATGTACTTTAGGACCCTGGCTACACTGATGACTGTAGAAACACCCTCCTAGCAGGCTCCTCAAACAAATGCACAAGAGAGTAATGTTGAGTGTGTGTAGTGTGAGTTCATGTACATAACTGTGTAAAAGAATCTCTCTTAATTAGAAACTAATATGAGAACGTTTCAGAGAATATATTGACAATGGTGGAGATGAGACTACAGAACAGCTGCAACCTTGTTTGAGGGCAACAAACACACTACCAGTGACTTCAAGTGACTACAAAAGGGGCTTCAGCCCAATGAACGTGATAATATCACTTTCTTGGCATCTTTATTCACTAATGTTCATAAACATCATGGTCCCTCCTCTGACTCTTTGGAATCCATTGCCATATGTTAACAAATGGCTGACTGATCACCACCATACAGATGGATACTCAGTCTAGGATGGAACATCCAACTGCTCATCACAACAAAAGATACCAGATGAATGGGATTTTTTAAAGCGATTTTGGTACCCACATGTCAGGGATTCAATGATGTAAATGGTCTCACATATGACTCCTTTCTTATGGTTAAAAATCCTTTGACACTATAACGTGGTCCATAATGTCTGAATTTATATATGTGCAGAAAATCAAGAGATTACTGTGTCTATCATAGAGAATGTCATTTGCTATGCTCAGAATACCACATGCAGTGTGCAACTTGCATTTTTTTATAATGGTGAAAGTGTGCTAAAATTGCCAGTGGATATTATATAATGTTAGCATGTTTGTTAGGTTAATAAATGTTATAATTTAGATATTTGCAATTGTAGTTTCTAGCATTTTCAATGCAATGCTTGAACTATGCTTTGTTCTTGTTACCAAGTTTGTTATATCTAGCTTGAAGAAATATACAAATGGGGATGAGTTTGGTGTATGACTAACTAGAGTAGACAAGCCACCAAGTGCTACAAGCTAGGCATAATAAACTTTGCACCAAGAACAAAGCAAAGTGCATGCATTGCATTAAAAATACTAGAAACCTGAATCGTGAATATCAAAACGATAAAATGTACTAACCTACCTACCATACTACCATTATATACACTGACATGTTTAGCACACTTTAATCACTATCAAAGAAATGCAAGTTGCACATTACATTTGGTATTCCCAGCATGGCAAACGATATTCCCTATGAAATAAACAATTATACCAGAATATTATGCAAATAAATTCAATCAGATGTTCTGGATCATGCTATACTGCCACAAGCTGTTTAACCAAAAGAAATTATTAATTAGTGAGACCTTTTAAAACATTGATTCACTAACATGTGGGTAACAAAATCACTTTAAAAAATCCTGTGCATCTGGTATCTTTTGTTGTGCTGGGCAGTAGGATCAAACTTCCTAGATTGAGTCTCAGACACATGGCGAAACTCTGTTACCATATGGCAATGGATTCCAAAGAGGAGGAGGATGAGATCTATGAACATTACTGAAGAAAGATGTGCGATACCAAGACAGTTTCGTAAGATTGACATTATCTTATTCATGGAACTGAAACCTATTTTGTCGTCACATGAAATTAGTGGTCGTGTGCTTATTGCCATCAAAAAACTTTGCAGTTAATCTGTAATCTCATTCCCACCATTGTCAATATAGTCTTTAAACCCTTCGGTGCTCATACCAGTGCTTGTGTGCTCATGACCGAACCATTCCGTTATGTACACACTAGCACGAAATCCCTCAGCTGTAAACAGCAGAGGGATTTGCTATTTTTTGCCTCGAGAGGTGGGGAAGAGCTTCCCCAACCTCCAGAGGCATTTTATTTGTTTCCAATGTAATGACGATCACGCGCCTGGTGTCAGTACATTGAAAATGAAACGGAAACTGAGTTTCAGTTTCACTGTTTCGGTGCTCGTGGGGTTATCTCAGCCCCCTGAGCACCAAAACATGCGGAAGAGGTATCTCCCCTTTCCAATGGTACCCCTCCGTAGTTGATGCCTGCTTGAGGATCACCCCAGCAGGGTGATCCCCAAGCAGGGATCCACCCACTAGGCACCAGAAAGAGGGGAGCGGCCCCTTGGGCAAGGGTCTTTGCTCCCCCATTTTATAAATGCCATATCCAGTCTTTCTGCCCCCCGGGGGGGAAGATGAGGGCAGCAGCCCCCAATCTGCCCCCCCGGGGCATAAAGCACCCTAGACTCCAGTTTTTTTTTTTTATAGTTCAGGGGGCAGAAAGACTTTGGCATTTTTCGGGGTGGGGTGGGTGGGGCATTGACATGATCTTTCTGGGCAGCCCCCACCCTCCCCACCCCGAAAAATGCCAAAGTCGTTCTGCCCCCCCTAGGAGGCAGATGGGGCAATCACCCCTGATCTGCCCCTGGAGGGGGCAGAAAGCCCACTAGGCAACAGGGATTATTTTGTTTCAAAGTTCAGGGGTGGGGGCTGCCAGAATGGGCATGCCAATGCCCCCATCCCCCCAAAAATTGCCACAGTCTTTCTGCCCCCCATGAGGCAGATGGGGGCAATAGCCTCTTATCTGCCCCCGGGGGGGGGCAAAAAGCCCACTAGGCAGCAGGGATTTTTTTTTCAAAGTTCAGGGGTGGGGGCTGTCCAGAATGGGCATTCCAATGCCCCCACCCCACCAAAATAATGCCACAGTCTTTCTGCCCCCCAGGAGGCAGATGGGGGTAATAGCCCCTGATATGCCCCCCGGGAGCAGAAAGCCCACTAGACACCAGGGATTATTATTTTTATTTTTTTTAAACATAGGGGTGGGGGCTGCCCAGCATGGGCATGCCAATGCCCCACCCCCCAAAAAAGTTGCCACAGTCTTTATGCCCACTGGAAGGCAGATGAGGGCAATACCCCTTTATCTGTCCCCCAGGGGACAGAAATCCCACTGGGTACCAGGGATTTTTGTTTATTATACATAGGGGTGGGAGCTGCCCAGAATGAACATGCCAATGCCCCCACCACCCCCCAAAAAAAATTCCAAAGTCTTTCTGCCCTCCTTGGGGGAATATTGGGGAAATAGCCCCCGATCTGCCCTCTTGAGGGCGGCAGAAAGCCCAATAGGCACTGATCTTTTTTTTGCAATGTGCCTAGCTGTGGATTTTGGGCCCTAGTGCAGCCGGCACCTATGGAAATGTAGCAAACCTGTACATTTTTGAAAACTAGACACCCAGGGTAATCCAGTATGGGGTGACTTGTGTGCCTCTCACCAGGTTCTCTTACACAGAATCCCTTTCAAACCTCAAACTTTAAAAAACAAATATTTTCCTCACATTCCTGTGATGGAAAGTCTAGGATCTGCAGTGAGCCACAAACTTCCACCCAACCAGCATTCCCCTATATCTCCTGATAAAAATGATACCTCACTTGTGTGGGTAGGCCTAGTGCCCACAACAGGAAATGTCCCAAAACACAACATGGACACATCAAATTTTTCCACTGAAAACTGACCCTTTTTTCATAATGTACATAGCTGTGGATTTTGGACCCGAACTCAGCCGGTACCTAGGGAAACCTAGTAAACCTGTACATTTTTGCAAACTAGACACCTAGGGGAAGCCAGGATGGGGTGACTTGTGTGGCTCTTACCGCTTCTGTTACCCAGTTTTCCTTGCAACCCTCAAACTTTGTAAAAAGAAATACATTTTCTTCACATTTCTGAGATGGAAAGTTCTAGAATCTGTGGGGAGTCACAAACTTCCACCCACCCAGCATTCCCCCAAGTCTCCCGATAAAAATGGTACCTCACTTGTGTGGTTAGGCCCTAATGCCCCAACAGGAAATGGCCCAAAACATACTGTGGAGACTTCAAAATTATTGCTCACGAAAAGACTTGGGGGGAAAATTTACAAGCCCCTTGTGCCACTCTTGCGTCACTTTTAACATGGGAAAAGTGCCGCAAAAGTAGCGCAAGGGGCTTGTAAATCTGCCCCTTGGTTTTGCAAGGGATTCACCTGCATTTTTGGTCCCGGGCTTTGGTGGGCATCTAGGGAAACCTACCAAACCCAGACATTTCTGAAAACTAGAAACACAAATCGAAGGTCAGAGCAAAACAGTCCAGCACCAGTCGTTACTATGTATTGTGGCTTTAGTATTATGATAATAAATCGGTGCACTAGGCCTGGGATGTGACCTACATGCATCCCATATAGGCGATTACAAACCACCACACACAATTCAGCATAAATGGCCTTGCACTCGAAAAACACAAATGTATAATATATGAAGGAAATTAATGTCCATAGTATAAAGCAATTTGAACTGTAGTTAAATAACTTCCCAAACTTAAAAACGAAAAGAATTGTGTTTTTGATTGTAGAAGACGATGTCTTTATTCTTTTAATCCATTAATATTTTCTTTAAAATACAAACGCACAATGGACAAGACTGCCAACGCGTTTCGTCCCTCATGGGACTTCTTCAGGGCTTAGAAAATCTGTTCATGGTTCGAAAAGATTTTCTTTGAACCGGACAACCGCATACACGTGGGGGAGATACGTATCTCATATTTTTACATTGGAGGAACCATGAACAGTGCGTCTTGGTGATGCTCGGTCTCCTCTTTATTTCCGGATATATGATTTTGAATAGAGATACAATATTTAGTTACTCTTTTTCTGATCACATTACAGAAAACAACAGATTTTCTAAGCCCTGAAGAAGTCCCATGAGGGACGAAACGCGTTAGCAGTCTTGTCCATTGTGCGTTTGTATTTTAAAGAAAATATTAATGGATTAAAAGAATAAAGATATCGTCTTCTACAATCAAAAACACAATTCTTTTTGTTTTTAAGTTTGGGAAGTTATTTAACTACAGTTCAAATTGCTTTATACTATGGACATTAATTTCCTTCATATATTATACATTTGTGTTTTTCGAGTGCAAGGCCATTTATGCTGATTTCTGAAAACTAGACACCCTGAAGAGTCCAGGGAGGTGTGATTTGCGTGGAACCCCGAATGTTTTCCTACTCAGAATCCCCTGCGAGCCTCAAAATTAGCTGAAAAAAAAATCACATTTTCCTTACATTTATGCCTCGGGTCATTGCGCCGGCACAAATGTCCTACCCCACAGCGTTCCCCTTGGTCTCCTGATAAAAATGAGACTTCACTTGTGTGGGTGTCTAATGCAGAGTCAGTCTAAAAACGCATATAGAAAAATATAGTGCTTACAGCTCGTTGTGCTATCCCCTCAATCCCTATGTTTTTGGCCCTTCCCAGTCGCAGACCCTTGGCCCACCCACACAAGTGAGGTATGATTTTGATCGGGAGACCGAGGGGAATGCTGTGTGGTAGGACATTTTGCCTGCATGGTGATGCCACATAGAAATGTAGGGAACATTTTATTTTTTTTAGCTACATTTGAGGTTTGCAGGGGATTCTGGGTAGGAAAACGTTGGGGGATCCACTCAAGCCACACATCCCTGGACTTCCCCGGGTGTCTAGTTTTCAGAAATGGTAGGTTTCCCTAGATGGCTCCCGAGCCTGGTAACAAATGCGCATGTGCCCCCCTTGCAAAACCAGGTCATTTTCTTACCATTTTTATCGGGAGACCTGGACTTTCCCACACAGAAATGTGAGAAAAATGAGATTTATTCAGCTAAATAGGAGGTTTGCAGGGCATTCTGGATAGGAAAACATTGGAGGATCCGTGCATGTCACACCTCTCTGGACTCCCTCGGGTGTCTAGTTTTCAGAAGTCTGTGGGATTGGTAGGTTTCCCTAGATGGCCGCCGAGCCCTGAATCAAAAACGCAGGTGACTCTGGCAAAACAAGGTCTTTTTGTAATCGATAATTTTGAAGTCTCCACAGTACGTTTTGGGCCGTTTCCTGTCGCGGGCACTAGGCCTACCCACACAAGTGAGGTACCATTTTTATTGGGAGACTTAGTGGAATGCTGGGTGGGTGGAAGTTTGTGACTCCACACAGATTCTAAAACTTTCCATCACAGAAATGTGAGGAAAATGTGTTTCTTTTTACAAAGTTTGAGGTTTGGTGGAATGCTGTGCTAGTGGAAGTTTGTGGCTCACTGCAGATTCCACACCTTTCCGTCACAGAAATTTGAGGAAAATTTGTTTTTTTGCAAAGTTTGAGGTTCGCAAGGGATTCTGGGTAACAGAACCTGGTGAGAACCACACAAGTCACCCCATCTGGTATCCCTCTGGGTGTCTAGCTTTAAAAAATGAATAGGTTTGCTAAGTTCCCCTAGCTGCCGGCTGAGCTAGAGCCCAAAATCCACAGCTAGGTGCATTGCAAAAAAAGGGTCAGTTTTCTGTGGAAAAATGTGATGTGTCCACGTTGCGTGTTGGGCTGTTTCCTGTCGTACACACTAGCCCTACCCACACAAGTGAGGTACCATTTTTATCGGGAGACTTAGGGGAACATAGATTAGTAGAACAAGTGTGCTTATCAATTGACTTTCTTTGCATTTCTGCCTTCCAAATGCAAATAACCACTGCTTCTAAACTCTATTTTTTTGTTCCCA
This sequence comes from Calotriton arnoldi, assembly GCA_963921515.1. Classification (NCBI taxonomy): domain Eukaryota; kingdom Metazoa; phylum Chordata; class Amphibia; order Caudata; family Salamandridae; genus Calotriton; species Calotriton arnoldi. The sequence continues at coordinate 517,426 of CAWUFW010012241.1, forward strand.
TTTTGGAAATATATAGGTTCCCTTGGTACCCATATTTCACTTTTTTATATTTTACCAAATGAATTGCTATATACCCGGTACACAATGAAAAACCATTGCAAGACGCAGCTCAGTTATTGGCTCTGGGTACCTCGGGTTCTTGGTGAACCTACAAGTCCTATATATCCCCGCAACCAGAAGGGTCCAGCAGCCATAATGGTGTATTTCCTTCAAAAATTTGCCATACTTAGAAGTTACAGGTGAAAACGTTGGCACAAATGGCTGTTTTTTTAACTCAATGTCAATATATATTTTTTTCAATTGTTAGTTTCTAGAGAAAAACCTTGAAGGATCTACACAAATGACCCCTCGCTGAATTCAGAATTGTGTCTACTTTTCAGAAATTATAGTTTTTCAGGATCCATTATTGCTTTTACACCCATTACTACCACTAAGTGGAAGGAGGTTGAAGCACAAAAAAATAGGAAAAATAGGCTATGTCCCAGTAAAATGCCAAAACTGTGTAAAAAATGTTGGTTTTCTGACAAAAGTCTGCCTGTTCCTGAAATCTGGGAAGATTGTGATTTTAGCACCACAAACCCTTTGTTGATACCGTTTGCAGGGAAAAAAACAGATGCTTTCTTTTGCAGAACTTACTTCCATTTGTCCCCAAAAAAAAAAAATTAGCTGTATTTGGCCAATATCTCGGTTCCCTTCAGGGGAATCCAAAACCCTGGGTACCTTTAGAATCCGCAAGATGTTGGAAGAAAAGTACACAAATTTGGCATGGATACATTATACGAACAAAAAGTTACAAGGGCCGAAGCACGAATTTCCCCAAATAGCCAGAAAAAGGCTTAGCATGGGGTGGGGGGGGGGGGAGGTGGTTGAGAGGAAGGCCTAGGAGCAAAGGGTTTAAAATGTTCTCATATGAGTTTATAATTAAGAGAGATTAGCCTGCAGAGGTCTGTACATTAACACAAATTAGACACCCTGAAAATTACCATCTTCTGCATTTCTTTGAGGGGCCTGCTAGGAGGATGTATCTGCAGCCGTTAGTGTAGCCAGGACCATTAAGTACATGGACAGCCAACAGTTGTCAAGCACAAATAAGTTGCCCATACATGCTTTGCAGGCACAACTCCTTCAACTTTAACCCCACACCTTAAAATGTCCTAAAAAAAAGCAGTAAAAGAATAATAATAGAACATTTCTGCATCCAAGAATCAAGTGGTCGACATCAGTAAAGAAAAAAAGAAAACATTGGGGGATTTTTGAAAATGTAAAAGGCCTAAATATAGAAAGTAACATATTGAACAAAGTGATAAACTGATTATTTAGCTTTTAGGGTAAAAAGTATACTATTGCTGAGACCTAAATGTAGCATGCAGATTCGTTTGAATCCTAGCTACCTTAAACATTCACCATTTTGGAAAACATATGTAATTTGAGCCACAGAGTTGAATTAGGAGCATCTAAAATTATGACATGGGTACATTGACTGGAGTGAGACCCTAGTAATTGCAGAAAATAGTGCTGAAATGTGTCAGACAAAGCAGTGGCCAAGGCATGAGATGCGAGCTCCATCCTTGCCATGTTTGGAAATCATCCAGCATGCTTGTAGAGATAGTGAAATGGATTATGAAGTCAAGGGGCAAGAAATATACACGCAAACACTACTGATGTAGGCAGAAGACTCACGCTTTGTAAGCATCAAATAAAAAAATGTTGCCTTTTTGTCAGTGTAAAACTTCCTTTAACCAAGGATTAAAAAAACTAACTTCACCACAGCCTACTCCACCAGGCATAATATTCCATATTGAGCACATTTCTCTGTTGAGATGTCTGCGCTTCCCAGAGGTGAGACCTCTCTCCTATGAGACGTATGCTTACTCAGCCCTGCCCACCACTTAATGTGTCTGTGGTTGGCACCTGAACTCATTTTAGGAGATTGGGGCTCATTTGTCACCAACAGGCCATGACCCAAAGCAAGAGAGAAAGGTAGAAAGGGAATAAAGGAGAAAGAGAGTTAGGAAAACATTGATGAAGCCAGAAAAGGGGACAAAACGAACCTGCAAGAATACACAATAAGAAGGAAAGAAAACAATTATGGCAACCCTGGCATTCAGCCATGGGACCATAATAAAACTTTTGGGGCCCTGCATCTATATTTTTACAAATTACACACTGCCTCAAAAAATGCCACTTCCAAATTTAGCAGCAGACATCTCCCATGTTGTTATCATTGGCATAACTATATCTAAACCCACCTCACATTCACCAGCATAACCTGACAGCTCACCGTGGAATCACTAGAACCAGAATAACCACACAAAGAATGGACCATAAATTTCACAGTAAGCGGCATCAGCTCCACATCGAAATAAGTGTTCGCTGTCCAGTTTCCAAGGACGAGAAGGAAATGGTGATAAAGTAAACTCACAAGAAAAGGGCACTTGTGATTCCAGTCCTAATTAGCACTTTCAAGAAAATATTGGCCTTCACAAGGAAATATTGGTTGTTTGAGTAGAAACACTACACAAGTGGAGAGATGTAGGAAAAGTGAAAGACACCACAAACTATGGCCTATAATCAGAATTTACACTAGACTACGCTCACTAATAAGAACTTTGCACATCCTAGACATGTTACACTGCCAACATGGTGCACTGGAGAAGGCCTACTTGACCTACTTGTTTACAGAAGCAGAGACCTGTGGGCTCGCCTATTCACTGTAAGTTGACCCTGAAGGAGCCAACAATATGTAAGCATGCATGATCTTTCATCTCATTCACAGCATAACTCTGAAGTACATCAGGCTCCGAGACCAAAAAGCATCATAACAAGAAAACTACCCTGTCTTATTGTCTTATGATACAGTACATTGCAAACTCTACAGCATCGCTGCAGTTGGTAGTGGTGAGACGGGCAAAGAAAAAGAGCAGCCATACCTCGGCAGGGTAACAGCTTGGCAATATTTAATATGGCTGTTGGACTTGGCCCTTCCTGCAGGGTCATCCCCAGACTTTTTGCCTTCCTCCTCCCATTTCTTTGCTGAATTCGTTTTTATTGGCTTTAGGACTCGTTAACACTGCTCATCAGTGCTAAAGTTCTCGCGCTCCTTTCCCTAAAGCAAGGTAACATTGGCTTATACCCCATTTGTATATTTAATTTACTTCTAAGTCCCTTGTAAAGTGGCACTACATGTGCCTGGGGGCCTGTAAGTTAAATGCTATTAATGGCCCTGCAGCACTGATTGTGCCACCCACTTAAGTAGCCTGCCATTGCAGAGCCTGTGTGTGTGCAATTTAAACTGCCATTTCTACCTGGCAAAATAAACCTTTTGCCAGGCCCAACCCTTCCTTTTTAATACATATATATCACCCTTATGGGAGGCCCTGGGCAGCCAAGAGGGCAGGATGCAATGTATTTAAAAAGGAGGACATGCACTTTTAAGCTTTACATGTCCTGGTAGTGAAAAACTCTTAAATTCATTTTTCACTATTTCAAGGCCTATCTCTTCCTTGGGATAACATCGGAGTTGCCTTATTTCATTTCATAAGTGTAATTGCCAAATGGGAAGAGATAAGCCATTTACGTTTGGTGTCACCGGAATCACAATTTCAAATCCTAACTTATGGTGAAGTTGGATTTTAAATTGTAATTCTGAAAAGGCCACTTTTAGAAAGTTGTATCCGACAAAGGGGTGGGCCCTTGATCACAGAGCTAGACTGGGCCAATAACAATCAAAATACAAAGATTATCTAGCTGGTAATTTTTGTGCTGCTTTCCATTAGCAACCTAAGACCAAACTTCTGGATGAATTGATCTACATAATTTATTATGTCAATTCAGTTTACAGTTTTTGAAATTATTCAGGTAATTCATTTTTAGACAGATCAAGATAACACCTCTTGCTTACATCAATACATAAATAGCACAATTTCTTAAACACAAATAACACATTGATTTCTTATGACAAAAAACACAAATAACAGAAACAAATTTGAAAATAAGAACAGTCAACATTTTGACAGCAACCCTATTCAAAAGTTCATTGCCAGGTTTTGACCACATTCAGGGGTTGCCTCCCTAAGGGAATAAGAATTCAAGCCAACAGGGTCGCGTATTCAATGAGGATTTCCTTGTAAGGCTGTCTTTATTTTTCAAAGAGCTTGTTTTTCCCTTGGGTAATAGATGCCAACGCGTTTCAAGTCCCTACACAATTTAGGGGACTATCTTCAGGGCTAGGACTGGAAATGTCTGCTGAGGTCGTCTTTTTTCGAAAATGTAAAAGCGCTCATGTTGCCGACCGTCTGGTTATTAGTCTGTATTTAGACATCTTAAGCGTCTGCCATTGGGTTTATACTGCGTTTCTTGTGGACGACTTTCTGGTTAATAGGAAGGCATTAGAAGTTCTTTGAAGAAACAGGGCGTGAAACTGATACGCCTACTTCCTCAACACGTTTCAAGTCCCTACACAATTTAGGGGACTATCGTCAGGGCTAGGACTGGAAATGTCTGCTGAGGTCTGAACCTTTGACTTTGACCCGGTCCAGTGCAACCATATGTCCCTGGTTGCCACTTTTTGCTTTTAGGTGCTATTTTTCACTTTATTCTTTAAAAGTTCATAACTTCGGCTCCACTGATTGGATTTTTATTGTTTTGGTCTTGTTTTGTTTGCTAAATTTTGCTCTATTTTTCTAACTTGATGTGGAATCCTTTTTATGTGGTGTTGTTGCTGTTTTACTGTTTGAAGTGTTGCACAAACACTTTACACATTGCCTCTAAGTTAAGCCTGATTGCTCTGTGCCAAACTACCAGGGGGTGAACACAGGTTAATTTGGGGTTTGCTTGTACCTTACCCTAACAAGGATTGTGGTGGCTGCTTGCACAGGTCTCACACACCAGTCAACCATCAATCCAATTTCTCACAATGGCCATATCCAGCACTCTCGAATTTCCAGAGCTACAAAAAAGCAACTTGTCTTCCTCTCACTGAAAACAGCTCTTTAACATTTAGTAACAGGAACTGGCAAATAAAACACATAATTTAAAATGTTTGGAAATCATTTTTTGTTGTGATGTGACAGATGTAGAGACTTCTGCACAAAATTGAAATATTTGAGCCCTGGAGGAGCAAGCAGGATTATGCGAGACAGCCCTTAGGTTCAGGTTAAAAAGTGTAACATGCATACATTGGTTTATGGACTTCACACACATACAGCAATAAGCGAAAGCTGAACTGGGGCTCAGCTATGAGTGGTAGGCATATAACTCTTTTGTGTCATTTAATCAACTATAATGTTGTGCCATGTGTAATACAAATGTAGGCCATTTATAGGGTGCACATACAATTAACATGCATGTGGCTTCTGCCTGCCACCCACGCTCCAACTTCATGTGTCAGGAATTAAAGACAAAGCAATAACCTTCGAAGAAAAACATGAGAAATAAAGAGATGTCAAGCTAGTGGCTGAAATGAACAATGTGAAAGCAGAAAACCTGTGATTAACCCCGGCTTTCCATCTTGACCAAATTGTGTGAGTCTAGGCAAATCTCATGTTTTTGATTTAAGCGGCTGTAATGTTGCACCATGTATATTAAGAATCTAGGCCACATATATTCTGCACTTGACACTTGATTTTCATGTAGTTTCTGTCTGTCAGCCACACTCTGATCTCATGCACTAAGAATTAAAGACAAAACAATCTCCTTTGATGTGAAATAGGAGGAAAAAAATAGATGTCCTTCTAATGGCTGAATTGTAAAAGTGAAAGCAGAAAATCTTTGTGCTGCCCATGACCCCTATATGCCAGGTGGCGGTCGTGGTGAAGATTGAGGGCTTGAGCCCTGGTGCATCTCGGTATCGATAGGAGGGTCGTTGCCCTCTGTAGCGCTGTGACCTGAAGGGGCGTTAGCTCTATATGCGCTGTTACGACCCCTGTATTCCAGGAATGGGTAATCATGAAGTAAGAGGGCCGGCACCCTGGAGCATCATGCAACGGTGAAGGAGAAGCAAACCATGGCCCGTGGAGGATGAGCAATGATTCAACTACCTAACAATCCAGGAGCCCACAAGACCTGCTGCCTAATTCACAGAGACTTATCGCATATCCGGGTGAGTATGTGGACACCTGCCACCTCTACTCTAGCATCCCGACTTCTTCTCACTGCCGAGCCACAGACGCATAACAGGGCACTCTGAACCACCACTTAAGGGAGAGCAGGTAAGACTGAATCCTGGACCGCCAGGTCTCGGGGGCAACTTGCTCTGACTAAGGAGCTACATTGGGAGACACATTGACATTATCTAAGCCATCATGGAACTTCTAGGCTTGAACTCTCTAGCGGGGCCTAGCTAGAATGTTGCATCATGTAAATTAGAAATAACCATGATCTCTACACAGGGAAGTGAAATTCGAGAGTGGACTCATGGAGCGCTCGTATGCCTGCCTTAAGTAGACTGTGCGTATTATTTGTGCACAAACTACATGGATGGATGCATGAGACCGCCCATGCACCACTTATGTAATGCTTACCTGACACACGGTAATGCAAGGCAGTGCAATGTGCTGCCTTGCATTAGTGTTCTGTTTTTTAAAAAGCCAAGCAAAAACTATCCTATGAGGCTATTTCCTCTTCGTATGTGTGCTGCAGAAAGTAGCAGACAGGTGAAGAGGAAATAAGGAAAAGTATAGATATTTATATTCCTTATATATTATATATCCTTATATCCTTTATATATTTATAATCCCTATAACCTAGTACATTTAGCTATGAAGGACATACGACTCCTACCCCATTGGAACCCTCACTGTCTTACGTAACACACCCTGTACATTGATCTACACATTTATATGATGTCTTGTCAATGTGCAATGTGTGTAAGTGTGATATAAAGTGCTCTGACATGCTCTATTTGGGCGAGTAGCATTATAAAAGAAACTAAGCATTATAGTGACATCTAAATTTCTATTTGAGTTAATTCTGGGACAGATCAACACATCTGACATTCTTACAGTGCTTGCATATCTCTTATATACAGGGACTGAACAAAGTCATAAGCCTGCCTCTCTTGAGTACCTGTGGAGTGAAAACAAGCTGTGTGCCTTTGTTTCCCCTCCACTGCATTTGCATCTAGGTTAGAGGCTCCAGATAGCTCCCAGCTAGGATACTCAGACAAAACTTCAGCCTTTGTTTTGGGTCCAGCCGAATTATAATAAGCCTCCTCACTGCCTGCATTTTGCTGCTCGAAAGGAAAGCAGACAAGTGCAGCCGCTGGTGAATGTTTCCTGGTGTCTGATAATTACACCGGGATGAGTTCTGCATATTTCAGTGAGGCCCAACTTCTTGGCAGGGTAGATGGTGTCCACCCTGTGAAAATAGTTAGTGGACGCCGTCTATCTGCATGTTGCCCCGACTTGTGCCCTGAATGTATTTTATGTAAAAAAGTCACAAGTGTATGTTGGTGTCTAGTAGAGCCTCCTACCTGATTTCCAAAACGTGGCCTCAATATGATGAGAGGTGAAGGACTTCCGGAAATGGTAGAGATGAGGAGGGCTGCTTAACAGATATGCCTCATTAGCAAGTGGTGTATAAATTGTGAGTGAAAGGAAAGGGTCTCTTTACGTGTTTTTTTCTTTATTCCTGTGGTTGCGATATTGGTTTGATTGCATTTTACAATCATGGTAGTTGAAAGTGAGTTTTATATGAATACATTAGTTGTTCTAGGAATAATGTTTAAGATGTTAATTGAGTTTAGAAAAATCAGCAAACAATGAAAAAAAAAAATCAACGGTACATACCAGTGCGACTCACTATTAGGAAGGGCCACCCTTGGGACGCTCCTTCCTAATAGTGACTCGCAAACCCTATTTTGCGAGTTGGTAATAGGTTACCGACTCTCAAAATAGGGTTCGTACATACTACAACCCTTTTTAAGGGTTGCAAACGGCTCAATTTTCCGTTTGCGACAGTCGTACATCTGGCCCTAGATCCCATATCTAGAGCAAATTATGGGCAAGTCTATTGTCACGATTTGTTTCTGCTAGTGTATTACTGCATGGAGTACATGTATTTTTTATTATTAATATTATTATTAAATTAAGCGTTTATTAGGAAATTGCCTTTAAAACATACGAAGTATGTTGAAACAAGACCACAATGCACAAACAAAACAACTCAAAATAAAAACATGTCAATGCTGACAAAAAACTTTCTCAAGCTGCCAGAATGTCTAGATGTTGTGTATGAGCTAAGAGTAACAAAGCTTCTTGATGATGTTTAGGTCCTTGCAGCAGACAGCTTTAACTGCCTTTTGGCCAGACCTATCGCTTCAATATAAATAAATAAATAAATAAATTCCACTTTTGTAAAGCGTGAACTAATACATTATATGTGGGCATGTGTCTTGATGCATGAGTTTGCATGCAGGTTTGAACAAGCATTGGCAAAGCTAATAGCTCAGCATCTTAACATCAAGTCCTACTGGTTTTGCCAATCCTTGTTAATTTAAAAAAAAAAAAAAATCAGGATACAATTTTTTTTACAGAAATAGAGAATTTTCACAATACAGCAGTAGTAATAGACTGTCATAAGAAGATGTATATTTGCCATTATTTGCCATTTTTGCTGCCTTAAAACCTTTCAAATACCAGCAATATCCAAAACTCAAATACCATTTAAGAACTTCTGGGGCTGTATTACATATACGGCGCATTTTCCTTGATTGCGCTGAGTGCGCCTTTTAAAAGGTGTACCTGGCGCAATCAAGGAAAATGTGCCATATTAGGGTGAATGCGCTGGCCCCAGGGCAGCTGCGAACTCGCGCTTCCCCCAGGGCAGCGCATTCAAGTGAAAAGCGGAGCAGCTACTTTAAAGTCACTCCATGTTTTCACAGTAGCAGGTAGCAACCCGCCTGCACTTTTAAAGGGGATTAGAGATCCCCTTGCAGGCAGGTGCAGTCAGTGACTGCACCCGCCTGCAAGACGATGTCTGAGATGTCCATGGGACCCCATTTCCCCCCACCAGAGGGCTGCGATCAGGGGGCACACTGACAGTGCGCCACCTTTTAGGTGTGTCATGCAAACCTTTAGATATAGGGCCTGATTCACAAAGGCAAACTTGCATTTTTGTGTAAGTTTACTCTTTATTTGGTATTGACAAACTACGAGTGTAATTTTGCTAATGGCAATTTTACAACTACAGAGAATTCGCACTCATGGTGGAGATTCCACACATAAAAAGATAGGCCTGTCTTATCTTTTTATGTGCACATTTCTCCACCCCAACTGCGTAATCTCCTCTGTCATAAAATTACTGTAAGTAAAATTAAACTTGTGGTTTTTCAGTACCAAAAACATAATAAACTTGCACAAAAATGCAAATTTACCTTTGTGAATCGGGCCCATAAAAGGCAGACTGTTGCTGGTTTTTCAAAGTTAATGCCTTTACCCATATAATTCTACGGCGGCCAGCCCGCCATAGTCTAAGGGCCTTATTATGAGTAAGACAGTCCTGGAACAGCCATACTTGCGGTGGCGGTCCAAACGCCACCACCTTGGTGGTCCGACAGCCGTATTACGATCCAGGATCCCACGACAGTGTGGAAAGGGGCTGTATATGCTGGCAGTGACGATGCCGGCATCGCCGAGCTTATTACGACCTGCATTTCCACCTCCCATTTCATGGCGGGGACCCTGCCTTGAAAGGTGTGGCAGAAATGCTTGTAAGGGGGCCCTAACATGGTACCCAGGTGATTCTGCCCATAAAGGTAGGTGTGGGGGGCACATGTTGTGCCCCTCTTGAATAGCACCTACGTTCGTGCACTATGTGGCATGCACGACATGGTTCATGCCACACCGTGCACAAATGTGCTATATGCACTGTCATGGCGACGGTATCCTGTTTAGGCTCTCCTATGAGCCTGACATACCCGCTGTCGTGACACCACTACAGCACGGATTGACTGCCCTGGATTTAACTGGTAATCCAGCAGACGGGTTCACCACGGTCTTGGTGATCTTCCTGGGACTGCCGTGGTGGCAGTCTCTGAGGAAGACTGCCAAACTCGTAATAAGGCCCTAAATGAGCCCCGTTACCTTAAACATAGTTTCTTTTTTAACATTTATAGATTGCAGAAAATGGTTTTACCACGTCTTGTTCTGTAAAACAGAAAAATGTGTGAAATCGTCTATGCCGTGTGTTCCTGATTACAAATATTCTTTGCTCCTTTCCATTGTACCCAAGCAGCAAAAACACATCACACAATAGCTGAACCTTGGTGGTCATCCAATGTGACATTGAATCACTTCCCACATAGGATCAAAACAAAGAAAACCCCCTTCCATCCACATATCCTATACAGTATAGTGTGTTACCCATTTAGGTAAGCGCTTCAGCTTCTCATATAGGTACAGCAAGCGCTATATAAATGCTACAACACAAATTTGGAGAGAACAGAATTGTCCTGTATTTGTGTATCAGTGAACATTTTATGTAATATTGGCTCAGGAGAGGTAGGTTTGAGAGTATTTTGTGCTACAGAGATTGTACAAAAGTCCACCGTATTGTGGGTATCTGGTGGCCGGCTTAAATGAGGAGAAGTACTCTGGTCAATACTTCATAAATAGTTTTGTGTGGATTGAATTTTAACTTGTCAGCGGTATTGATTGTATCAAGTAAACAGGCTTGTGTCAGCAGGGCTTGAAGTTGTGAGTGGTTAAATATGTTGGCAGTATTTTTATTTGTTCTCCAAAATGTTATTTGTTGATACAACACTAGCAATAATGAAAAATACACTGCATGGAGTAATATATGTACCTGATACCAAGCACTGCAAATTTAAGGCTGAAAATGAAAAAATCACTGACAGTTTTTATTACTGACACAATCAAATACTACAGATACAAAATGTATTTAAATCATATGTAAATAGTGCTGGCAAATTCAGATAGAGCTGACACAAAACCTTTTTGGTGATAAGGCCTCCAAAATCTTGGGGTCCATTTATGGCTTTTTGACATAGGGCAGCGTAGCAAGTCACCTTCGAAGCATTTAAGAAATACATTGAATTCCTGTCCTTTCTGCCTGCACTGACGCCATTTTGGCAGCTTAACGCCAATGTAGTCGCCCTTGCACCATGGTGCAAGGGTGCCTCTGTTGCAGGCGGGATTAGTTTTGTGCAGGAAGGTAACAATCCTGTGAGGCGTTTTCCTCTTTCCATGTGTGCTGCAGAATGCAGTACACATGGAAAGAGGAAAAAACAAGGAGAAATTAACATATTTCTCCTCGGTACGCCTCACCTCGGGAGGCGTATGGAATTGACACTTCCCCAGGTTTACAGCACTTTCTAAATCTGGGGCAGCGTCAAATTCCAAGCGTGTTGCATTGGAAAACCCACAGCAACAGCCATGTAACGCCTCTTGGGTGCAGAGGAAGGGGACACAGCCATTTGCGCTGCGTCTCCTTACTCAAAATTTATGAGGCCAATCGAAGCCACACTTTGCGTGGCTTTATAAATCTTAATGACAGCCCTGCATCATGAATGCACCACTTTAAGTGGTGCAAAAGTGACACAGGGCTGTCGTAAATAAGTCCCTTCATTTGTTGTTTATTTTTTCATAATTACAGATTGATAGTCTGTTTCCGTGATGCTGCTGGCACAGTAATAAAATATCTCTTTGAAAAAAGAAAATTTGCTTGGTCGTGCGTGGAAAACTGCAGGCACTGCCAGCACTATTATAACACATTAAAAGTGTCTGAGCAGAAAAACCTTTTAAATTGGTTTTAAAAGTGGACTGTCAATAATGTTTTCCATTTATCTGAAAATCTATACTGGAACTGAGCCCGGGAGAATTACAGCAAATGGGAATAGTCACTTACCTTTTGATTTTCCGATGCCACCAGAGAGATATTTACCCAGCACCCCACAGAGCTTACTTCAATGTTATATATATGCGTGTACGCTTTGATTCAGAGGAAGAAGGAAAATTATTGGTTTCTTGGCAAAACGGTTATGTGGCACTCCCCTCTGAATGCTTCAGGTGTTTCATCTGGCATTTAAGCCAACATCATCTGTTTTCATCGTCGGGTTCCGCAAATTCTTTTCTCTGTGTGTTGTCATTGAACAAGCACTCTTAGCATTTCTGCCAAACATCCATTGGATTCAACTAAACAAACCCCAGCTGCAAAACAAAATGAATGAAATTAATATTCAGCAATCAATGCAAAAGCAAGTGTTGGGTCTTCTGTTGGGACATAATGGTGGCAGTGGCGGCCATTGTGTAGGCATTCTTGCTCATTGGGGGTGATACCAGTGACGGCTCCTCCACCAAGGCAGAGGAGCATCGCCCCACTGCTCAAAAGGAAAAATAAAATGATATTAACGTATTGTTATTATCATTTCATTTTCGCTATTGCAGTCAGTAGTAGGGCGGGGATGGCCAGAGCAGGGGAGGAGTGTTGTGCACTGCCTAAGTGTGCATGAACTGTTTGGCTGGCCCTCTTTGGCCGACCAGACAGTTCATGCGCACTGTGCATGTTCTTACCAGGCTGCAGTACACAGCCTGGTCAGGATCATGTACAGGCTCCCTCTGAGCGATGATCCATGGCACTCAGACCAATCACAAATCTGCATTGCAGCGTTGTGATTGGCTTAGGGGAGCCTTTGTGCCTGGTTGCTTCCTGCTGCCGGCCGGGACAGGAAGATGAAGAGGATGGAGAACGGAGGAGAGGCGGCGGCCAGCCGTCCGGCTGTTAAAGGTAACTCAGGCGACGCATCATCAACACAAACCAAAGCCCAAGGATATGATAGTTACAAGGGCCAGGAAAAACATTAGCAGCTCAGAGCTAGGAAATCTCTTGAAAGCAACAGCCCACACCCTTCCTTCTAGCGTAGATGAAGCTACGGCCACCTATAAGGAATGGGTAGATTCCGCTTGTAGGAAACTAGCCCCAGCTAAAATGTGCACTCCCAAGCGGGCCTTCCCATCAGCCCCTTGGTATTCAGAAAATCTAAAATTGCGCAAGCTCGATTGTAAACGTCTAGAGCGAGCCTGGAGAAGAGGGTACAATAATACTGATAAAGAGGTATATAAAGCAAGTCTTACACTTTATAAAAAACTACTCCTTGACACCAAAAAGACATATTTTGGGGAGCAGATCAGTAAGGCCAAATCTTCCTTCAACGAACTTTTTAAAACCATAACCAAACTCACAACCCCCACAGGCCCCAAGACACATAGCAGCCCCGAACTTTGCGAAACACTTGCCTCCTCCTTTCTGCAAAAGGTGGAAGCCATCTTCTCCTCCTTCACTCATCAGCGAATAGAAGATAGCAAGGTTTCAGCTAAAGTGGTGCCCACGGACACCAATCTTACTGCAATAGTAGAAGGCTTTACGCCATTGGAGACACAGGATGCCATCAAACTTCTGTCCGCGATTCGATCCGGATCCCCTTTGGACCCATGTCCGGCATCGGTGACTAAAGAAGTCCCTGACATTATTGGGTCTGCTCTTACCCCCTTGTTCAATATCATTTTTAATTTTGGCCAGATCCCTAAATACTGGAAAATAGCATTGAGTCTCCCATTATTAAAAAAATCCAAACTGGATCCCAAAGATCCGAACAACTACAGACCCATTTAGCGCCTTCCATTACCGGCAAAGATGATTGAGAAGGCCATAAACGCCCAACTTAGCACGTTTCTCCAGACCAATTGTCTGTTAGACCCCACGCAATTTGGCTTCCGTGCGGAACACAGCACTGAGTTGGCCCTGATCAAATCCACAGAGGAGATTAGAGAGGCCTTGGACCAGGGAGGCGCTGCGATATTGATCATGCTGGATCTCTCGGCGGCCTTCGATACGTTCCATCATGAAGTTTTGATGGACCGTCTATCTGAAGGGAGGGTTCAAGGCAAGGCCTGGAATCTCCTGAATTCCTTTCTCACCGATAAAATCCAAACGGTAGACCTGGGCAAAGACAGATCCAAGCCTTTCTCCCTTCCGTGTGGGGTGCCGCAGGGGTCGTCTCTCAGTCCTACACTTTTTAACGTGTATGTGTCCCCGTTGGCAGCCCTGATAAGATCTTTTGGGTTCCAACTGACCTCTTATGTGGACGACACGCAAATTGTGTTGTCCCTCCAGCGTGGCAAAGAAGCTGAGACGGGATTAAGATGCCATGACTGCATGAAAGCCATCGCGGGCTGGATGTCATCAAACTGCCTGAAACTTAATGCAGGAAAAACGGACGCCTGATTGGTGGCCAGATGTAATGGGAACGCTTCCGGCCCCTACTAGGAAGGCGACGAATCTGGGGGTGATTGTAGACTCTAGACTCACTTTTGGTGATCATATAAGTGGGGTTGTCTCAACCAGCTTCTATCTCCTCAGGATTTTGAGGAAAATAAAATTCCTCCTTCCAGAAGATAGCCTGAGGACAGCAGTCACAGCGCTCATTCTGACACGACTGGACTACTGTAATAGTCTCTACCTAAACATCCAAAAGAGACATTTGAACAGACTCCAGATCGTACAAAATGCGGCAGCCAGGCTGCTAACGGACACTCCCAGGTTTGTCTCGGTGAGGAAGGGACTCCGATGTCTTCATTGGCTCCCTGTACAACAACGTGCACAATTCAAGGCCCTCTGCACGGTCTTCAAGGCCCTTAAGGGCACTGGGCCTGTCTATCTAAGACAACGCTTACAATGGTACGTTCCCGGAAGAGTGTTGCGCTCTTCAGAGGCAAAACAAGTGATTGTCCCCCGTGTTAAAAAGGCCAGCTGAGGTGGCGGGAGTTTTTTCAATTGTGCCACAAAAGCCTGGAACAGCCTACCCATGTACCTCCGAAACTCAACTGAGCTCCTCTCCTTCAGAAGGGACTGAAAACCTGGCTCTTCTCTGAATAGCCATGTCATTTTCTGCATCCATTTAGGCAGCGCTCAGCGCCAGGACACCTTAGGGTAACAGTTGCGCTTTAGAAGCTTTATTAGCATAACATAACATAACAAGTCCTTATTTGAAATTACATTCCTCTCCCCGCCCCACCACCCCCGTTCGGTAGCAGCCGCTACTGGGTGAGACAGTTCCTGTGGTAAAGGTAAGGGCAGATTTGGCTGAAATAGCCAAAACAAACACTTATCTAAAAGCGACTTAATGCCATATGAAATTGTATGGCTTAACTATATGTTTAATTATGTTTAAGATATACAATGCGATTTCACGAACTGCTTCGAGTCAAATTTATTTGACATGCACTTAACAAATAGGTCGAAGTCCGAACCCTTAATTTAATTTTGCCTCAATATCTCCTGTTATCAATCGCATAATGAAACTTCAGGGGGCCCCACCTGCAAAGTCCATGCAAGGGTCCCCCCACACTCCGGACCCAGTCCAGAGCTCTCAAGTCAGGAACCTTACAGTTCCAGAAGAGGCCCCTGGAACTCGCCCCCCCGCACTGTGGGGGCTGAGGGGGCTTCTGCTATGCCACTGCCTGTTATCCCTAGATCTGGAGGAGCCGATTACAAATCTAGGGCCGAAGAGAGATTTGTTTGTGCATGTGGTTCTCGTATGAGCTCTCTTCTATTTAGCGAGAGGCAAACTTTCCAGCATTGATGGAGAAACAGTAATGGCGCTTAGTGAGGTGTTTAGAACACATGAGTTACCTGTTGGTGACTCTGGCAGTGAGTCCTGGCATACAACTTCCACCATTACACCACATCCTTCTAGGGAATCTAAGGAGGGTTCAGCAAAGGCTCATTTACTGCCTGCTATGTTGCCACTAGTCTTTAATTTGCATTACCTATTTCATCATTTATTCAGCCCATAGCTCCAGAGAGGAAGCTAGTAATTAATTTGGAAGAAGAGCTATCCTTACCTAATGGCCTCTGAGCGTTTTGCCCATGTTGGGAAGATTAACGTGAGGATGGCTTCAATCAGGAACTACTTTGCAGAGGGGTGGCGCAATCCCACACATCTCGCACAGATCGGTAGCACAATCGGATTTATAACTCCTCCCTCTAACAAAAGCCTTTAGGAGTCTGGGCTTCGCAGTCCTGATGACAGTAGGCAAATTAGCTCCTGCTCCAGCAGCACTTCGAAGAAATGGAATAAGGTTAAGCTCCAATGTCCTTCTGATGGGACATCTATACAATCTACTACTCACATTGAATTATTTTGTAAATTTTACAGAGTTCCAAAAAAGCATCTTTAAAACCTTTATTTTTAAGTAGGAATTTCACCACTTACACATTAGCACTCACATATTTGATTAATCTAGATGATGCAATGGTCTGTAGTGCAATAGCAATCCATTTTTTACTGACAGTGCGTATTAGGAAATATCTAATTCATTTGAAAAATATGAATTTTGAACCACAGGATGTTTTATATGGATTTTTTTAGGTTGCATTAAGGCAGGTTTTTAATAAATTTTTTATAATATTGTATGCTAGTTGTTTTAATGTGTGTTCTTTTATGGTTTATTTATTCTATAAGCTGAATAAAAATTTTTGACTGACGATGGAGCTAACAATCTTTAGTGTGAAAAACTCACCAAAAATCAGCAAGAAGAAAAAGGAAAATCTTTAGTGTGAAAAACACATCAAAAATCAGTAATGTTTGGCAAAAGTTATTAGGATCAATTTCATGTAAGATAGATTGAAAAATGATAGATTGAAACTCGCAAAGATTCTATCTTTCTATCATTTTTTAATCTGTTTTACATGAAATTGATCCTAATAACTTTTGCCAAACATTACTGATTTTTGATGTGTTTTTCACACTAAAGATTTTCCTTTTATTCTTGGTGTCTCAAATGAACATGAAGGAGTTAGACACTAAGGACTTTAGAATTTGTGGGAAGGGTGATAGTTTAACCATGTCATATATGCAACAAAAATACCATCTGACATACATTGAAAGGATAGTGCAAGTCATTCAGGAGTTCCATTTCCTCTTTATGATCATAGAACTCCTTGGTGAGTTGCAATATCCTTAAAATGTATGGCAGGGGGTACTTTATCCTATACATAACAGACAGCTTTATATTATGGGTAGTCAGTGGACATTTGTTTTTCCATAGTCACTCTGGACTCGCAATACTCATGAGGAGTACAAAAGGATACAGAAAATCAACCGAAAAAGTGACAGTTGTACCGCCCCAGAAGTGTCTTCACTACAATTACCAGGAATCCGGGCCCCTGGGGGCCCTTCCCCAGAAATTATGCCACTTTCGGGGGTCATGTGACCATGTAGGGCCATGTGTGTTGTGACATCACCCTGGTAATGTGCTAGTCACGTGCTCATGGTCCTAAAACGTGGTTACGGTTATGCCGCAACCTTAGATGAACAACAGCCCCACTGGAGATCAGGTGACCAGGATGTGATATCATGGAGTACGCCCCTTTCTTGATGCTTAGAATACATATAAGGAGCCCCTAAGTAGCCTATGCCAAACCCAGGAGCAGCCCTCCAGACAGAGATTGGATTGTCATTATGAACAGATACAGCCACCTCATCAAAAAGATGCCCTCTGATGGTGGTTTGAATACTATCGATAGATATTATTGCAGCCTGACACCAGCGGCAATGGAGCAGAAAGCGCTGCAGAGCGACCTTAAAGAGGGTGGTCACAACGTCACCGGTTTTGACGAGGAGCTCTGCCTGTGGTTGGAAATGCCCAGTCTCAAGGATTTACAGCAACTGATATCCCCTATTAAGGGTTTCAACGGCGGCAACGAAGCCTTGAGTAGCAAAAAAATGGTTGGAAATAATTTCACCGAAATGGAAGATGGGGATGAATCTATAACAGCTCCTAACTCACTGAACTATAAAAATATGGGGTTTCTGAAGGTACCAGCTCTGGAGACGATCGTCTTGTAACAGCTGAGTGCAAACTCCGAAGTTGGTTATGCCTCAATGGATCTCAGCGACTCTCAAGATTTCAGGACCGCTGCCAAGTCCACTGAAAATTCTGAGGTTAGTAAAGATCGTTATAGTCACTAACTTATACCGCATATATGGCTGTAATTTAATTTTAAGTAATACCATGTCCTTCTTTCTTTTTTGAACTGTAGAAAGCATCAGCAAAAAGAATTGTGGTAGTGGGGAGGTCGCTGATGGTTAACGCCATACGTTTTTACTGCTTATGCTGTTCAAAACAGACTGAACGTTCCACAATTCAAAACAAAGAGGCACCTAAGAAATATGTTTGTACCTATAATATAGCAAATTTTGAAAAGGAATCTCCAGGCGTACCCTACGATGACATATGGACTGTTAAAGGTTTTGCTGCAACTGTTATGAACGCCTGTCTCAAAGATTACTTCTATAACTTATCTTACAGCCATAAAATTAATGATCCGCAGCAGGAGGCTCACGAGTGTCTATATGCCTCATACACGTCAAGAACAATCTGTCATATATGTAGCTTGCTAGACCCACTCAAAGCATATAAAATGTTAAGGCTAGCTCACGGTTTGTCAGAGGGAAAAACAAATTTCCATCCTGAAACGATTAAGGTCTTGGCTGCTACGCTTAACGAGATTCAAGGCTGGAGCAAACCAGGCTCAAAACTTGGCCGTATGCAATGGCTGTGTATGTATTTTGTTCGAAGAATGGCAGAAAGGGCCATAGAAAGACATATGTGCAATACTTATTATAAAAATAGACATAGTCAAATCTTTAGCCCCTCAAAAACTGTGTTAAAATTGATGAGTTCCATTGTATTGTCTCATTAATGTATTATTTAATGATACATACTTACTCACTTTTAGGACAAACATCAGAATGTTGGTGCACAAGATGATTCTGAGTTACGTCCACGATACATATGAATTGCAAGATTGAGATATGTGTTGTTTAAAGAAAGAATAGCCAAAATACAACAGCAAATCTGCTCTATCTGAAGCTTGTTGAACTGTCTATGGGGATGCAGTGTGACAGCCCCACTTGTACAGCCAACTGGTGTGTCAATGCGTGGCTACCTACAACAGATGAATACTAGAGTTCCGACAAATACCCTATGCGCAAGTTAACACTATGACCGACGACCAGTATACATAGTGCCTTGGAGCTTTTGACTGAAGATTATTTCAGAAATAAAGGTTTTGTATTGTACGACAGAATTGTACCATCTTTTGAATGCCATCAGATTCTTGAGGGTACAAAGTTCTAGGAGGGGGGACTGGGAAGTCCTGTCTACAGCCATTGAGTTTATAGCTGTAAAATATCAAAACTTATGATGCTGCAACAAATTATCTGCCTGCCTCCTAGTAATGTCTGCAGCGTGTGTCATATTATGTTTACGTAATAAAAAGTGAGCACGCTGCCCAACAACAAGACGTGTACCATGGAACTGTAAAGTATGCCCTGTTTATGTATTGCTAACATTCTTTATTTTTAATAAAATTACATTACACAAAACCATTGTCTTTCATTTTCATTGGATGCAGTGACTGATAACATGTCAGGCTGGGTTCGGAAGCTTTGGAAGCACTGAAGCGCTGTTTAGAGGGGCTCAAATTGAAAACGAGCCATTAAACGAGCCAGTGGTTATCTGCGGAAGAGGCATATTCACTGCACAAGCCTTCTAGGAGGTGTTTTAAGTGTAGACCAACAATTGTTAATGCGCAGCTAGATTATCAATGGCAGGCGGACATAATCCGTCTTCAAGATCTAGCCATGCATAATAACGGAGCTCGATATATATAAATGGTAATAGATGTATTGTCCAAGTACGCCTTTGCAGAACCATTAAGCAATGAAACAGGTACTAGCATCACAAAGGCCTCTAAAGCCATCTCCAGAAAAGGGTGATCCCCTCAAAAACTGCAAACAGACGCCAGAAAATCATTTTTAAACAAGTTCTTTCAGAAATTATTAAAATAGCACACTGTGCATCATTTTGTAATGCACACAGAGGTAAAAGATGTGGTGATAGAGCATTTTGACAGAACTTTAATATCTAAGATGTGGAGATATTTCACGGCCTACAACACCTACCGATATGTGGACATTCTACACGCATTTATAGATGATTATAATGCCAGTTATCAAAGAACCATCAAAAGGTCTCCCGTAGAGGCAAATCCCAATAATTCCTTAGCTGTGTGGAGAACGGTGTACGGGAGCCGTAAGGTAAAGAAGTCTCTTTTAACAGAAGGCGATCATGTTAGGGTGTCAAAGTTGAAAGGGGTCTTTATGAAAGGCTATCAATAGACTTTTAGCAACAACCTTTTTATAGTGGAGAGTGTGGAGCTTAAAGATGGTATATATATATATATATTTACAGATTAAAGGACTACGATGGTGAATTGATGCCGGGTGCCTTTTACAGCGAAGAGTTACAAAAGGTTGAGGCATTTTCACACCGGGTGTACAGGGTTGAAAAGATTCTGAAACGGAAAGGTCGAGGGTCTAACAGACAGGCCTTTGTCAAATAGAGGAGGTGGCCAGAGAAATTTAACAGTTGGGTGCCAACCAGCTCACTGTGCGTATGAGTGCAATGGCCCTCTGAAGGTGCCAATACGGAGACAACGTCATTTTACATTACCTTGCCATCCAATGCATCGAAGGACATGTTCCCCGACAATCAAATTTCATATTTTACTGTGAAACTGGCTAAACCTGAGGACCTAACAGGAGACTGCGAGGTAGCACTAACCGAAATCCAATACCCGAGAACCTGGAATGCATTTACAATGCTCGAGGGCAAATTTACAATAAAGCAGAATGATTAGGACCCCTTAATCATCAAAGTTGGCTTTCCTCATGGCTTTTGCCCCAGTGTCACTGCGGTGGTCGATGCAGTCAACAAAACCGTAGCCAACATCAAAACATATTCAAATATTCAGCTTATATTACATAACGTTAACGGAAGGTGTTTCTTAAAGCTCCAAATCGCGATAAAGAGTTTAGCTTTGCAGGTAAATTAAGAAGGGTTTTGAGCACAGTACGACATTGCAAAAGCCAGGTAGAGCTGGACCATTTATGTCCCGATATTAATGGTGGGTTCTGAACACTCTACTATAGCGACATTGTAGAGCTTCAGAGAATCAGTGATAGTTTTTCACCCTTGTTAATATGGGTCTACATGAAGGGGGAAAATAACACAATGATAAACATTCAATATATCAAACCCAACTAAGTAGCAATTTATAAAAGCCATTTTGACAATTTGTTGGTAATGAACTTCAGTGATCAGTCTGAACCGGTGTTCTTTAAATACAGGAAAGCTATTGTTAAGCTTCATTTGAGGCCGTGACACAACAGCGAATATTTAGAAGTCATCATTGTGATCATGAAAACATACGGCAACCCTGCACTGTACAGGGACTATTACCTATTACAGACACCAGGCTGGATATGGAGGGCCACCATTCTTTCAAAGCGCCCCTGTTATGTATGAGGCGGGACAGGGAGATTTTTACTGTAGTTTGTTTAGAAGAGCTATGCTTTTCTTAAGAAGGGGCTATGAAATTGCAAAACCCCACGTTAAAGCAGCTGCATCAAACATTGCCCAGGATGTGGTGGGATCTGTGACTCCTACTGTCACCTAATGCATGAACAAACAACCCCAACAAGGAGCGAGAGGACTTGCGTACAGGTCAAGTATTAAAAGGAGGCAACAGGTCTTCGAGGTTAGGGGTCCTCTGGCTCCCAATAAAAAAAACATGTGATCTTCAAAAGGCGCTCACAAAAGTGGATCCATACGGTGGAAGAGAGCCTCGAAGAACAAGAGAACACCTGCTAGCATAAATATTTTTTAAAACGTAACGACCGGAAACATGGCCTTCATACACAAATCATAGTTAGACTTGTTTTCTCTAAAGCCCACTCAGACCACCATCGAAAGCAGTTTTTTCATGGAAGTATCACCTCTAGCTGTTTTGACGCCGTTGGCGCCAATAGAATGTTTTCTGTCAGGGTCCACAGATATGTATCTGGCTCTTAACAATACTCTGCTGCATCTTGTTTGTAAAATCGTAAAAGCGGACGGTGCCAACATACCGGCCGAGTTGCGACAATCGTTTACCCCATCGCAACCATGTTTAATCAGGTGGAAATTACTCTCGGCAATCGACTCATCAAATACCTATATATATATATATATATATATATATTATCTACTGGCGGTCGCCAGTAGATAGTTATAGTTAAAACCTATTATCCATAGGAAATCCGTGACATTCTATTTGAAATAACGTTGGCGCCGGTTGACGAATGTTCGCGAAAGTTTCCAACTTGTTGGGGCGCACCGGTCCGCTCCTATCCTGAAAGTCTCGGGGTGATACGTCAAGCGGGGGCCGAGAAAAAGGGGGTCCCAAAACGCGTTTTCCCCATTCATTTTTCCATAGGAACCTTTAGTCGCAGCTACAGCCCGAACTGCTGAACGGAATTACACCAAATTTGGCAAAGAGGTAGCCCTTGGTTCAGTGTCGTGCCTTTTGCTTAAATGGTGTAAATCCGTTCAGTAGTTCCTGAGAAAATCAAAAGTAAAGTCACATATATATCTGGGCGGAGCCTAACCACACATGTCATCGTGATATCTGATTGGCTGTCAGCACTTCATCCTGGAATTGCTGGCAGCCATCTTGGGACCAATATAAATGATAGTACCTCATTGAAATGCATTGTAGTGAATAGAAGATTTTAAGGGTCACCAAAAGGAGAACTATAAAGGGTGATAACAGGCTTTAGTTACATTAGAATTTATTTGTTGATGGTACCATACTAATTTTAGGAATTGTGGTGTATTCTAAGGTGATTTTACCATGTGAAAAACCTTCTGCTGGGATATCATGAATCATGTTTGAGAGAACACTATTTTCTCATGCTTGTCCCATGGAGGTTTGGAAGGTGCTCCAGAAGCTAAAATGAGAGCATATTTTCTGTAAATTCACATTATCTTTCTCACTCATGTGAGAATGAAGTCTGACATTCTCAGTAAAACATGTACATCCAACAAGGACAGAGACTGTCAGTTGATTCCTTTGTGTTCTACTGCAGCTTCCCAGAGTGTTCTAAAGAACAACTAGAGTGCTAACAGCCTTCCTTATGACAAAAGTATGGCACACCTGAAGCCATCTTGATTGGAATAAACTGGTAACACTTAAACAATTTAATTTAAAAAGGAACAAAATGATGGGGTTCATTTTGTCATAGAAATTATGGTTAGTGCTGTAGAAAGAAAAATTAGGACATGTTTCAAGTGTGATCTCAAATATCTTCCTGTTATATTTCAACAGGAGCAGCCTGCCAGTTGATGCCTTTGTGTTCTACTGCAGCTTCCCAGAGTGTTCTAAAGAACAACTAGAGTGCTAACAGCCTTACTTATGACAAAAGTATGGCACACCTGAAGCCATCTTGATTGGAATAAACTGGTAACACTTAAAACATTTAATTTAAAAAGGAACAAAATGATGGGGTTCATTTTGTCATAGAAATTATGGTTAGTGCTGTAGAAAGAAAAATTAGGACATATTTCAAGTGTGATCTCAAATATCTTCCTGTTATATTTCAACAGGAGCAGCCTGCCAGTTGATGCCTTTGTGTTTTACTGCAGCTTCCCAGTGTGTTCTAAAGAACAACTAGAGCGCTAACAGCCTTACTTATGACAAAAGTATGGCACACCTGAAGCCACCTTGATTGGAATAAACCGGTAACACTTAAAACATTTAATTTAAAAAGGAACAAAATGAGGGGTTCTTTTTAAATAGAAATTATGGTTAGTGCTGCAGAAAGAAAAATTAGGGCATGTTTTAAGTGAGATCTCAAATCCTCTTCTATTTTATTAGAAAATTCTGACATGCAGACTGAAACAATCACTTTCAATACCAGCAGCAGACTACCAGTTAACTCCCTGGTGAGCAGTAGCTTTACTCCAGTGATCTAATGAGCAACTAGAGTGCTAACATTCTGAATTTATGGCAGATGTGAGACACATCTGAATGCCTTCTTGATGGAATCAAAATAAAAAACTGAAAGCATTTCCTACTGAGGAGACTGGAGTAAATGAAGAAATTAGGAAACTTCATAACAAAGAAGTCTTCCAAGATGGCCACCAGTGAAAAAAGAGCCCAAATGTAGCACAAATATTACCCAGATGTAGCCCACATATAGCCCAATGACAAAAGTGTGCAAAACACTTTTTATTTTTAGTTTTTTGCAGTTTTATGTAGTGCAGACTGGTCAGGTATTGGAGCATTGCATCTTAAAACATGACCCCCTACACTACAAAAACACCACTGCACTACCTTAAACCCTAAAACACTACCCCCAGCACGACCCCCTACACTACACAAGCACCACTGCACTATCCTAAACCCTAAAACACTACCCCCAGCACGACCCCTACACTACCCAAACACCACTGCACTATCCTAAACCCTAAAACACTACCCCCAGCACGACCCCTACACTACCCAAACACCACTGCACTACCCTAAAACATGACCCCTACACTACACAAACACCACTGCACTACCCTAAACCCTAAAACACTACCCCCAGCACGACCCCCTACACTACACAAACACCACTGCACTACCCTAAACCCTAAAACACTACCCCCAGCACGACCCCCTACATTACCCAAACACCACTGCACTAACCTAAATCCTAAAACACTACCCCCAGCACGACCCCCTACACTACCCAAACACCACTGCACTACCCTAAAACATGACCCCTACACTACACAAACACCACTGCACTACCCTAAACCCTAAAACACTACCCCCAGCACGACCCCCTACACTACACAAGCACCACTGCACTACCCTAAACCCTAAAACACTACCCCCAGCACGACCCCCTACACTGCCCAAACACCACTGCACTGCCCTAAACCCTGAAACACCAGCCCCTGCATGACCCCCTACACTGCCCGAACACCACTGCACTGCCCTAAACCCTGAAACACCACCCCTAGCACGACCCCCTACACTGCCCAAACACCACTGCACTGCCCTAAACCCTGAAACACCACCCCCTTCACGACCCCCTATACTGCCCGAACACCACTGCACTGCCTACACCCTGAAAACCCACCCCCAGCATGACCCCCTACACTGCCTGAACACTACTGCACTGCCCTAAACCCTGAAACACTACCCCCAGCAAGACCCCCTACACTGCCCGAACATCACTGCACTGCCCTAAACCCTGAAACATCTCCCCAGCAAGACCCCCTACACTTCCCGAACACCACTGACCTAAACCCTGAAACACCACCCCCAGCACGACCCCCTACACTGCCCGAACACCACTGCACTGCCCTAAACCCTGAAACACTACCCCCAGCATGACCCCCTACACTGCCCGAACACCACTGCACTGCCCTAAACCTTGAAACACCAGCCCCTGCACGACCCCTACACTGCCCGAACACCAATGCACTACCCTAAACCCTGAAACATCACCCCGAGCATGACCCCCTACACTCCCCGAGCACCACTGCACTGCCCTAAACCCTGAAACACCAGCCCCAGCACGACCCCCTACACTGCCCGAACACCACTGCACTGCCCTAAACCCTGAAACACCAGCCCCAGCACGACCGCCTACACTGCCCGAACACCACTGCACTGCCCTAAACCCTGAAACACCAGCCCCAGCACAACCCCCTACACTGCCCGAACACCACTGCACTGCCCTAAACCGTGAAACACCAGCCTCAGCACGACCCCCTACACTGCCTGAACACCACTGCACTGCCCTGAACCCTGAAACACCAGCCCCAGCACAACACCCTACACTGCCCGAACACCACTGCACTGCCCTAAACACTGAAACACCACCCCGTGCATGACCCCCTACACTGCCCGAACACCACTGCACTGCCCTAAACCCTGAAACACCACCCCAGCTTGACCCCCTACACTGCCCAAACACCACTGCACTGCCCTAAACCCTGAAACACCACCCCCTGCACAACCCCCTACACTGCTCGAACACTACTGCACTGCCCTAAACCCAGAAACACCATCCCCAGCACGACCCCCTATACTGCACGAACACCACTGCACTGCCCCAAACCCTGAAACACTACCCCCAGCAAGACCCCCTACACTGCCCGAACACCACTGCACTGCCCTAAACCCTGAAACATCACCCCCAGCAAGACCCCCTACACTGCCCAAACACCACTGCCCTCAACCCTGAAACACCCGCCCCAACAAGACCCACTACACTTCCCGAACACCATTGCACTGCCCTAAACCCTGAAACACCAGCCCCAGCACGACCCCCTACACTGCCTGAACACCACTGCACTGCCCTAAACCCTGAAACACCACCCCCTGCATGACCCCTACACTGCCCGAACACCACTGTACTGCCCTAAACCCTGAAACCCCACCCCCAGCATGACCCCCTACACTGCCAGAACACCACTGCACTGCCCTAAACCCTGAAACACCACCCCCTGCACGACCCCCTACACTGCCCGAACACTACTGCACTGCCCTAAACCCTGAAACACCACCCCAGCATGACCCCCTACACTGCACGAACACCACTGCACCGCCCTAAACCCTGAAACACTACCCCCAGCAAGACCCCCTACACTGCCCGAACACCACTGCACTGCCCTAAACCCTGAAACATCACCCCCAGCAAGACCCCCTACACTGCCCGAACACCACTGCCCTAAACCCTGAAACACCACCGCCAGCACGACCCCCTACACTGCCCGAACACCACTGCACTGCCCTAAACCCTGAAACACCAGCCCCAGCACAACCCCGTACACTGCCCGCACACCACTGCACTGCCCTAAACCCTGAAACACCAGCACCAGCACAACCCCGTACACTGCCCGAACACCACTGCACTGACCTAAACCCTGAAACACCAGCCCCAGCACGACCGCCTACACTGCCCGAAAACTACTGCACTGCCCTAAACCCTGAAACACCACCCCCAGCAAGACTACCTACACTGGCCGAACACCACTGCACTGCCCTAAACCCTGAAACACCACCCCCTGCACGACCCCCTACACTGCCCAAACACTACTGCACTGCCCTAAACCCTGAAACACCACCCCTCAGCACGACACCCTACACTGCCCGAACACCACTGCACTGCCCTAAACCCTGAAACACCACCCCAGCACAACACCCTACACTGCCTGAGCACCATTGCTCTGCCCTAAACCCTGAAACACTAGCCCCAGCACGACCCCCTACACTGCCCGAACACCACTGCACTGCCCTAAACCCTGAAACACCACCCCCAGCACGACCCCCTACACTGCCCGAACACCACTGCAATAAACCCTGAAACACCACCCCCTGCACGACCCCCTACACTGCCGGAACACCACTGCACTGCCCTAAACCCTGAAACACCACCCCCAGCACGACCCCCTACACTGCCCTAACACCACTGCACTGCCCTAAACCCTGAAACATCACCCCCAGCACAACACCCTACACTGCCTGAGCACCATTGCTCTGCCCTAAACCCTGAAACACTAGCCCCAGCACGACCCCCTACTCTGCCCGAACACGACTGCACTGCCCTAAACCCTGAAACACCACCCCCAGCACGACCCCCTACACTGCCCGAACACGACTGCACTGCCCTAAACCCTGAAACACCAGCCCCAGCAAGACCCCCTACACTGCCCGAACACCACTGCATTGCCCTAAACCCTGAAACACCAGCCCCAGCATGACCCCCTACACTGCCCGAACACCACTGCACTGCCCTAAACCCAGAAACACCAGCCCCAGCACGACCCCCTACACTGCCCGAACACCACTGCACTACCCTAAACCCTGAAACACCAGCCCCAGCACGACCCCCTACACTGCCCGAATACCACTGCACTGCCCTAAACCCTGAAACACCAGCCCCAGCACCACCCCCTACAATGCCCGAACACCACTGCACTGCCCTAAACCCTGAAACACCACCCCCTGCACCACCCCCTACACTGCCCGAAAACCACTGCACTGCCCTAAACCCTGAAACACCACCCCTGCACGACCCCCTACACTGCCCGAACACTACTGCACTGCCCTAAACCCTGAAACACCACCCCCTGCACCACCCCTACACTGCCCGAACACAACTGCACTGCCCTAAACCCTGAAACACCACCCCTGCACCGCCCCCTACACTGCCCAAACACCACTGCACTGCCCTAAACCCTGAAACACCACCCCCAGCATGACCCCCTTTACTGCTCGAACACCACTGCACTGCCCCAAACCCTGAAACACCACCCCCAGCATGACCCCTACACTGCCCGAACACCACTGCCCTAAACCCTGAAAAACCACCCCTGCACGACCCCCTACACTGCCCGAACACCACTGCACTGCCCTAAACCCTGAAACACCACCCCCTGCACGACCCCCTACACTGCCCAAACACCACTGCACTGCCCTAAACCCTGAAACACCACGCCCAGCACGACCCCCTACACTGCCCAAACACCACTGCACTGCCCTAAACCCTAAAACACCACCCCCAGCACGACCCCCTACACTGCCTGAACACCACTGCACTACGCTAAACCCTAAAACACTACCCCCAGCACGACCCCCTACATTACCCAAACACCACTGCACTAACCTAAATCCTAAAACACTACCCCCAGCACGACCCCCTACACTACCCAAACACCACTGCACTACCCTAAAACATGACCCCCTACACTACACAAACACCACTGCACTACCCTAAACCCTAAAACACTACCCCCAGCACGACCCCCTACACTACACAAGCACCACTGCACTACCCTAAACCCTAAAACACTACCCCCAGCACGACCCCCTACACTGCCTGAACACCACTGCACTGCCCTAAAACCTGAAACACCAGCCCCTGCATGACCCCCTACACTGCCCGAACACCACTGCACTGCCCTAAACCCTGAAACACCACCCCTAGCACGACCCCCTACACTGCCCGAACACCACTGCACTGCCCTAAACCCTGAAACACCACCCCTTCACGACCCCCTATACTGCCCGAACACCACTGCACTGCCCTAAACCCTGAAACACCACCCCCAGCATGACCCCTACACTGCCCGAACACCACTGCACTGCCCTAAACCCTGAAATACTACCCCCAGCAAGACCCCCTACACTGCCCGAACATCACTGCACTGCCCTAAACCCTGAAACATCACCCCCAGCAAGACCCCCTACACTGCCCGAACACCACTGACCTAAACCCTGAAACACCACCCCCAGCACGACCCCCTACACTGCCCGAACACCACTGCACTGCCCTAAACCCTGAAACACTACCCCAGCAAGACCCCCTACACTGCCCGAACACCACTGCTCTGCCCAAAACCCTGAAACACCAGCCCCAGCACGACCCCCTACACTGCCCGAACACCACTGCACTGCCCTAAACCTTGAAACACCAGCCCCTGCACGACCCCCTACACTGCCCGAACACCACTGCACTGCCCTAAACCCTGAAACACCAGCCCCAGCACGACCGCCTACACTGCCCGAACACCACTGCACTGCCCTAAACCCTGAAACACCAGCCCCAGCACAACCCCCTACACTGCCCGAACACCACTGCACTGCCCTAAACCGTGAAACACCAGCCTCAGCACGACCCCCTACACTGCCTGAACACCACTGCACTGCCCTGAACCCTGAAACACCAGCCCCAGCACAACACCCTACACTGCCCGAACACCACTGCACTGCCCTAAACCCAGAAACACCACCCCCTGCATGACCCCCTACACTGCCCGAACACCACTGCACTGCCCTAAACCCTGAAACACCACCCCCAGCGTGACCCCCTACACTGCCCGAACACCACTGCACTGCCCTAAACCCTGAAACACCACCCCTGCACAACCCCCTACACTGCTCGAACACTACTGCACTGCCCTAAACCCAGAAACACCATCCCCAGCACGACCCCCTATACTGCACGAACACCACTGCACTGCCCCAAACCCTGAAACACTACCCCCAGCAAGACCCCCTACACTGCCCGAACACCACTGCACTGCCCTAAACCCTGAAACATCACCCCCAGCAAGACCCCTACACTGCCCAAACACCACTGCCCTCAACCCTGAAACACCAGCCCCAACAAGACCCCTACACTGCCCGAACACCATTGCACTGCCCTAAACCCTGAAACACCAGCCCCAGAACGACCCCCTACACTGCCTGAACACCACTGCACTGCCCTAAACCCTGAAACACCACCCCCTGCATGACCCCTACACTGCCCGAACACCACTGTACTGCCCTAAACCCTGAAACCCCACCCCCAGCATGACCCCCTACACTGCCAGAACACCACTGCACTGCCCTAAACCCTGAAACACCACCCCCTGCACGACCCCCTACACTGCCCGAACACTACTGCACTGCCCTAAACCCTGAAACACCACCCCCAGCATGACCCCCTACACTGCACGAACACCACTGCACCGCCCTAAACCCTGAAACACTACCCCCAGCAAGACCCCCTACACTGCCCGAACACCACTGCACTGCCCTAAACCCTGAAACATCACCCCCAGCAAGACCCCTACACTGCCCGAACACCACTGCCCTAAACCCTGAAACACCACCCCCAGCAAGACCCCCTACACTGCCCAAACACCACTGCCCTCAACCCTGAAACACCAGCCCCAACAAGACCCCCTACACTGCCCGAACACCATTGCACTGCCCTAAACCCTGAAACACCAGCCCCAGAATGACCCCCTACACTGCCTGAACACCACTGCACTGCCCTAAACCCTGAAACACCACCCCTGCATGACCCCTACACTGCCCGAACACCACTGCACTGCACTAAACCCTGAAACACTACCCCCAGCAAGACCCCTACACTGCCCGAACACCACTGCACTGCCCTAAACCCTGAAACACCACCCCCAGCAAGACCCCCTACACTGCCCGAACACCACTGCACTGCCCTAAACCCTGAAACACCACCCCCAGCACGACCCCTACACTGCCCGAACACCACTGCTCTGCCCAAAACCCTGAAACACCAGCCCCAGCACGACCCCCTACACTGCCCGAACACCACTGCACTGCCCTAAACCCAGAAACACCAGCCCCAGCACGACCCCCTACACTGCCCGAACACCACTGCACTACCCTAAACCCTGAAACACCAGCCCCAGCACGACCCCCTACACTGCCCGAATACCACTGCACTGCCCTAAACCCTGAAACACCAGCCCCAGCACCACCCCCTACAATGCCCGAACACCACTGCACTGCCCTAAACCCTGAAACACCACCCCCTGCACCGCCCCCTACACTGCCCAAAAACCACTGCACTGCCCTAAACCCTGAACAACCACCCCCTGCACGACCCCCTACACTTTCCAAACACTACTGCACTGCCCTAAACCCTGAAACACCACCCCTGCACCACCCCCTACACTGCCCGAACACAACTGCACTGCCCTAAACCCTGAAACACCACCCCCTGCACCACCCCTACACTGCCCGAACACCACTGCACTGCCCTAAACCCTGAAACACCACCCCCAGCATGACCCCTTTACTGCTCGAACACCACTGCACTGCCCCAAACCCTGAAACACCACCCCCAGCATGACCCCCTACACTGCCCGAACACCACTGCCCTAAACCCTGAAACACCACCCCTGCACGACCCCCTACACTGCCCGAACACCACTGCACTGCCCTAAACCCTGAAACACCACCCCCTGCACGACCCCCTACACTGCCCGAACACCACTGCACTGCCCTAAACCCTGAAACACCACCCCAGCACGACCCCTACACTGCCCAAACACTACTGCACTGCCCTAAACCCTGAAACACCACCCCTCAGCACGACACCCTACACTGCCCGAACACCACTGCACTGCCCTAAACCCTGAAACACCACCCCCTGCACGACCCCCTACACTGCCGGAACACCACTGCACTGCCCTAAACCCTGAAACACCACCCCCAGCACGACCCCCTACACTGCCCTAACACCACTGCACTGCCCTAAACCCTGAAACCTCACCCCCAGCACAACACCCTACACGGCCTGAGCACCATTGCTCTGCCCTAAACCCTGAAACACTAGCCCCAGCACGACCCCTACACTGCCCGAACACCACTGCACTGCCCTAAACCCTGAAACACCACCCCCAGCATGACCCCCTACACTGCCCGAACACGACTGCACTGCCCTAAACCCTGAAACACCAGCCCCAGCACAACCCCGTACACTGCCCGCAAACCACTGCACTGCCCTAAACCCTGAAACACCAGCCCCAGCACAACACCGTACACTGCCCGAACACCACTGCACTGCCCTAAACCCTGAAACACCAGCCCCAGCACGACCGCCTACACTGCCCGAAAACTACTGCACTGCCCTAAACCCTGAAACACCACCCCCAGCAAGACTACCTACACTGGCCGAACACCACTGCACTGCCCTAAACCCTGAAACACCACCCCCTGCACGACCCCCTACACTGCCCAAACACTACTGCACTGCCCTAAACCCTGAAACACCACCCCTCAGCACGACACCCTACACTGCCCGAACACCACTGCACTGCCCTAAACCCTGAAACACCACCCCAGCACGACCCCTACACTGCCCGAACACCACTGCACTAAACCCTGAAACACCACCCCTGCACGACCCCCTACACTGCCGGAACACCACTGCACTGCCCTAAACCCTGAAACACCACCCCCAGCACGACCCCCTACACTGCCCTAACACCACTGCACTGCCCTAAACCCTGAAACATCACCCCCAGCACAACACCCTACACTGCCTGAGCACCATTGCTCTGCCCTAAACCCTGAAACACTAGCCCCAGCACGACCCCCTACACTGCCCGAACACCACTGCACTGCCCTAAACCCTGAAACACCACCCCCAGCACGACCCCCTACACTGCCCGAACATGACTGCACTGCCCTAAACCCTGAAACACCAGCCCCAGCAAGACCCCTACACTGCCCGAACATCACTGCATTGCCCTAAACCCTGAAACACCAGCCCCAGCATGACCCCTACACTGCCCGAACACCACTGCACTGCCCTAAACCCAGAAACACCAGCCCCAGCACGACCCCTACACTGCCCGAACACCACTGCACTACCCTAAACCCTGAAACACCAGCCCCAGCACGACCCCCTACACTGCCCGAACACCACTGCACTGCCCTAAACCCTGAAACACCAGCCCCAGCACCACCCCCTACAATGCCCGAACACCACTGCACTGCCCTAAACCCTGAAACACCACCCCTGCACCGCCCCCTACACCGCCCGAAAACCACTGCACTGCCCTAAACCCTGAAACACCACCCCCTGCACGACCCCCTACACTGCCCGAACACTACTGCACTGCCCTAAACCCTGAAACACCACCCCTGCACCACCCCTACACTGCCCGAACACAACTGCACTGCCCTAAACCCTGAAACACCACCCCCTGCACCGCCCCCTACACTGCCCGAACACCACTGCACTGCCCTAAACCCTGAAACACCACCCCCAGCATGACCCCCTTTACTGCTCGAACACCACTGCACTGCCCCAAACCCTGAAACACCACCCCCAGCATGACCCCCTACACTGCCCGAACACCACTGCCCTAAACCCTGAAACACCACCCCTGCACGACCCCCTACACTGCCCTAACACCACTGCACTGCCCTAAACCCTGAAACACCACCCCCTGCACGACCCCCTACACTGCCCGAACACCACTGCACTGCCCTAAACCCTGAAACACCACCCCCAGCACGACCCCCTACACTGCCCAAACACCACTGCACTGCCCTAAACCCTAAAACACCACCCCCAGCACGACCCCCTACACTGCCCGAACACCACTGCACTGCCCTAAACCCTAGAACACTACCCCCAGCATGACCCCCTACACTACCCGAACACCACTGCACTACCCTAAACCCTAAAATACTCCCCCAGCACGACCCCCTACACTACCCGAACACGACTGCACTGCCCTAAACCCTAAAACACTCCCCCAGCATGACCCCCTACACTACCCGAACACCACTGCACTGCCCTAAACCCTAAAACACTCCTCCCAGCACGACCCCTACACTACCCGAACACCACTGCACTGCCCTAAACCCTAAAACACTCCTCCCAGCACGACCCCCTACACTACCTAAACACCACTGCACTGCCTTAAACCCTAAAACACTACCCCCACATGACCCCCTACACTACCCAAATACCAATGCACTACCCTAAACCCTAAAACACTACCCCCGCACAACCCCCTACACTACCCAAAGACCACTGCACTATCCTAAACTCTAAAACAATACCCCCCGCATGACTCCCTACACTACCCAAAGACCTCTGCACTACCCTAAACCCTAAAACACGACCTCCTACACTACACAAACACCACTGCACTACCCTAAACCCTAAAAACTACCCCCAGCACGAACCCCTACACTACCCAAACACCACTGCACTACCCTAAACCATAAAACACTACCCCCAGCAGTACCCCCTACACTACCCAAACACCATTGCACTACCCTAAACCCTAAAACACTACCCCCAGCAGTATCCCCTACACTACCCAAACACCACTGCACTACCCTAAAACCCTAAAACACTAACCCCAGCACGACCCCTACACTACCCAAACACCACTGTACTACCCTAAACCCTAAAACACTCCCCCAGCAGTACCCCCTACACTACCCAAACACCACTGCACTACCCTAAACCCTAAAACACTACCCCCAGCAGTACCCCCTACACTACCCAAACACCATTGCACTACCCTAAACCCTAAAACACTACCCCCAGCAGTATCCCCTACACTACCCAAACACCACTGCACTACCCTAAAACCCTAAAACACTAACCCCAGCACGACCCCTACACTACCCAAACACCACTGTACTACCCTAAACCCTAAAACACTCCCCCAGCACGACTCCCTACACTACCCATACACCACTGCACTACCCTAAACCCTAAAACACTACCCCCAGCACGACCCTCTTCACTACCTAAACACAACTGCACAATTTGTTACAGGCGTTGCAACGCAGGCCTGTGGTGCTTACTGGAAGTACCTGGTGGGCTAGTTGGGCCCCAGGGACTCTCAGGATTCAAGGTGACCTAATCCCCCAACTTAAAACGCGCCACGGGGCGCGTTTGCACAGTGGTGAAGGGAGGGGCGGGGCCTCAGGTGACATGTGCGCAAACACGCCCTGTGGTGCGTTTTAAGTTGGGGAGTTAATTCCCTTTGAATCCTGGGGGCCAACTAGCCCACCAGGTACCTTCAGTAAGCACAACAGAGTTGCGTTGCAGAGATGTGAAAAAAGGTGCGTGGCCTCGGAACGCCTCTCTGCAACTCAGCTCTGTGGTCCTAACTGTAGGTACCTGGGGGGCTAGTTGGGCCCCAGGGACCCTCAGGATTCAAGGGGACTTAATCCCGTAACTTAAAACGCGCAACGGGGCGCGTTTGCACACATGTCACCTCAGGCCCCCCCTCCCTTCACCATTGTGCAAACACGCACTGGCTCTGGTTAGTCAGAGTCAGTTACCACCAGTACCCGTCTGAAAAAGTTATGGGTACAGGATGATTTTGCAACAAGGCCTCTTTCTGCTCCTCTGTTGGTTCTTTCTGCACATCTTTTGCTTCTTTCTGTGCGTTTTTCTTCTTTCTTCACATGTCCTACCTCTGTTGGCATAGTTAGAAACTAGCATTTAAAAACCTTTGAAATTCACTTAAAAATCATAGGTTTCAGGCACGTTATAGTTAGAAATTAGCATTTAAAAAACCTTTGAAATTCACTGAAAAAACCATGGGTTTCAGGCACGTTATAGTTAGAAATTAGCATTTAAAAAACCTTTGAAATTCACTGAAAAAACCATAGGTTTCAGGCACGTTATAGTTAGAAATTAGCATTTAAAAAACCTTTGAAATTCACTGAAAAAACCATAGGTTTCAGACACGTTATAGTTAGAAATTAGCATTTAAAAAACCTTTGAAATTCACTGAAAAAACCATAGGTTTTAGGGACAGTTATAGTTAGTTGGACATTGCACTCGTACAAAACCCGTGAAATTCCCCTGTTATAGTTAGTTCAGCTAACTATAACTCGCGCCCGCAATGCACTGCTGATGACGTCACATATTACATCACTCATGACATGGTCAGTGACATCACTGATGACATCACTGATGACATCTCCAAATGACATCACTGATGACATCATCCATGTGATAATTTCATGCATCTTCTCACACCCTAATATAACTTTTGATACACCCACTCTAAATTACAGACTGCCATTCTCAAAACCATAGACACTCCAACACCAAAAACTACATACCCACTCACTGATTCTTAGGTCTACACACACATCCACTCACTCACCTGTACAGTCACTCATACTTACAGTCACTCAGTACAGGACTATCATATGCACTCATACACCTATATAAATACTCACACACCGCCACTCATCCATAGAGGTACTCACACACCTAGTCAGTCATGCAAAAAAATTAATCACACACCCATTTACTCACCTATACAGTTATACACACACCAGCTCACTTACTCATACAAATACTAGCACATTCTTACGCTCTTATACAATAACCGATACAAGCACACACGCATCCATACAGCCACTCTCACAATAACACACTCTCACTTATAGCCATTTAAATACTCTAACACACATATATACTGCCTTTTACATATGTAGTTACTCGCACATGTACCACTGAGATATACATTCACTCACTAACACACCCATACACACACTCACCCACCCAAGCAGTCCATCACAGATGCACTCTTGAAATCATGCACCCAGTGAATCACCCACTCACACATCTATGTATAGAGTCACACACACCCCACCCACACAAACACTCAGGCACCCATACAGATACTCAGAGAACCAATCAATAACCCATATAGACACTCATGTAGCTATTCGCAAATCCATGCATCCACTTACACACCAACAAACAGACGGATACAGACATTCACACAGTTTAGTCACTAACCCATGCATTCAGTAAGATACGTTTAATCACTCACTTGTAGAGTCAGTCACTCACGTACTAAATCATCCATTCAGACACTTATACAACCACTCATTCTTCAATACGCCTTTCCCTATATATATTAAACATATTTAAACTTTACAGAAACACACAGTCACTGGATGATGTCATCAGTGATGTCATTTGAGATGTCATCAGTGATGTCATCAGTGATGTCACTGACCATGTCATGAGTGATGTAATATGTGACGTCATCAGCAGTGCATTGCGGGCGCGAGTTATAGTTAGCTGAACTAACTATAACAGGGGAATTTCACGGGTTTTGTACGAGTGCAATGTCCAACTAACTATAACTGTCCCTAAAACCTATGGTTTTTTCAGTGAATATATATATATATATATATTATCTACTGGCGGTCGCCAGTAGATAGTTAAAGTTAGGACCATGTTTCCATAGGAAAAGCATTTTTTGATGTGCTTATAACTTTGGCGTCGTTTGCCGAATCTTTACGAAATTTTCCAAAAGTTCCTCTTGTCAGGTGAGCTCCTATCCTGAAAGTTTGGGGGTGATTCGTGAAGGGGGGGCTGAGAAAAAAGGGGGGTCCCAAAATGTGTTTTCTCCATGCAATTTCCATAGGAAACATTAGACAAGGCTACAGGTCAAACTGCTGAACGGAATTACGCCAAATTTGGTAGGGAGAAAAGTCTTGGTCCAGAAAGCACACTTTTGTTTAAATGGGGTAAGTCCGTTCAGTAGTTTTAGAGAAATATCAAAATTTACAGATATCGATATTTGCGAATTCTGACATCTGA